>CM023954.1:31185340-31250896 GCA_013407115.1 Glycine latifolia
AATTCTGTTATTTATTTGTCCACCATGTGTTTGTGCTATTGCCACCACTGAGAATAGCGTGTTCCAATTGTAAACTACAATTTTGTTTTAAATTATTATTATGGAAGAATTAGAGGAACACGTTTGTGAAAATTAGAAAGGTAACTGCTAAATTATTGGTCAATTGTTTTATGTTGCTTGCAGAGTCAAAGGAGTATTTTCCAACATGGGAAAATTAGAAATAGGGATTTTGGAAAATGTGGAATTTGGTGAAGGAAAGAGGAATCAAGATGTGTAGAGTGGTTGGAATTCAAAACTGAATTGACTCAGTTTGATCTCTCCCTCTAAGGCACTCTGTTTTTGTTCTCTCTCTATTTTTCTATGCATTTCTTTTTCCCTTTTGTCCCTTCATCCTTGTTTTTCCACTGGTTGCACGACACATATTTAGTTAAACTAAATAATCCACATGTTATATAAAAAAAATCTACATGGAATCCAATGAATCACACACCATCGTTCACAGTATCACATCTTACGGCTGTAATAAAATCTGAATGATAGGAAAAAGTACGTCAATTTGCAACTTATTATGTATACTCTTTGAATTTTGTTACTAATTGGGTCAATTTGCAATTTATTGACAGGTAACATGTCCTTGTCATAATTGATTGATATCCATGGCATAACATGATTTAATATGCAATTTTTTCTTCATTTCATTTCCTTGGGTTATCCTTCCCTGTATTTGACCTTCAACATCTATCTTTATTTTTAAAAATATTTTGTTTTGTCTCTTTGTGATAGTGTGAGCTACATAATGTTTTTTTATTTTTAGTTTTTTTATCATTGTCAAGACTTCCATGTATTAAATCCTTTATACTTGTCCATAGGCATGCTTATTTAGTTAAATACTTTTGAGGTTTCCAGGAGTTGTTATCAGCCTAATTTGTAGAACATGTGGTGTGGTCTCAACTCTCATGGGATCTTGGGCTTAAATGTTTAGTAAAGCAAAAGAAATTCCCTTTATTATATGGCCTCTCATTCTCATATGTAAGGAAAGAAGGGAATAAGCATAGAGAAAAAAAGGAGTAACAATTTTTAGATATGAAAATGAAGAAGAAATAGATATGGATTATACTGATGGATATTTTGGTTTTGTTTTTAAATACTTTTGTATCTAGCTGTTCTTCTTTTCAGCATTGAAACAATCACACTTGGGGATAAAAGGATTGGCATTAAAACTAGTGTCTTGGAGGAGAAGGCTAGTGCTTGTAACATTCATCTATCAGGATGGAAGATTTGTACACTCATCTTTTTATTGGAATTATATTACAATTCTGTTTTATATACTATCTTATTTACCTTCTATCAAATAATTGAGTGAAGGAAAAATTGATACCCAAAATGAATTATGGGAGAAAATTCTATCCATGACCCTCTAGAAAAAAAGAGAAAGGTTTTAGTCTTTGGTCAATGATTAAGGATAATATAGGGAAGGATCTAACAAAAGTTTGCCTTTCTGTTTATTTTAACGAGCTTGTTTCCTCCTTGCAAAAATGTTTTGAAGAAATGGAGTATTCATATCTTCTGGACCAAGCATATGAATGAGGGAAAAGGGTAAGTCTGGATTTGGTTGACAAGTCTCTATTTCTGTAATATTAAGCAAATATGGGTGCTTAAATAGAATTGTTTCATTTGAAATAAGAAAATTTGTATGTTGACTTCGATTTTCTTGTTGTTAGCTATTTCAATGCAGTATTGGGTGCATTCTTCTCATTTTTAACTAATTGGAGATGGCATGCAGGGTAATAGCCTCATCAGGATTCTCTACATTGTGGCTCTTGCTATATTTGGCTATGCTTCTTTAAATGTTTTCGTTTAGCACACCAACTGTTTGATGAAATGTTGCAGTGAATAGTGAAGTTGCACTCTATACACCTTTCAAAGCATTGCTCTACACTGGTGTGTTGCAATAGGACCCTGCTTGCCCCCTATGGTTTTGTGTTATTTTCTGTTAATTAATTCAATGTTTCCTTTATTATTTGTAATCTAGGTTTATATATTCAGTTTGGATTGAACACCTTATAACTTCACACACATAACAGTATAACTATGTAATATGATTTTGGATTGTCAAATTTAAATTGGAGTTCATTATTTGTTTGGAGTGTGTAACTATATAGTGCCATTTTAGCATTTATGTGACCCCATATTTATGCTAAAGAAAACTTTGATGGCTGCTTCCGTAAGCTAATGGCTCGAATAGCATGAAAACTCTTTCAAGAAATTTCTGACGGAATTTTCCGTCACTAATGTTTATACGGGTATTTCCGTCGGAAATTTCACATGACTCATTACCGACGGACCAAAAAATCCGTCGCTTAAAATTTCCTACGACCATTTTACTGACGGATTTTAGGCCGTCGGAATTCCGTCAGAAATTCCGTTTTTCCGACGGATTTTCGTCATTAGCGACGGATTTTGTCCGTCGGAAATTTCATTTTTTTGTTGTAGTGAAGGTTGAGTTTTGTGATGGGCAGAACTTTATAAATAGAACTTAACACTCTCTGTTTTAGATCACCAAGCCTACTCCTCTCTTCAGAAAATACACCATCAAGTTTGAGCGAGTGAGGGATTGGAAAACTAAAACTCTGAAGATTACTTGAAGGTTGATAGCAATGGCTGGAGGTAGGTACTTCTAAAATTTATTTTTCTATATCCACTTCCGCTGTTTGATCTGAACGTGTTATTTATGTTTGTTAACATGTTTAGACCAATATAAATTATTTTACACCCACCTCTACCATATTTCCTTTAAATAACTTCCTCCCATAATCCGTAATCACAAGACTTAAGAGCCCATCCTATTTTCATCAAAAACAAGCTGTATTCATGGTAGTTAAGTTACACATAGCCATACCTCCATTATTTTTAGGAAGCATCATAGTTTTCCATCCTACTACATGCAATTTCCTTGTAGTACCTTGATCAACCAATATAAAGGCTCTTTGAACTTTTTGAATATTGTCCAAGATAGTGTTTGGCATATAGGTAGTCATCATTGGATATATGGGCAGGGTCTGAATAACTGACTTATCTAAAGTTATGTGGCCAGCCAAAGACAACTGTTGAGAGGCCCAACCGAGAGTCTTTGAGATACCTTTTCTACGAAATACTGGAAATCCTTACATTTGGGTGTTTTGCCTAGCAAAGGAACTCCAAGATAACGACCCAAGACATTTACTTCCTTGAAACGAGATAATTGAACCAACGTGCGTCTAGTATCTTGACATATCACAGAAAGTCGTCAAAACATGTTGAATACATTTAATTTGGCTCATTGATGCTTCTCCAAAAAGTAAAAGATCATCCGCAAACATTAAGTGTGAAATGAATGGTCCATTTCGACCATCTCTCATAGGCTTCCATTGACCTGCATGAACAGCTTAAAGGATTAGATGAGATATCTTATCAATACACATCACAAAAATATACGGAGACATAGGATCTCCGTGTCTCAAGCCACGTTGAGGTAAGAAAGGGGAAAACCTATGACCATTCCACATTACATTAGATTAGACTGAATTAATACAATGCATAATGATTGAAATTAGCTGTTGGGGAAGACCCACTTCTTGAAGAACACTAGAAATAAAATTCCATCTCATCCTATCATAAGCTTTTGCTAGATTCACCTTTATGACAAAAAAACCTGGCTTTCTCTTAATGTTGCGCATACAATGAAGCATTTCTTGAGCCACAATGATATTTTGATGAATACTCCGAGTTGGAACAAATCCAGTTTGATAAGGAGAAATAATAGTAGGCATCAAAGGTTTCAGTCTATTCACTATGACCTTTGTTAGTATTTTATAACTAACATTACAGAGAGAAATAGGCCTACATTGATTCACAATTTCTGGTTTTTTAGTTTTGGGGATCAAGCATATATCAGTCTGATTAATCAAATTGATTTGACTTGGATCATTCCGTAAGTCCTTAATTGTTTGGCAAACCGTATTACCCACCATGTCCCAAGCATTTTGATAAAACCCAGCCACGGGAAACCATCCGGACCTGGGGATTTCCAAGAACCAATTTCCAAGACTGCCCTTTTGATCTCCTCATTTGACAATTCAGCTTTCAAAGAATCATAATCATGTAGCTGAATTATATTTATGCATAACAATCTCTTACGTGGTCACATAATTCATTTTTTTATACTATATTGGACTTGGACTCTTTGGGCCTGTGCCAGTACTAAAAGCATAAGTAAATTTATTTTTTCAAGAATATTATTAAAAAAAGTTGACAAAACATGGAGAAAAGTATTCGAAAATTAAAAGTTTAGACATTTTTTATTTTTAAATTAAAACTAAAAGTTTTAAAAAATTCTACCAAACAACTTTTAGCATAAAAAGATTTTAAGGTTAAAAAAATTTACAAATAACTTCTATACTTTTTTTAAAGTTCTTGAAAGTAACTTTTTTAGAAAGAAAAAAAAACTGGATTAAACACATCCTTAGTTGGAGATTAATTATTAGTGATTGATAGTTAGTTACTGTTTAAGTAGTTGTTATTTGGATAATGCCTATAAATGGCTTGATGTAATTACTTATGCTCTTTCAATCATATAAATGGCTCATACACTCCATTTCGTCTCTGCCAAACTTAGCATTAAAGTGCTACTCATCTGAATGTCCATGAAGATAACCAAGTTGAAGGACATGAATTATTAAATCAATGTTTGAAGTATATTATCAAGGACATACTCACAGTTATAAGCCACTAAGATCAAACTAATAAAAAAAAATGTCTAAACCCCATTACCATTATATTAGAAAAAATATCTTCTTCAGCTTTTTAAGAAAGAAAAACACTAGAAAGAGATCTCATCCTTAAATTAGTTTTATTCTTACCAAGTTTACTCAGTGTGTTGATATGATCTTCAATCTCCTTTTTCAGTGCGTGTGTGATGGAGATATCTGCAAAAGGACATCAACAATCAAGTCATTTAAGTATGAGATATTTATGTGTATGAAGATTAATAAAACATACTTTTTCTTCTGTTTGTTGGAGTATATATAGGCCAAGGCAGGAGGTTACAACTCGGTAACTGCTCATCGGTTTGTGTTGTACTCCTTTAGTATGGATGGTGTGTCTGGTCTTGCTCGAGTATACGACATGTGTCCGAGTACCTACTGAGAATTATGACTTGTAGGAGACAAGTTTCAATACTAATTTTAATCTATTAAATAAAGGAGATTTGTTTCAACAGTTGTTTTGAGATATTGGATTTAGACTGTTTCCCCTTTTTTGTGTCAGCAGTTGATGAATTTACTTTAAAATATCAAATTAGATAATTATAAAGACCAAATTCTCTGAACTGAAAGGATGCTTTTATTGACGTTCATTAAAAATCTGGCCTCAAATTTTGGCGTATTTTTCATTATTGTCGAAGAGTTTGTGTATTGCAAATGCGAAGATAGAGAGATATATTGCGACTTTAGAAGTCAACCCTTCTACCTATAGTCAATTTGAATGAACAATCAAAGAAATTTGTTTCTTGCACAAGGACACCTTTGATATTATTGATCAGTTGGCAATTGAGGTATTGGTTGCTGTCGTCTTCGTTAATTTATCAATTATGAAGCTCACCATTGAGACTTTAGTTGCTACTGAATTCTAAATAGTGAATGTGACCCAAAGAGTGTGCAAATGTAACCGTAGATACTGAAAATTCATGGGCCATTTGTACATGTTAACGAACATTAAAATCATGCACGCTTCCTAAAAGCATAATTTGTGACAAGTCGAGAATTTGAATATATGGTAATAATAATGGTATACGACATATGGACGACTTTTTAGATAAGTCAGTAAGCACTGTTTTTTACACCTAGTGTAGTATTATATTATTTTCTTTTGGGTGTTATTGAGTGAATGACATTACTCAAATCGATACCCTTAAATTGAATGAAATAAATAATAAATAAATTAAAAAGCATCTTATTGGGGTGAGAGAGGCTCGAACTCTCGACCTCAGGATAACTCAGAAGCTATGAGACCTACGCGCTAGCCAACTGCGCCACCACCCCATGCTGTAAGTTCTAGGATAATTAATATTATTTTTCTAACAGGAATCTTAATTATTTCGTCAATTATTTTAGTGGCTAAAATGGACAGCGCATAAGACACTGGTTTTAGCCCAAGAACAATGTGGCCCACCCAGTTTGTAGGCATGCCCCATTTTAAAATGTTTTTAGGGGCATCAGAAATTCACTACACTGGTTCAGGATCCCCCAATTTATTCCGTACAGAAAAAAAAAGTAAAAGTGATCAAACTTGTTGGACTTCTGCTTTCTACACCATTCACTTTTCTAATACACCTTTTTGTAACAGTGAAATTCCCAAAATATCCTTCACTATTTTACGCGTTTTACTTCATATGGATCCGCATAAAGCCCGCGTCTTGAAAAGCTCACTTTATGAACCATTAGCATCCTCTCTGCTAATTGCAGCCCCCCTCCCCCCGAAAAAAATCGAAATTATATTTAATTTCACAAAAATACAAGAAAAAATATGTAATGTTACATTGTTATTCAATTCAATAGTAAACTATTCTGTATGATAGAGTGTTCACTTTTACAATAGTAACAATAAAAAAATTATAAACAATAATTTTTAATTGATTCATAGTATAAAAGTTTACTTTAATATTGTATAATCATTTAGCTCTAATTACAAATACTGAATTGTGTTTCTTTTTACACTTGTCGACAATACCTTGATGATGTTAAAAACTATAGTTTATCTCTCTCTCTATATATATATATAATAGTAATTAAGATTATAATTAAATACATATATAATAATATTTTATTTTATTGTAAGTGAATCTCTCATTTAGAAGAATGTATTTATTAAAAATAGGTTAAATTAATTTACAGTTCTTAAACTAGTTTGATAATCCTTAATTACGTCTCTAAACAACTTTTTTTTAGATTCCTAGACTTGTATTTATATTTTTAATTAAGCCGTGGTGTATTCTCTTTCATAAGATTTTTTTTTCACGCATCATACACTCTACATACAATTAATGTTCAGAAAATATGTCTGTGTCATCATATAACATTTTTTACCCCATAAAAAAACTAAAAGCTAAAACAAAAATTTTGGAGACTATTTGTCTTTTAGAAAAAAAAAAAAGTTTTTGACTGTTTTATTCCTACTAATAATTACAATATAGCATACTATTTTAGCTTTATTTTTAATGTTTAATATTTTAATAATAATGATGAAAATGCCAAATATTAGGCAATGTTTTGGTAACTACTTTGAGTAACTTATAAGCTTTTTTTTAGTAGTTTATAATATATTTTGACCAAAATAAATTTATTTGGTACACAAATTTATTATAATAATTTATTTTTATAAGTTACCTAAAATTATGTTCAACAAGAAATTTTAATTAATTTCAATTTTTTTTACTAGTTTCAAGCTTATTTGATGAATACGTTATTTTTAGTAATTTTTAACGTTTTTTAAAAAGATACTTAAAACGCTAACTTCTAATTTTTAATTTTTATTTCATATTTCTTCCATTTTAATCCTCCATACATTTATTCTCAATACATTATTTAGTTAAGCCGTGGTGTATTCTCTTTCATAAGAATTTTTTTTTCACGCATCGTACACTCTACACACAATTATTGTTAAAAAAATATGCCTATGTCATCATATAACATTTTTTACCCCATAAAAATATTAAAAGCTAAAACAAAATTTTTGGAGACTATTTGTCTTTTAGAAAAAAAAAATTTTGACTGTTTTATTCCTACTAATAATTACAATATAGCATATTATTTTAGTTTATTTTTAATGTTTAATTTTTTAATAAAAATCATGAAAATGCCAAAATATTAGGCAATATTGTGGTAAGTACTTTCAGTAACTTATAAATTATTTTGACCAAAATAAATTTGTTTGATAGATGAGTTTATTATAATAGCTTCTTTTTGATAAGTTACTTAAGGTTATTTTTAATAAAATATTTCAGTTAACTTTAAATTTTTTTATTAACTTCAAGTTTATTTAATTATTTGATAAACAAATTTGTTTTAGTAATTTCTACGTTTTTTGGAAAAATTATTTAAAATGCTAACTTCTAACTTCTGGTTTTTTTATTTATATTTCTTCGATTTTTATCTTCAATACATTTATTCAATTTTCTTATTACCTTTTTTTAATAAATCATGATGTTATTATTTTTATTTTATTTTACACTTTATAACTATTTCAACATTTAGTTTTACCAAATACTTATAATCTAATAAATTAATTTTTTAGCTATCAATTAACTTTTCAAGTTTTAACTAGTTTTCAACTAATTTTGTCAAATATAGCCTAAATAGCTTATTTTAAGCTAGCTTAAAAGCTATTAGCTTTTTTTTCCCCCTCAATTTTATCCTACTATTTTATTTGAAATTTTATTTTATCCTTTTATTCAATTTAAAATTTTTCTTATCTTTTTTTTTATTGTTTGGAAAACTTCTCTTACTAATTTATGATTCTCTTCTAATGTATTTAAATGTAAAAAATAATTTTAAACTATATAAATCTAATAAATTTTATTTCATTTAATTTTACTTTTTTGAAAAAAATGAAAAAATCTGAGTGTAAACCATATGAGTAAAATTAAAAAATCCTAATCATTTTCTTATAATGCAAAATTTAAAAATTATTATCCTACTTTTTTAAGAATATAAGTTATTAGAAATAAATTTAAATATGCTGAATATTAAATATATATTTTTATGTCATTTGAGCTTTATTAGTGAATTTTCCTAAACACTTTCAATTAAATCAGTTTAGCTAGTAACTTTTCAGATATTAACTCACAGTTTATAAAATTTCGATCAACTTATAAGTTTTGAACTAGTTTATCAGTTAATTTTATTAAACATACTCCGAATTTTCTCAACTTTCAAGTCATCACTTTTTAAAGTGATTAAGTTTCTTAGCTCTTTTAAAAAAGAAAAAACTTTTTATATCTACTTTTTTTTCTCTCCAATGCGCCATATCATTATGAGAGAAGACTTCTTTTCAATATATTTTCAATGTGCCACGTGACTTTGTCTATACCAAATATTTCATATATATCTTAAATTATTTTTTATTTATCAGATATTAGTTATTGTTTAAATTTATCTCTTTAATTTATTTTCGTATAATAAAATAAAATATTTGTTTTTTTTACAATAAATACAAGTCGTTTTGCACTTTTTATTTTTTTGACAAAAAATTACACTTTATTTCTTAAGACACATTGTTTCATAATTAATTAATTAATAAATTTATTATATATATATATATATATGTTTGAATTAATATTTTTTAATTTTTTTTCTAAATTTAAAAATACTCTTGAATGAATAGAAAATTTATTCGTTGTTTCCATAACTAAATGAACAAATTCTCAAAAACAGAAAAAAAACAAAGTTTAAAATATATTATTGTTTTCATTATTAATCATAATAGTATATATATATATATATATATATATATATATATATATATATATATATGAAATCAATCGTGTCCACAAAAGTTAATATGAACATGTGATATTAAATTTTGATTCATAATTAATTTTAATAACAAATTGTTGATATGGATGATTTTAAATTTGATTTCTTTAAATAAGATCTTGGATTTAAATTCGTGGATAGAAAAAATATACTTGAAAGAGGAAATCCCACCAATGTTTTGAAAAAATCAATCTCGATTCGATTATTGAAAAAACATTGAGCTTGTCATGGAATGATAATTACATTAACTATAAATAACTCATCATACTCGGTGAGGAACAACTGTATATAAGTAAATCTGGAAGTATATGACATCTTTTTTTCTTGCCCTTTTCCTTTTTGGGCTAGAAAAGTTGTACATGACATCTTGGGGACTAGCTAGGACTTAGCAAGCCTCACTTCATAAGAGGACCATTGAGATTGTAAATTGGTAACATGGATGATGCCTCAATGATTCAAGCTTTCATTTATTTCCTTTTACTTTTGGTCTGCCAATTAAAAGAACAATGAAAATTGTTTACAAAGGGTTTATAATTTCCAATAACTGTTTAGAAATGGTTTTACAATTGCCAAGAATAACTTCCACACATCTTCATATATATTATTTGATGACCAAAGACATAAAAAGAAGGTCGATTTTCACAGTCCAATTTCCCACACAGTTCCTGTTAATTTTTGTTTTTTCATAGCTAAATGAGATTGAGACACATCAAATATATCTGGATCCCCTGCTATTCATTTAAATTGCACTGTGATGTTGATGTTGCAGCACTATACTATACAAGTCACTGTGCATTAAGGTTCAAGCTTGGGACTGTGTGAGGCTGAATTGAGTTGTGCAACCAAATAATAACTTTGCAATAATTAAAAACCCTCTCTCTACATTTGTTAGTTATACAGTTGCAATCATGGAAATGAGAACCCCAATTGCTAGGAGCACTACTAACTTCCCACCCTCACAAATGCTACTATCGGAATCTGTCTGCTCTATCTAGCTGAATTCTCTCATAGCAAAATTTGTCATTAGGTATAATCAATTCTTAGAAATTATTACGGAAGCTTCTATCTTTAGGTGATTAGATTGCGAGAGGTCTTTATGACTTTATCTAAATTTGTGACAAAAAAGTAACGATGTTAAGTGTTTGAATCTATTTAGAGCCAAAATGACAACGAAAGGGGAGAGAATAGAATAAATAATATATATTTATATTTATAATAATTATTATGTCTGAAGTAGTCCAGTTGACAATTGTGGATGACTGAAGTTGAACATTGTGGTAGTGATAAAATCCTGTTCCTGGCATTCACTATGTGGAGCCAATGGTGGCCAAAAGAAGAAATTAAACCATCATTTGTGAGTGAAGAAATGAAATATGAGACCCCCAAAGGGGAAGAGGGGAAGTGTATAAGGAGAGGATAATATATATATATGAATGCATGCATGGTTTATATGCTATGATGAAACAATATATATGGGAAACAAACAAGTGATGATGGAAGGGGTTAAATGAAGAAGATTGATTGGTGGGTATTGGTTGATGAATTAGGCCAGGTTGGGGGTGGGGGGGTCATGGTGTATAAATAATAATGTGTGAAAGGGTTCATCCCAAAAGCCCTTGAGTATAAAAGAGAGTAGATGGAAATCCAGCTCATAGTAGTTCTTCAACACTGATAGGACCCCACGTGGAGAGGACTGCCAGTTCACGGACTTGTTTGTTTTGCAGGGTTTTTTATAACATAAAAACCACAGGGTCCTTGTAGCTGTCTCCTCGTCCCTAACGCTGGCAACAAGCTAGATAATGACTCCTTCTGCCTCTTTCTTTCTCTACGTGTGTGTATGTGTTTGTGTTTGTTGCTCTGTTGTTTGAGGGGGTTGGGGGGCGCGTGCTCATGCTTCCCTTGACTCTCAATAGCAAAAAGTCCTAGACAAAAACTATCTAGTATGTATCATCATTTTGATTGAATTACTCGTTGGTTCCAGTAGTAAAAGTGCATTTTATGCTTTAAATAAGATCTTAAATTTGAGTACTTTAAATTTAAAAAATGTTTGACATGAAAGATTTTATTAAAAATGTTTTGTCAGATTTTTTGATAAAAGTAGTTGTTATTGACAAAGTCAATGGTTTGAGAGGGAAGATTTATTAGAAATGATCAGCAGTCAAGTATTTTGACGAATGTTAGTCGTTTTTGACAAAGTGAATGAATATTTGGTACATAATTACCAAAAAAATTGAATCAATTAAGATATTTTCAATCTGAGAATTAGAAACTAATATCTCAAATATTGATATTCGAATCAATCTCTTTTAATATTTTTTTTACACATGAACTTAGAGATTAAGACCTTATTCATATGTTTGAAAAAAAATTATTTAGCAATTATGTTATACCGTATTGGTATTGTATATGATCATTAATGCCCAGCTCTACAACAATAGGGGAGTGCCAAACATGTATGATACAACTAATACTTTGAACGGGGGGATTAAATAAAATAAGATAAAACAAAATCATGCTTCAATTGAATACACTTGTTAATTGGGTGTCAGGAGAGGTGTGACTTTGTGCTGTGGCGTGTGGACAAGATAATGGTCTACCATTAGTAATAAAATAAGAGGGATATTAGCTTGATATTAACAACTGCTAATGATGCGATTGATGAGGGAATGATACGACCGTGATGGATCTATATGGTAGCTCGTAACAGTCTTTAATTTTGTTTTCATTGTAGCCACATAATGGCTTCCTTGAACATGACTTCCTATCAAGCAATAATCAACAACTCCAAGTTTCAACCAAAAGTTAAATATATAGATAAATGAATAAATAAAGAGCAAAAATATATCCTTTCTTTCAACCCTAACTGTAAGTTCCCATTCATTTTGGTTGATTTGCTGTGTAATTGCCTGTGATTAGCGGATTTGGGGTCATGTGGGGATATACTTTGGTCCCAACATAAGAAAAAGGTGTAACCATGATTGGTCCAGTTAATTACCCGAGCATATGAAATATTAATTAACCAACAAAAGGCAGGTCAAATTGAAAAAATAAATTTTTGTTGTTACTTTGTAGTACCTAAATAAAGTATTATTGTTGTGTTTTTTTTTTTTTTTTTACTTTGTACCTCATATACCATATGCTCGCATAACTTTCGCTGCCACAAACACATTGGAAAAAGGAAGAGGCCTGAGTAAAAATTTCATCTGCCTCATTCCATGTCTGTTAACCAAAGCTGCCAACTACAGCACGCACCCTTTCTTACTTATTATATTCATCACACAACTTCAGGTAAAAAGAACCATCTGATCATGATCAGGAGGGTTCGTATCATTTGTTATGGAAAATTAATATTTTTACAAATATATATCCTTATGCTTTTTTTAGAGATAATCCTATTCAAAATATTATCAAACATTAAATATAGATATTTTTTTAATAGAAATTCAAATATTAATTTGTAACGTTATTGAGGAGTTGTCCTTTGTACTCCTTTGTTTCTTAGCATGGATAAACATTTTCTTTCACAATTATCCTCTTGATTTATTTTAAACAATACGGTTTGAAATACTATAAGACATTAATAAATATGTGTTGGTATACGTGATTAAGGATTCAGAAAAAGCTTTCATCTTTTCCATGGATATGGGTTCAAATCCCCTTGATACCACTTTCGCTGCTTGGTGTCCTTTAACGCCTAGGAATTAGTTGAGTGGTTACAATTGGGTGAAACTAGTTACAGTTTAGTTTAGCCTGTACAATAATATTCTAGGTGGACTTTTGTTGGCAGTCCATCATGTCATTGCTGTCATGCATGCTTGAAAATATTGGAATTTGGAAGTGTCTTTCCATTTTATCATTTTAATAAAAAAAGGCATTATTAGATATAGATATATCTCTTAACTGAAATTCAAACCTTAATTTGTGATATTACTGTTAGGACTTGTCCTTCCTACCCCTTTGTTTCTTAGCATGGATAATCATTTTTTTTCTCAGACAAGTGAATAATATGCTTGTTTAAAAATGAGCATAGGCTAGGCTGGGGTGTAATGTGTTAGGGAATCAGAAATGGGGGTGAGAAGAAGGAAAAGTACAAGGAAATAAGACTAGTTTAAGTCAAAACGGAAAATTGATTGAATGGTGGGAGAGTATATTAATGCAGAGACAGAGGGGAAACACTTCAAGTGAGATAGTAACGCAGCTGTCACTTGTGTGATACACTACAACTACAAAGCCCACAACCCTCTCTTCCTTCTCTTTGGCCAGCAAATTAGAGTTTGCAGCTGTCAGATCTCTTTCTCTCTCCTCCACTACCACTACCCTTTTTCTCACTCCCTTTTCCTTTTCTCTTAAAATACTTTTATAAAATTAACAACTCCTTTTATTTTCCTTTCTACTTTTTTTTTTTAATTAACCAACTTCTCTGTCACAAACAACCATCAAATAATAACGATACCACCACACACTATCATAAACCATACCCAACACCGCCCTTTTCCCCTTAGCTCCTCTTCTCAAATTTAATGATTCTTCTGTCGTGAATGGCGGAGGGGCACAACTACAACTACAAGGCACAAGAAGAAGAAGAAGAAGGGGGTGTTGTTGAATGTTGGAGGAGCACAACTACAACTACAAGGCACAAGAAGAAGAAAATGGCAGAGACAAGTTAACTATAACTAGAGATCAGAAGAAACAAGGACACACACACACACACCCTTTTGAGCTTAACTAGCTTTTTTCATGCATGAACAAGGACACCCTCTATTTCTTCCTTTGAGACACCATGGCTTACCCACATTACCGATCACAGTTCGGAGACACAACGTTCACTAAGGTCTTCGTTGGAGGCCTAGCTTGGGAGACTCCAACCGAAGAAATGCGCAAATATTTTGAGCAGTTTGGCGACATTCTTGAAGCTGTCATTATCACTGATAAGAACACAGGAAAATCTAAAGGCTACGGATTCGTATGTCTCTCTCTCTCTCTCTCTCTCACACACACACACACTTTACTTTGCCTTTGATTCTTTTTTCACTACAACGTGTGTTGTGTTGTTTGATTTGATCCTCATTACACAAAAACGTGTCCTATATATAAACACAATGAACACCAGGTAACATTCCGTGATCCAGAATCAGCTAGAAGGGCCTGTGCTGATCCAAACCCAGTTATAGATGGAAGAAGAGCAAATTGTAACATTGCTTCTCTAGGAAGACCTAGACCATCACCACCTAGAGGTTAATTAATTTCACTTTCTTTTATTTTATATGCATTTTGTATCTTACAATGTTATGAACAAACATAATCATTACCATCATATCATATATTATTATACTTAGAATATGTGTATATAATAAATGTAACATAATGTGTTGTTAACTCCTGATCAAATTTGAGGTTGTGTCTTGTGGGGTGGTAATGCAGGAAGAGGTACATTCCAAGGAGGAGCACCAGGGACAGCAGCAGCGTCTTACGGTGGAGTGCCGGCGGCTGGATCCCCGGCACTGGCGCCGCCGCCACCGCCGCTAGTGTACCCGCCATATGGGTAAGTGAGTTAACTTTGTTCATTTACTGTGGGCATTTATTATTACCCATGTCTGTCACTCACAGTCAAAGGGTAACTGGTCCATGGCATTAATTGAGAACTGCATATAGACGCACACATTGCTGTCTACATATGTCGCTTGACTGCTCCCCCCTCCAATTACAGTAGGTCTTGGTGACAGCGTGAAAGTCCTCATGTATCATTTCACCATTAAAAGTACACGCAAGGCCAAACTTTCAACAACTATCATGTGCATTTCCTTACCCCTAGTTTGCTTCATCTTGTTTTTTAACTACTACCCCCCATAAAGCTTAATCAATTGCATTTCCTCCATTCTTATGAGTTGTTGATCAACCACTACATTGCATATTTATACATGAACGTGTAAATACAATAAAAACAAAAATATTTATTAAAAAAGGTGATCAAAAGAAAAAATTCTGACTATTAAACATGCAATCAGGTTTATGGTAGATATTAATTATCCACAAAATTAAAATATATTTCACATATATAAGATGGTTAAAAAAGACATGGTATTGTTTAATGTAATGTCGTAATTTTAACTTTTCTTTCTATGTTGAAACATGAAAGAACAAAATAAAACTACAACTTTACATAGGGAAAAAAAGAGATTGAGATAGGTTAGATTTCTCTGTTTTATTTTTGTGAGGAGTGTGATTGAAATTGTTGAGTTATTAATGTCATAAATTAAAGAAGGCTAAAGAACATAGGGTGCCATTAGATTTTACCTATCGATGAGAAACATTACCTTTGTAACTTATGTAATTGATGTATACAACTATGGTAATAGTAGAAACGCTGGTGACAATAGGTACAGATCAATGAATATTTAATCCGTGACAATGCATGTAATTTTTTTTGTTTGTGTCATATATTAGTGGTCCTGCGTTAATAAATTTGTTTTATAATCTTGTACATAATAAAATCCCTCATCTCTCGGTACTTTTGCATGTCCTGTACCATCAAGTCATTTTCTCACCAGCAATGTTATTGTTCTCTTATGAGGTGTATTAGTTGGTAAATTGTAAAGTACTCTTAGAATATGATGAACGTATAAACAAGAAGATCGAGAGTGGAAATTACTCTTATATTATTTTTTTCTTTCAAAATAGGCTTATTTTCTGAGGGATGTAGAAGGCTTAATATAAATTTTAGTTTTGTATACAATGGAACCGAAGAAAGCTAATACAAAGAAGTGTAGAAGATAAACGGTGTTACTTTATTTGTTTCTATTTTCAACTTTTATCCTTATATATAAACTCTCGGGTGTTTCAACCTTTTTTCTTCTACCGTAAAAAAAGTTACCATTTTCTTAAAGTTAATTACGTTTATTTGAATGTGATTTATCAACATTAGCCGAATATTTTCTCTGCTAAGTTTATACAATATTTTAGGATATTAAATTTTACTATATAAATATTTTGTCTCTTCTTTACCGTGAAGCTAAAGATATTATTGCAAAATAATAAAATATTAAGATTTTGAACTAGTCATTCAACTTGTTGAATCGCCTAGAAACTTCTACCAATTATCATAGTTGATAATTCTTTATACGTTCTATCAAAAATTTCCTTCCTTAAACTCCACTCTGTCAGTTACAACGGGACTGCATAGTTTATACTTTTAAGTGCATGCAAAATTTCATATCATTGGATGCCACCTTGACCATTCTTTATATACATCGCTTTATTCCTTCCTTTTTCTGCTTGATGGGGGCAACAACATGTTCATAATGCCCGAGGCACAAAAAAGGACCCCTATCACTGAATCACTCATGACTAATTCAATCTTAAGGACCATGCATTGCACACCATACCATACCACAAATCAAGCACTAACTCTCATTACACACTGATCAATTTGGGGGTCCCACATGACAACTAAAGCTAGTGATATTAATGTCCTTTTTCCTCACATATTTAATTTATTACTGAGGAAAAAAAAACCCATACCTATATTAAGTTCAGTACCAGTCCACAACAACAGGAGTCTTCCATTTTGAGCCATTTCTTCTCAAAGAAACAAATGCACCACTGCATTAATGTATTTTCCTTCCATATTTGCTCAGTGATTAAATTGCTTTTAACTCTCTTTGCAGCTATCCTACCTACACCCCTGATTATGGGTACCACCAAGTAAGCATCTTTTTTTTTTCTCCCTCCAATCAATCAATTAATTGGAACATGTATTTTTTCTTTTAATGATGTCAGGGTTGGTTACTAATTATAATGGAGAACAGTTGTGTAACATGTATTTATTGATGTATTTTTTGTGTTGAGCACAGGCCACATTGTATAACCCACAAATTCAGCAACCACAGTACTACCACCAACAACTCTATGGACCATCATCTTCCACCATGGGTTCCCCTTATTACTATGGCTATTCGGTGCAAGCACCAAGGGGCACATTCTCTTCACCCCAACCACATCGCATACCAGCTGGACCCTCCTATCTATACTACCCTACACCCATGGAAGGCTCTTTCTCTGCTTATCGTCCACCACCTCAATTGCAACAACTTCCAATAAGGCAACCCCCTCCTTCCCCTAGTGGTACTTTTTCTTTTCTCTTCTCTAATAAGTTAATTTAATTCAAATTTAAGAGTTTAGTAGACATATATCATATATGGTCCATGTTTAAGTTTTTACATCTTCATCCATCCAATCACAAACTATTCTTAATATAATTTTTAAGAAAATTATTATAGAAATCAATAATTTTTTTGTATAATTTATAATTAGACTATATATGTCTATAAATGTATAGTTCAATTAGTTGAATTTAGTTATTATGAATTTTTATATATTAAAGTTTAACTTTTTTCATTAGTAAAAAAAATTAAACAACAACGTAAAAAAAAGTTACATTGTTAATGCATGTTGATTCTAAGTTCAATTACCTTTTGGTGTTGAATATTCATGATTTCTAATTTATGTGTCACTAGCTTAAATATATGCATACACACATGGCCACACAGAAGAGTGGGGGTGAAAGAGAGAGGGGCACAGAGATTTATGAATTATGATGCACTTACTGACACACAATATATATTATGATTTGGCTGTAACATGTTGCCATAGGGGTCCACATGGGCAACCCATGTGAATGAGCTGTCTCGGTTGTGCCATGAACCGTATAATGTATGGCTCAATGTGGAAGAAAGTCATGATAGAGGGAGAGGTCATCATGTAAAGTAACAGTGAATGCATGTGGTTTCAGTGGGAAAAAAAAATATTGTGGTGGTTAAATTGTTTAAAGAACCAGTCAAATGGTCTTGCATTCATGCATTGGCCCACAGTGCATGTTGCATACTACCACTGCTGTAAGTTTTTAATGTTCAACAGATGTAGTAATCAAAACAAATTAACTTGATTTTTCTTCGGCTAGATCAACCTCTAATTGTTTTCCAATTTCTTATCCTGTTTGAGTACAACTTATGCTAAAAAATTCCATGTATTTTCTGTATACTTATGAGAAAGAAAAAGGTTTGGATGATTTTTTTATATAATCAGTCATAAAAATATACATCACAGATGAAAATAGGTTATCCACTCACTTGTACTTTATAAATTTTGTTTGCTATTATCATATGAAAAGGAGTTAAAGTTAAATTTGTGTTTTATCAAACAACTAGTGAAAATCAAAACTGTACTATCTCACTGTATTTTCATATAGGTATCAATTTTTGGAATTTTCATTTTCACTTCCTCCCACAAACAAACACTAATGGAAGGTCCTCTCAATATGATTTGCTTAAATGTCAAACAAATTCATGTATAGAGTAGGATCAATCTGTAGCTTAATGCATAGAGATTAGTTGATTATCATTGATATATATTCTTCACAATCTCATTGTTGAACACAATGTGACTATTGTTTATTATGGTTGATTATGATCAGATTCACAGACTCAGCAGCGTGCCTCCTCCGAGACAGCAGGTGGAGTAGTTATAACTTCAGAAAGTTCAAATACCCAAGGGAGGAACTGATAAATATATATACATGCTAAGTTTCAACTGTATAATCTTCAAATTAAATTTCATCCCATTAATTCTTGATCTTTTTCCACATCATATCTTCATTTTTTTGGTCCACATGCTGTAGCTTTTAGGCAATAATGGTTCTCATCAGATTAGTTGTGTTCCCCACAGCTATGGCATTCAAAAGTTGGACTAATCTACTTCATGGAGATTATCTTCATTCTCTTCTCCTTGTCTTCAAGGATTTTCACTTATATCACTTTTACTAATTAATTGTATTTTCTTTTAAGTTATACTTTCTCCCATTTTAAGAGCTTAACATGCATGTTACATCATCAATATCCTGTGTTTATATCACGGTCGGCCTAATGTTTATTTATGCATGAAATATTCTAAGATGCGATATTTTTAAAAGTAATAAAATAATTTATTAAAAATTTAGTTTTTGATATATGGTAAGGGTAAATTTTAGAGATGTGAGATGATACGAGCAATTTTAATTCCTTCAATTTGTTATTTTTCTCAATTCTAGGTAGCAAGGTGAAAAGCCGAGTGCTGATGGGACATATGTGAACATGAATACGTCGAAGAAAATTATGTTAATAGATAATTATTTATGAAAAAATTACAATAATGTGGTTTTTTTTAAAGAAAAGTATTTAATAATTCTTAATAAATTAGTGTATGTATCATGTAATGATTAGTTTTTATTTTTAAAATATTATTTGTAAATAAAAATATTTCTTTTGAAGGCCTAAAATAATGGTTTAATTACTAGCGTGATGCATGGATTGGTTCTAACTTTATGTTCTACCAATTGGCATGTAGACGAATTCTAGTGTGGGAGATTTTTGTAAGTCTCCTATCGTGGGAAAGAAATTACAATTACATATATATTACTATTTTTTATCATTAAAAGTAAACTTTTTCTCTCTTCAATTTACCCTCTTTTTCCAGCTCCCTTGTGATCGTTCGACTTGTAATTTTCTCTTTTCCCTTTGAAACCCTAACCCTACCTCTCATCACAATGACCAAGGAGCGAAAGCTTTGATCGTCTGACCCTGAACCAGTAAACCCGTTGAAGTCGAATTGCACCAACAACATTAACACCTAATCAAACTCGACCAAAATTCCAACCCTTTCCACACCCTTTTCCTCCGCCAAGTTTGAAGAACAAAATGGTAAAGTGCTCTAATAATGAGGCTTATGATACCTTTTGATACCAATAGGAAACCATGCACACTGCATAGATTTTGGAACTTTAAAAAGACCTCACAAATGGCCAGATAAATAAACACAATAAATCTTACACATTCGGAAAAAAAACTATAAAAAAAAGATAAAAAAGTGGGTTACGAGGATGGATATGTTGTACGTCAAATTTGGTGGATGTGGTTGACATCGACAGCGATGTCGGAGGTTTCGACAATATCATAAAGGGAGAGGTTCAGAATGAGAGAGTTCAGCTTCATCAGAAGCGAAATGGGTTGTCTGATCCCACCGATGGCATCAAGAATTGCAATCCTTGCACTCCAACACCCTTGGTGTTGTAGTTATGGAGAGAGAGGTGAAAGACACTGCTAGTTGAGGTGGATCGAGTAAAGATATATGAGCATCCATGACTTCATCATTTTCTCTCCTTTTTTTTTGTTTTTTTTAACTCATTTTTGAGAAAAAAAATGAGAGAGAAAGGAGGAGAACACTAGATTTTTTCACACAAACTTACAACAAATAATAAATATATACATATACATATATATTCAATAAATATATACATAAAAATACATATTTATTATTCATAATATAAATTTGGGTCGGACAATTCAAATTACCCTGTGATTTATTAAAATCAAGTTAAAAATTCTTCCAACCCAAAATTTTAACTGTTTTTACTTTTTTTTGTTTTTTAAGAAAAAAATAATATAAATAAAGGAAATTAATTCAAAATAATATAATTAAAAATAAATTAATTTTAAGTAATATTTTAATATGTATATTTGCATGTGATAGTAATTTATTTTATATAATTAAAAGTATAATACATAAATATTTTTATTATAAAATTATAATATAATGAAAGTTTGAGATAAAAATATTATAAAATAAACTATCTTTTATATTTATGATAACTATTTCATATTATGATATAAAATTATTTTTAACTATTAATAACTTATTTAAAAATATATTTTTAAAAAGAGATTAAAAATAAAAATGAAAATAATATATTAAAGAAGATAAGAAATTGAGAAAATTCCTAAAAACACTCTAGTTAAAGAAAAATATTTAAAAACACTCTTATTGAAAAATTCTTTTTAAAAACACTCATGTGTGAGATAATTTTAAAAAAAAAATATATATATATATATATATATATATATATATATATAGAGAGAGAGAGAGAGAGAGAGAGAGAGAGAGATTTATATAATTAAAACATATAACTTGCAACAAAATTAAATATATTGATAACATAAATAGTAAACAAAAAAAATAAATTATTTGACTAGAATTTCTAAGGCGGTGAGAACAATAAATTATAATTTTTTATAACTTAACCAATAAAAATTGTATGATAACTTAAAGAAATATAAACATTAATTTATATTAAATTATAATTTTTTATTTTATACATTAATATAAATGGCATAAAAGAAAAAGAAAATATTTTTTTTAGTATAATATGCAAATACACATGTTAAAATACTACTTTAAATTATTTTATCCTTATTTATATTCTCTAATTTAATTATTTTGAATAAATTTCCTTTATTTATATTATTTTATTATCTTTTTAAAAAATTTCTTAACAAACATCAAAGAGAAAAAAAAAACAATTAAGAATTCGGGTTGGGAATCCAAATTTTAACTTGGTTTTGATTTTTTTTTTTAAAATACAATGTATATTTGGGGGCCCTTCCAATTTAAATTTATACCGTGAATAATAAATATGTATATTTGTATATGTATTTATTCAATATGTATGTTTACGTATATATTTGTTATTTGTTATATGTTTATGTGAAAAAATGGAGAACACTAACATTATTAATGGAAGATTAGGTTGATTATGGTGATGCCATTTGTTGGCTTCCATGTTGTGATGGGGACAAAATTTGCACTCTATTTGAGTATGAAAGAAGAGGATAGAGACAAATTGAAAAAGACAAGGGGAAAAAGGAAAATGAAAAAAGAAAAAATAATTCATATCTCCATTTAAAATTTAATAGATCTAAAGGCAGAACCTTAAGTTCCCAATGTGGGAGACTTATCATGGCCTCCCATGCTATAACTCATTTAACATATATGGTTATTGAAACAAAGTAATTTTATGAACTCATAAGCTACTTAGTAGTACTCATTTTAGATATTGTCTAAACAAAATAAAGGAGACTCAATTACTCACATTGAAAGCACACATGTAATACAATAAATGATATGATACAAATTTATAGGAATCTGATAAAATTTTAAAATTATAAAATATGTTTGGATTATAATACAATGTAAAAATTAAAATATCAAATCATAAGAAAAAAATAACATATTTTATATATAATTAACCATGAGTCTAAGTTAATAAAATATAATAATTAATCTACTATTATTCTCATTTGTAATATATATAATTTTTTTAACATTATAAAATAATTCGAAGTATTCAAAATTATAAAAACTAATCTAATTCTTATTAACATTTTGATTTGAACCAATTACAAGATTTATATATAGCTTTTTTTGGCTTCTCGAATCCTTAACTAATTTGGTTACATTCTATTAATTACTGGGAAAATAACAGAAACTATACCAATTAAGCTATCTATCAATATATTTTATCCACCATGGCTTGACTTTATCTTCCATATATAATATGTAGAACCTTCAAGCGATATTTGAAGTTAGGCCCTATCTATGATTGGTTAACAAATAAGTTGGGTAGTCATTAATCTTGATTTTTTCCAAACTTACCTCCACTTTTGTAATGACTTCTTTCACAAAATGGAGCTTGACATCTATGTGTTTAGTCCTCTCATGGTACACTTGATTTTAGGCCAAATGTATACCACTTTTATCATCACAAAATACCTTTTTGACTACATGCTCTACTCTCAAACTTATTGCCATCTCTTTCATTGAAATTGCTTCCTTAATTGCTTTAGTAACAACAATAAGGTCAACTTCTGTAGTGTATAGAGACACCACATGCTGGAGATTACACATCCAACTCATAGTATTATCACAAAACTTGAAAACCACTACTAGAAAAAGGAGTTTTAACATCGGCAAGTTAACATCGGTTTCCGAAAAAACCAATGTTAACGAAAACGCGGTGACAATTTTGTAATTATGTGGGCAAAGTTAACATCAATTTTCCTAAAAACACTTGAAAACCGATGTTAACTAGTAGTCGTTAACATCGGTTTTCAAGTGTTTTTAGGAAAATCGATGTTAAGAAGGAATAGTTAACATCGGTTTTATGTGTTTTTACGAAAACCGATGTTAACGATTACTACGTAACATCGGTTTTTGAATGAAAACCGATGTTGTTCTTGTTATTTTAAAACAATCTAGGGCCCTAAATCATTTACCTTCACTGAGCGCGCTTTTCTTTTGCATCTTCCTCGACCTCATCAGCTCTCATTCCAGTCCACCATTGTCGTCGTCTACGAGCTCGTGGTTGTTGTCGTGTACGTCGCCATTTCCAGTAGCAGCTCTCGATTTCCATTGTTGAAGCTTCAGCTCGCATCTCCATCCGAGGTTAGTGTCATCGCATTTCTCTGTTTTCCTTGTTGCCCAATAATGCTAATGTTGTATTTTGTTGTCGCTGTTGAATGCGGTTTGGTTTTGCATTACCAATTTTCGTGTCATGTATGAGTTCAATGTGTTATTGCTGTGAATAGAATAAAGTTGCCCACTAAGTGCTCGATAAAATGCCTAATCCAGAAGCTCTTTTGTAAACTTGTTAGCTAGCTAGTCAACTTGTTAGCATCTAAAATGCCTAATCCAGCAGTGTGGTTCTATACAAAACGAATACTTAAATTTCTGCAAAAATGTTGTTTAAACTTGTTAGCTATTTTGTTACTTGTTTTTTTTCCTATACCCTATATTTGGAGGGTAAAATGGTTTGTTGAAATTCCATAATGAAGAAAGGCATTACTTAATAGACTAGTAAACAAGAAGATTAAAAAAGATGAAATCAAAGGCAGCCATATGGTGTGGAAATGGTGAGTGGTGAGGGAGAGAGAGATGCCTCATTTTGCTTGTAATTGGATTCTTGTGTCACTTTTAAAGCACTGCTGCTGGTACTCTTCTACAACCTTTTAATGGTGCAACACAAAGCTGCCATTTAAACCAAGTGTAGTTTCGTGACTTGTTCTAGATGCTTTGTCACACAACTTATAATTTCTTGTTGTGTTATTGCTGTGTGATAATTGAGTCAAAAAATAGCTAATTTTAGTCATGGTTCAACAATTCTTCTTATTCGTATTGACCACAGTTACATGCTCCGCATCGGGTAGACCCAACCTTAGCTTGGTGATTTGAAGTCCAAGACCTTCTTTGACCATAAGGGTACGTGTGTCAAATTAACATATTCTCTCACGAACTTTAATTTGTTTTGTGGAATAATATTGGTTTATTTTCTTAGGCTAGAAGAATGCTATATATTAATTTTTTGGGTGTAGTAGTAGTGAAGGATGGAAGAATGGTGTAGACTATGGTATAGAAAGGGCTAAGTTATAGTGTTATATATATAAAGAAAGTGAATGGAAAAAACAGGTCAAGTGGGAGCAATGACAGGTCAAGTAAGGGAAAGTGGTCGGTGTGTGCTCTTTTGTTTTGTCTTGATTGAAACCAACTTTTGTAATCTGACACTACATGTATCATATGTATGCAGTTCTCATTTGGGTCTTTGCATCGTCATCCTCCGTCCTTGTTGGAGATTGTGATTGACCATCCTCTCAGGTAATTACAAAAGTGTTTCATATTGAAATTTATAAGATAATATGTAATGAGTGCTTATGTAACTTGTTTTGTCCACATCCCTTTTAACCCTTGCTTTATGTAAATCACTTGCATTCCATCAACATGATCGGATAAACAACCTATATGTTCATTGTAGGTTGTAGGAGAGCGAACCTTTTTCCCGTTTGCCTCGTCATCAGGAGCTTCATTGTTGGACATTTCACATAGATCATCATCACAGGTTTGAATGTGTTTCATGCAATCACGTACAATTTGTCTTATGACTGTCTTTAAAATATTTTGTATGTCAAGTATGCATGTTGCTTTTTCTATACAAATAATGTTCATTATGAGTGAACCTTAGTTTCCGGTTTGAGCTTCATTACACTGATTCTTCCGGATAGTTTGGATTAATCATTGTATTGATTCTTGAATTGTCCGTTTGGACAGTTTGGGAAGACTCAATTTTTTATAGTATATTCATATGTAGAGGTTGCATTTCTTTTCTTAAATTTCATGAAAATTCGGTACAATGCATTTCACTTTGTTCTCCGGGTGCATACTTGACTGTGGTGGAACTCATGTCACCGCTTTCATGTCGTGTACTCGGAGACCAAAGCGAAATGCTGCCGAAATTTCGTGAAATTTAAGATAAGAAACGCAACCTATACATATGAATATACTATAAAAATATGTCTTCCTGAATGGGATAGGGTCACACCTTGAATGAAAAAAGAGAGGTTTTCATGCATGGAATAACTTTGTGAGTATCACAGAGTTATTAGTTACATGGATCGAACTTGGATGAATGCAAGTCGCATCACGGTTGAGTATGAGGAAGGCGTTGAACAATTCTTGCAATTTGCATCCGAAAGAAGTCGACCGGATGGGAATGGAAAATATTTATGTCCCTGTATCAATTGTTTGAATGGAAGACGCCAACCACTGGACGACATACGGGAGCATCTTCTATGCGATGGGATTAAGAAGACTTATACGACATGGATATGGCATGGTGAATTGACAGACACGCAGAGGGTCTCGCAAACTGAACCGCTTGATGTTGACATCGGAGATCGATTAGATGATATGATTCATGATCTGGGACATGAGTCATTTAAGCAAGCACATGCCCCAATGTATGATACGTTGGAAAGTGATTCGAAGAAGCCGTTGTATCCAGGGTGCAAAGAGTCATTGACATTGTTGTCCGCGGTGTTAAATCTGGTTAATGTCAAGGCCAGATATGGGCGGAGTGACAAAAGCTTCAGTTTACTGCTTGAGGTAGTTAAGGACATGCTTCTAGAGGAAAACACGTTGCCAAGCAGTTACTATTTGGCGAAGAAGATACTTTGTCCGATGGGTATGGAGTATAAGAAAATTCATGCCTGTCCTAATGATTGCATATTGTACAGAAATGAATTTGAACAAATGGATAAATGCCCCACGTGTGGGGTATCACGGTACAAAGTGAAGGACGATGACGACTGTGGCAGTCATCAGAGTTCAAAGAAAGGCCCTCCCGCGAAGGTGTTGTGGTATCTTCCGATCATTCCAAGGTTTAAGCGTCTTTTTGCTAACCAAGATGATGCAAAAGACCTTACATGGCATGCAGAGGGAAGACATGTGATGGAATGCTACGACATCTGGCAGATTCAGTTCAGTGGAAGAAGATTGACCATTTGAATCCGGAATTCACCAAAGACCCAAGAAATCTCAGGCTTGCACTTGCCAGTGATGGAATGAATCCCTATAGCAGTTTAAGTACTCAGCACAGTTCGTGGCCTGTTTTGCTAGTCATCTACAACCTGCCTCCTTGGTTGTGCATGAAGCGAAAATACATGATGTTGTCTATGATGATATCGGGCCCAAGACAGTCAGGAAATGACATTGATGTTTATCTTAGTCCCTTGATTGACGACTTGACAAAGTTGTGGGATGAGGGGGTGGCCGTGTTTGATGGGTATCGAAAGGAGACATTCAAGTTGCGTGCAATGCTATTTTGTACCATTAATGATTTTCCAGCGTATGGGAATTTGAGTGGATAAAGTGTAAAGGGTCATCGTGCATGCCCTATCTGTGAGCAAGACACGAGTTTCGTGCAACTTAAACATGGAAGAAAAATAGTTTACACACGACATCGACGTTTTTTGAAACCTTATTACCCATATCAGGGATTGAAAAAAGCATTTAATGGAAGTCAAGAGCATGAAATTGCACCGATTCCGCTAACCGGTGACCAGGTTCTTGAGCGGGTTGAGGGCATCCATACTGTATTTGGAAAGACTCAAAAGAAGCAGAAAGGTCATACTTCCATATGGAAGAAGAGGTCGATACTATTTGATCTTCCATACTGGTTTGATCTAGATGTTAGACATTGTATCGATGTTATGCATGTGGAGAAAAATGTGTGCGACAGTGTCATCAACACGTTGCTTAACATTCAAGGCAAGACAAAGGATGATTGCCACGTGTTGATGCAGCAATTGTTAGCAGTGGCGATTCGAGACATTTTGCCTGACAAAGTCAGGCATGCTATAAGTCGGCTGTGCTTTTTCTTCAATGCCATTTGTTCAAAAGTCGTGGATCCAGTAAAGTTAGATGAATTGGAAGAAGAGGCGGCAATTATCTTGTGTCAGTTGGAGATGTATTTTCCTCCTTCGTTTTTCGACATAATGGTTCACTTACTTTTTCATCTGGTAAGAGAAATTAAATTGTGTGGTCCGGTTTATTTACGGTGGATGTACCCGGTCGAGCGATACATGAAGATCTTGAAAGGGTATACAAAAAACCTACATCGTCCTGAAGCATAGATAGTTGAAAGGTACATTGCAGAAGAAGCTGTAGAGTTTTGTTCTGAGTACCTTGAAAAGGCAAAACCTGTTGGGCTTCCGGAGTCGCGGCATGAGGACAGAGTGGGAGGAAAGGGTACACAAGGGCTGCATGTTATAACGCCTGCTTTGTATGAATTGCAACAAGCTCATTTGTATGTCCTGAATAACAGTCATGAAGTCCTGCCATACATGGTTCGTCATCAAGCATTAGTCAAGGGAACTAATCCACGAATGACGAAGAATATGTTGTTGAAAAAGCATAACAAGACTTTTCTGAATTGGTTTAAAGATACAATCTTTAGTGATGAATCTTCATCTGAAACAATGAGGAAGTTAGCAGATGGGCCTAAAAGAAATGTTAGAAGTTGGCAGGGGTACGATATCAACAAGTACTCGTTCTACACCAAACAACAAGATGACAAGAGCACAATGCAAAATAGTGGGGTCAGCCTAAGGGCTGAGTCCCAGCACTTCGCTTCTGTGCATGACCACAATCCATGGTTGGCGTGCTTGCCTTACTTTGGAGTCATTAATGACATCTGGGAGCTTAATTATGTTACTTTCACTGTGTGTGTTTTCAAATGCAAGTGGGTTGATATCAACAGTGGTGTGCGAACCGAGGACTTGGGATTTACTTTGGTAGATCTTAACAAGCTAGCTTATCAAGATGAACCTTTCATCATGGCAGAACAAGCTAAACAAGTGTTTTATGTTCAAGATCCTTGTGACGAAAGGTGGTCAGTGGTACTACAAGGAAAAACCATTGGCATTAATGTTGACGATGATGACTCAACCGCCGATACAAGTGTCACTCAATTCCCTACACCAATCCCTAACGTCATAAGAGAAGACGAGGTGGATGACGTTCATGCAAATCGTAATGATCATGATGAAGGAGAATTAATTAACATCACTTAATGTAAATTTTTTTTTAAGCTCATTTTACTTGTACAATTTCATGATTATGCATATTGTGACTTAACTTTACTTATCTGTGTTATTTATTTTTTACAGGATCATGACTACACCACCCAGCTCCCCTCCTCGTGTTGAGGCACCCCATCCTCCTCCTGAGTCAGGAGCGGCTCATCCTGAGTCAGCACCTCCGCTTGAGTCAGGACCTTCGCCATTTATGGCGAAGAAGACGAGGAAGGCAACACGGCTGAGGTCACTTGCCACTCGAGCTCCTGGTGCTGACAGACCGGTGGTCCATGTGGATCTTGTCACAGGGAAGACTGACGGTCCTCAGGCAAAGAAATTAAGGACATATCTAGGTATTGTGCTAGGGACAAGGTGGACGTCACCCTTCCTAATTGGAAGGAAGTTCCTTCAGCGCAAAAGGACTTGATTTGGGAGGACATTCAGGTATATGTCATTTAAAGGACTGTTAGACATTGTTTTAATTATGCATTTAAAATGTTGTTGACGTTACTTTATGGCCCATGTTCCTTCTAATGCAGGCTGAGTTTGATATACCTGAGGCATCTGACCATCGGACAAAGAAGAAGCTTCTGCAGATTGTGGGCGAGCGTTGGAGGCAGTTCAAATCAGATTTGACACGGAAATGGGTCCTCACCAAAGGGAACGACAACGATGCTGATGCTGTATGCGAAAAATACGACATTAGTAAGGAACAGTGGACCCAATTCTGTGCTTCTCGGCGAGCGGCTTCCTGGGAGGTTAGTTGCTTCATAAAACCTTACAATTTAACAATTAAGTAGTCAAACAGGTAAAATATTTGTAAACCTATGTGTCAAATTGTAACAGGATGTTAGAAAGAAGGCCCAAGCGATCCAGAAGCTGAACACCGCCCTTCACGTGTTGTCCCG
Source organism: Glycine latifolia (assembly GCA_013407115.1). Classification (NCBI taxonomy): domain Eukaryota; kingdom Viridiplantae; phylum Streptophyta; class Magnoliopsida; order Fabales; family Fabaceae; genus Glycine; species Glycine latifolia. Next base: position 31,215,086 of record CM023954.1, read on the forward strand.
CGGGGCTTACGAGTTGCTCGAGAAGAGATTGCTTGAGGAAAAACCGAAGAAGCAATTGGAGGGAGCAACTCGTGATGACAGCACGGAGACCATCATTCATCCTCCGTCCCCCGTGAGACAACACATCAAGTGGAAGCTCGCTCGCACGAAGAAGACCGGGGAGATGACTTCGGAGGCGGCACACGAGATTGCTGAGAGGATTGTAAGTCAAACAACAATGTCATACACATTTAATGAATTTTTGGCATCACAAATGACAAAACTAACGTTAATTGTTTCTTGATTGCAAGATTCCCTAGATGAGCAAGCCTCACAGGGTTTTTTTGTCGCCATTGGACGTCAGGATGTCCTGACTACTGCCATTGGACGACCAGAGCACCCCGGCCGTGTCCGTGGTGCTGGAGCCGGTGTTACCATCACCTCATACTTCGGACCAGCTCCATCATCCTCTCGCAAGTCAAAGTCTGCATCCATGGCGCCTGAAGACTTGGATCGCCTGAAAGACAACATCAGGGTAGAGCTAGAGCAGTCCATCACTGATCGACTTACACAGTCGATCACAAAAAGAGTTACGCAGCAAGTGATGTTGAGCTTCAGCCAGTTGCAGTCCCAGATGCAGTCTCAGGGTGCCATGCAGCCTCCGAAGGTTCAGTCATGTCCTCTTGGTGCCCGTGTCAGCACCAAGGGAAGCTATGTCAATCCCTCGGGCAATGACCCTGACACGGGTGCATCTGACAGACGTGGGTTGTATGTGGATGATAATCCTCCCCTCCTTGTTGCCCTTGGCAGAGTTTATGAGGGATCGACGACCGTGCACAGCGTCCCTCTTGGCACTGAGCAGGTCAAGGTGAGTGTTGAGGAAGTACGCGATGCTGATGCTCGCGTCCCTGTTCCCACTGACGAAGTTCAGTTAGTGGGGCAGACACTTAACACTTTCCTTGCTTGGCCGACACACCTTGTACAGACAATTTTGCTCCAGGTTTATCATTTTTGCCTTATTTCTTGTCATTTACGAATGATTTGTCACATATTAAGTTAACCTGACTTTAATTCTTTTGGTTGTTAACTGTGTAGGATAAAGAACAACCCAAGGGACCGGCGAAGCCTGTACATAAGCCGGAACATTTTTCTGATCCCTTGTACCAGTTAGCATTGACCATCCCCGATCTATTCCTCAGACCCTTCCAGGTGCCATGGGACACGGAGATGTTCGGGGTGCATAATGACAACTTCCCCTTGTACATCAAGCATGAGGATATTCCGGAGATCATCCATGGTGGTCAATGTCTCAACATATCCGTTATACAATTGTGGATTCTGTAAGTTACTTTCAATTGACTAGCATTAATTACTTGTTGAATTGTTTTATGTTGATCCATAATTGACTTTATTTTCACGGTACAATAGGCATATGAATGAATTAAGCCTGCAATCGGATCATGCCCATGTGTATGGATTCCTCGAGCCACAGTCCATACAGAGATCTGGCCAATCTCAATTTCACATCGAGGACTATATGAAGAAATGGATGCAGAGTTCACAGAAAGATGTCTACCTTGCACCGTATTTGAATGGGTAAGTATAAATTTATATCACAATTTAATTAATGTATGCAGTATAATAACTTGTTTTTGGACAATGCAGTGCACATTGGCAACTAGTGGTTATTTGTCCTAAGGCCAATGTAGTGGTCTGGTTCTGTTCGTTGCATAATAGGCCTGATAACTACCTTAAAGGCATTATTAACAGGTAGGTTGTAATTTGTAAAACATTTATCTTATTTCTATGGCATGAATATGTTCATTTTACACTATGCATGCTTGTTTCTCTTAAGCAGTGCTTTGAAGGGAGTCCTTGACACTCCAGGAAATAAATCAAAGGCTACTACTAAATGGATTGCGCTTAAAGTAAGTCATCTAATAAATCTTGGTTTATGTATTGAAAGATATTTTTATTACTATTTACACTAACAGCGCTATTAACTTTGACTATGTTTTTCAATTTAGTGTAATAAGCAAAAAGGAAGCACTGAGTGTGGCTATTATGTCATGCACTGGATGTGGACAATAGTCCAAGGAGGCTTCTCAGATAACTGGGACATGGTAATTAATTGTCTAATTCAAAACTGATTCTTTTTTACTTGTTTTTGTTGTGTACTTATTAAATTATGTTTTCTTATGTCATGCAGTATTTCACTGATGAAAGACCATTGGAAGCCAACACCTTGAAGGCTATTAGGGTTCAATGGGCGAAGTTTTTTCTTAAAATTAGAGATGACATTTTAGTAGATTAGGTGCTAGCTTATTGGATTTTCAAATTGTATAAACATTAGGTTAGATTATTCTTTTATGTACATTGACACTATTCAATTTTATTTGTTATTATTCAACAATTTATTTTAATGTATTCTGAAATTGGCTGGATCTGGATTTGGTTTTTAATTTACAGGTTGAAGAACTGCTAAAATTAAAAAAACAGACAGCATATTAAAAAAAAAGTTAAAGAAATAACATCGGTTTTCTTGAAAACCGATGTTAACTTAAACTACAACATCGATTTTACATAAAAACTGATGTTGATTTGATGTAACAACATCGGTTTTCGAAAGAAAATCGATGTTGGTACATGAAAGCAACATCGGTTCTCTTAGCAAAACAGATGTTGTTACATGAAATCAACATCGGTTTTTGATAAAAACCGATGTTGTCGTCTAAGTTAACATCGATTTTTACCAGAAAACCGATGTTAATATTCCATCATTATAAGACCTTAATGTTTAAATTTGTCATATATCCACATCGGTTATTTATGGAAAACCGATGTTGTGGAGTTTTGTTAACATCGATTTTGAAAACCGATGTTAACTTCCAGACATTCAACGTTGCCTGATTCAACATCGGTTCAAAACAGATGTTGAATGTCTAAAATAACCGATGTTAAAACTGTTTTTTCTAGTAGTGAACATACCATGTAGAAGACTTTCTAATGTCCAAACAACCAGCATGTATATAATATAAATCAACAAACCTAGGTCCTTTTAACATTACTACCTTCATGCTTATAATACAATAAACCAACTTCAGATTTTCCTTCAGATATCTAAAGATCTACTTCATGGCTTGCTAATGCGACTTTACTGGGTTCCAACCCCATGTACTTGCTGACCAAACTCATGGAATATACCAAATCTAATCCAGTACAAATTGTTGCATACAAGAGACTTCATACTATTTTTGCATATGAAACCTTTTTCATACAAGAATTCCCCCTCATCAGTCTTTTGGTGAATCCTACTGTGAGAACTTAAAGTGCTGAGCCATAGGAGTAGTCAACGTTGCCTTTGACTGATACATGTTGAACTTCTTCAAAATATTGCTATGTAGATCTTCTAAGTGATGAATAAGGTTCGTTAGTTTTGTCCCTAAAGTTCTGCATATATATATACATATACCTATAATATTACTCGAAGCCCTTATATCCTTCATCTTGAATTCATTCTCATGCATAACCTTCACATTTTCAATTTCTTCCTTACTGGTGCAAGCAATCAGCATATCATCTATGTAGAGGAGTAAATAGAGAATAACTTTACACTCAATTTTCTTCTAAGTAAACGCAACCATCATACTCAACCCTTTTAAAATTATTTTTCAACTACCATTGGCAAGGGGGTTGCTGTTAAACGGACGACAAACGCACTGAATTGTTCAAGTAATAAAGATCCGATAAGACCGAATGTCGATTTCCACAGGGACTTTGCTTATACTCAGGACTAATGCACGTTTGTTTTCAAGTAATTAATGAATGAATTTAGTTGGTAAAATGATTTGGCATAAGAATAAATTGTACTTAAATGTAAATTAAAAGCGTAATGACTACAAGGAAAAAGACATAAACACTCGGAATGATGAGGACAGAGGAAATATGATATGACGGGTGTTGGGAGTTCGTTAACCAGAACTAACTTTGATGTGACATAAAAGGTTTTTCTCTATTCAACATTAAATATGATCACATTCATCTACTAATATAAACTAACCTTGATTCCCCAAGTGCTAGACCTAAATCACTTAAGTTGACCCTTAATCCCTCAAGACCTACATTAAACGATTTGCATTACAATTAGAGATGATAACATAACATAGGCTAAACAAAATCATTCTATCCCTAGACATGATGTTATTTAGAATCGTTTTTCAGTTCTTAAGGCAATAACCATTTTCCAATGCATTAAAACCTAAAACAAAACATCCAAATGGGTGATCAAACCATAAGCATGAATAAAGATAGGAAAAATAATAATAATGAGCAAATAACATTGAATAGATAGTTAGAACTTTACATCAAAGCGTTCGGTTGGTGAACTCCCAACAATGGGGGTTTTAGCTCCTCATTTCCATGAGAAGCTTACAATAATGGAGGTTAGGGTTATGGAAGGAAATGGATGGAGGGAAATGAGGTGGAGAGGTAGCTCCAATGGTGTGGAAGGATGTCTCCTTCGTGACCTAGCTGAGCTCCAAGCTTCTCCAAATGTGTGTTATGTCCTAAGAAATGAATGAATGCTATTTTTCCCTTCAATATGCCTTAAAACGCAGCCCAGTGTTGTGGTGCACGCTGAGTGTGCCTCAAATTGTCCAGTTGGATAAGTGACCACGTGTTGAGCGAGCTGATCGCGCTGAGCGAGTAGTTGTTGACTCGCTGAGCGAGCCTGTTGCGCCCTGAGCGAGCAGCTCTAGACTTTGCAATCCATCTTTCATGCCCTTGCAGCGATTTCTACAAAAATACATCCAACACTTAATAAATCAACTAGTTAAAGCATCAACTGGATAAAAGCTTAAAAGAAGCCAATTCCTATATTTTAATCATAAAAAGAAGCATTAAAAGAGGAAAAGAATAGATAATTACTAAGTAATTTACATGTAACTTTACATATGCTTAGCAATTATCAGTTGCTTAAGGCCATAGAGATACCTTTTTAACATGCATATCTTATCTTCTTCACCCTCAATGATAAAACCATCTGTATGAGTCATATGGATATCCTCTTCAAGCTCCCCATGTAATAAAGTTATCTTCACATCAAGATACTCTGATTCCATTTTCTCATGCAACCAAGGCCAAAACCATTCTAATTAAAGCGAGTTCCTTAATAATGACAACAACTCATTGTAATTAATCTCCTGATGCTGTGTCAACCCACCCCTCTTAGCTCTTTCCATCAATCTTACTTTGAATCTAACATTTTTAAGCCTTTTGCCTTTAGGTTTGTCAACTTGCACCCCAATTAAGTACCATTCTTATTAAAAAAAATCAATTCATCATTCATAGTTGCAATCTAATTTTGATATTGCTTACTGTTCACAAATCATAATAGCTTATAGATTCATCTCCTTGAAGCTCCTCTATTGTAGTAAGGGCAAAGGCAACCATATCAGCATATCCAAATCTATTTGGTGGCTTAATGGTCCTTTTATTCCTATCTCGGGCCAAAATATAGTCTTCTTGGTCTTGTTGAGTAAGATCTCCAATATGCTCCTCTTGATCAATTTTAAATTCTGTTACGATTTCTTGGATTGTTGATTCTTGCAATGGCTAGCTCTACCTCCAACTAAATTATCTCGTCATTAGTCAATTCAAGATGTTGTTGGCTTGAATCTTCATTAGGGTAGTTCATTTCTAATTCTCTAAACACAACATCCCTATATATTGATCAGTATCCTAGGTTGCCTTTTCTCCATGTACCATAATCTAGATCCTTTTGGTTTCATACAAATTGAACCCTTTCACACAAAAAAGAGATTAATTTGATATTTTAAAAAATGAAAAACAATCAAATACAACAAAGTAAAAAAAAAGAGACAAATCAAGTGATTTAATTTGTCCTTGAAGTTTCATATTTATGCAATTTTGGTTCTACTTACCCTATGTTAGCATGTCAGTGTCACATCAACATGTGTTAAATTGTCATGTCAATTGTCACATCAATATATTAGTATCATGTCACACTGTAACATTTGTTAACAATTAACTACAAATTAACAACTAGATTAAAATTGTGCAATAAAAAAAATAAAGATCAAAATCCCATAATTAAAAATTTTGAGACTAAAATTACACAATCATAATACTATAGAGACTAAAGTAGCACTACATATAATCTTTAATAACATTTTTTTGTCTAACACTTAATAAAAATATTGTTAAAAGCCTTTGGTAACATTAAAAAAATATCGTCAAATTATGAATAAATGTACTACTATATCTTTGCGACATTTTATCAAATGTTACATATAGTCCATGTTATTAAAGCCTAAAAATGTCACAAAAAAGCTTTAGCAATATGAACCATACACAACATCTAATAAAATATCATAAAAATATATTACTAACATTTATTCATAATTTGACGACATTTTTGAATGTTGTCAAAAAAATTAGTAGCATTTTATTATTAAGTGTTAAAAAATGTTGTTAAATTATTACTATAGATTTAGCCCTAAAACTAATTATAACAATTCTAAAATGGTGGTATGATGATGTGTATAAAATGCCACACTAAGCATCTTGAAATCTTTTAGATTGTTACATGAATAAAATTTAATTATGATAAATAGGATTCTTTTAATAAATTTTTAGAAATAATAAATAGTAGATAAAAGATGTACATGTTACTAATAATATTCAGCTCGTTACAGCGTTTCAAACATCTTGTATAAGACACGATAGGTAGTTATGTGGAATTAATAGTTGCTAGGACATGACTCGGCCACCTGCTTGTTGAATTTCAAGGATCTCTTTGATTGATAAAACTTATGAGATATAGGTCACCCACACTTGAGAATGTAAGGCCTAAAAACAAAGGAAACTGATTATTTGACACTTTAGGATGTGTATATACCTTGTTTTGGAAAAAAAACAAAGAGAATAAGAGAAAAGTGATAGAGGAATATGATAAGAAAATATGAGAGATATAATATGAATGTAAAAAAATAGACTGTAAAATATCAAGATTGAAAGACAAAATATAGAGCACTACACAATAATAACATACAATTGGTTGGGATCCAGAACTCGTGATTGGTAATATAGTCTATGTGGTTCAGAAAAATAACTTGCCCTCAACCAAAGGGATAGATTTGGGTTGGATTTTACTTGATCTAACCTATTTATCCAAATTAAACATGCAACGTGTTCAATTGGTTTACAACGGATTTTTAATATTATTGAGTCAATTTGGCCGTTAAACCTATTTACCCGAAGTAATCCTATTGTGGATTAATTTGGAAAATGGGGTTGAGAGGTTAGACACTATTTTCCTTCTCTATTTATGAAATTTTCAATAAATATTATTTTAAATTATTAGATCAAAGAAAACTTTGTATACTGCCTCATTAATTTTAATTTAATTATTTTTCAATTAATTCTTCATTAATCCAAAATTACATTAACATGTATGACACTGTTGTGTTTTGCGTCAGACAAAAAGAATCTATGTATTTCCTCTTAAAGATAGATTTTGATCACAAACATGTCAAATTGATATAGAAAAGACTCTAGATTATTGAAACTTGTAATAGAATAAACTAAAAACAAAAAAGTAGATAACAAAATATATGTTGGTTCAAACGGTGATGCCCCAGGGTTATTTGTTAGCTCCCCGTGTATATATTGTTTAACTTGGACTTTTAGACCCTTTTGTTATGCTTTCTTATCTTCTTTTTTTTTCAAACAGAAAAGCTTTAATCTTTCATGATGAAAATTCAAGGCCATTGAACTTATATATGTGTGAGCAAAATCTCTTGGTGTTGGGTTCAACAAGCAAACATGAGTTTGTAAGTTAAAATTGGAACTTGTGGTATAGCGAAAACAATAAAATGAACACCAATAATAATAAAAATGAACATTGATATTTAATGTGAAAAATACTTTAATATTAAGGAAAAAACCACGGACAAACTCCAAAAAATATTTCACTATATTAAAGAATATTATAATATTCTCTCCACTCTCTTTTACACTAAAGAGATACAATATAGAATTTTCCGTTAGAATTTCTTCTATTCAAATACTTTACACTATCAAAGAGCTATAGAGTTTATACCCATCCTAATGTATTTTTCCACACTCTTAGAATTTATTCAACACTCTATTTTTCCTCTCACTCTTTTCTCACATCTACTTTGAAGCTTTGATTTGCTTATGATGGATGTATTTCTTCATCTGCAAAGCTCTCTATTTATAAAAAGAAAAAGCAATGTGAACTTTACCAAGATTTTCAATAAAAGCATGCACCGTAAAACATTTCCAATGTTTTCAAAATGTATATACACCCCTAGCTACACATCTAAACGAGGCTAGTAAAAAAAATTTCACTACACATGCAAGGTGCATTTAATGCCCATAGACTTTGGTTGACCCCTACAAATTTCCCTTTCCAGCCAAAGGGGAATATCTACAATTACTCATTGACAATTCATGTCGATTAGCTTGGCACAAAGTTGAAGCTTTTCTCATGCTACAACTTTTGTCATCATATTTGTAGGATTGTTATTTGTGTGAATCTTTTTCAACTTGAAGTGTTGTTCTTCCACTTCTTGTTGCAACCAATGGTATCTTACATCAATGTGCTTTGTGCAAGAGTGGTACACTGCATTCTTGTTTAAATCCAAAGCACTTTGACTATCACAATGAATCATGTCCCTTTCATGTTTCATTTCCAACTTTTGAAGAAATTTCTTCAACTAAAGCATATCTTTTCTTGCTTCAGTCATGACAACATATTACGCTTCAGTAGTTAATAAGGCTACACACTTATGCAATCTAGATTGCTAGGATTCAGCTCCCCCTAAAAAAGCAAACAAAAATCCTGAAGTACTTTTGTATTGTCCAACTCACCTGCCATATCCGCATTTGTATAGCCTTCCAAAGTTGGTTTTACTCCTCCAAAGCATAAGTAGTACTTATTATAGGTACCTTTCAAATACCTCATGATCCACTTCACAGCTTTCTGGTGGTCTTTACCAGGATTAGAGAGAAACTTGATAACCACTACGGCCGTATGAGAAATATTTGGCCTTTTGTAGACCATTAAATACATCAAACTCCTAACCACTGAAGAGTATGGTGTAGCGTTCATAGCTTCTTTTTCATCTAGACTAGTAGGACAAATCATTTTGCTGAGCTTAAATGATTTGTCAGTGGTGTGCTAACTAGCTTGACATTCTTCATATTGAATCTTTTTAGGACTCGTTCCACATACTGTTGTTGTGACAACCATAGCTTTCTAGCTTTTAAGTATTGCAAAATCTGCATACCAAAATTTGCTTCACATGCCCTAGATTTTTCATATAAAAGGAATTTGACAACTCATTCTTCAAATCGCCAATCTTCTTATCTTGTCTCACTATCAGCATATCATCTACATATAACAAGAGGATGATAAATTTGTGACTTGGAAATATTTTGACATATACAAAATTATTTGCATCAGTCCTGATATATCCGTGACTCATTATGAATGAGTCAAATTTCTTATACCATTGTCTTAGAGCCTGCTTCAATCCATACATACTCTTCTTCAATTTGCAAACCATGTTCTCCTTTCCATTCTCCTCGAGTCCTTCTAGTTGATCTAGGTAGATCTCTTCATTTAATCTCCATGAAGAAATGCAGTCTTCACATTCATTTGTTCAAGCTCCAAATCCAAGCTAGCAACCAATTTGAGTATCACTCAAATGGAACTCATTTCCACATCTGGAGAGAAAATTCCATCAAAGTCTATTCCTCGCTTTTGTGCAAAATTACCTTTTTCAACTAAGCGAGCTTTGTACTTCACTAGCTTGTCACCATCTTTCTTAAGCTTGAACACCCACTTTTTCTTTAAGGCTTTTCTGCATTCAACAAGTTTCATAAGCTTATAAGTATCATTTTTTTGCAAGGAATCTATCTTTTCTTACAATGTTTCCTCCATTGGACTTTATCCTTATGAGTTTCAACTTTTGCAAAAATTTTCGGCTTCTCTTCATTAGTGGTGAGGATGTACTCCAAACTAGGGTACCTTCTAGATGGTTGGTGCTCTCTATTTGATCTTCTGAGTGGAAATTGCTCTTCTTGCCCGACACCTTCATCATCACCATCTTCTATTGCTAGCTCATCATCAACGCTAAGTTCATCATCAAGATCTCCCCTTCTGTGGTAATTCTTCTAACAGGGGCGACAGGTGTAAGATCAACCTTACCACCTTGTTAACTGGTTTCTGATGCATCAGAATCCGACATAGATTCTTGCTCATGAAACACTACGTCTTTGCTTCTGATAACTCTTCTCTTTTCAGGATCCCATAATCTGTAGTTAAAATCCTCAACTTCGTAGCCCAAAAATATACAAGGAATAACTTTAACGTATGCTTCTTACTTACACATGAGTAAGAGCTTTGCATCCAAACACCTTCAAATAGAGTAACTAATATCACGACCAAACCATACTGTTTTAGGAATGTCAAAGCCCAAGGGAACAGGTGGAGATCTGTTAATCAATTAGCATATGGTTTGAACAACTTCATCCTAAAATGACTTAGACCATTTAGCCATTTTGAGCGTACATCTGACCTTATCCATAACGGTTCTATTGATTCTTTTGGCCACACCATTATGTTGTGAAGTGCCAAGTACCGTCTTCTCATGTCTAATGTCATGCTTAGAACAATAATTCTTAAATTCATGGGAAGTATATTCATCCCCATTATTCATACGAAGACACTTCAAAGGTTTACCAATTGCTTCTATACCATTGCATGAAACCTTTTGAAGTATTAAAAAAATGGTTGTTTGTTCTTAAGAAGTACACCCATACTTTCTGTGAAGCATCATCAGTAAACATCACAAAATATTTGCTACCACCAAGAGTCTCCACCTCCATGGGTCCACACAAATCAGAATAAACCATATCCAAAACATTTTCCTTCAACTTTGAAGTTTTCTTGAAAGATACTTTATGATGCTTTCCAAATAAACATTAATCACAAGGATTCAATTTTGCACCTTTGTTAGATGGAATGAGGGACTTCCTTGACAAAATTTGCAATCCTTTTTTCACCTAAGTGAGCTAGTCTTCTATGCCACAAATCTAGCAAAGCATCATCCTCAACTGCATCCACTCCATCTCTAATCAACTTGACTTGAATTTTGTACAACGTTGAATGCACTATATGTAATCATGAAAATTATTAGTATCTAATATTTTTATTTTTGATTCAAAAAAAGTTGGAGAATAAAAGGGATGTATCTTCAAAAATAATTCAATTTGGGGTAACTATACATATCAATAATTAAATAAGTTGATATGTAAATTGAATAAGAAAAAGTTGATATCAATAGAAATTTTTTAAGATTTTGAAATAAATAGAAATATCTACTATTTTCATAATAAATTAATGAAAACAATTAATTTTGATTTGACTGATTTATATATTAAAATATGTAATTCTATTTTTAGAAAAAATACATAATTCTATTAAGTATGGCCAAATATTAATGTTATATTTTTTCTGGTTAAAAATCACACGGGTATCCCCCAACTCATTATAGTTTAGTAAGTAAAAAAATATTTAGAATATTAAATAAAAATATTCAACATGAAATTATCAATATTTCTTAAAAATATTTAATTTAATTAATTTAAAGTAATTAGGAATAATATATATTTAAATTCATATTAATTGATAATATTAATATATTTTTATTCAAAATTACAACATATTCAAATTAAGATGAAATATAAATAATTTATTGAGTGAACATAAATTTAATTCTTATATTTATTATTTTCATAATTTTTAAGATATAATAATTAATTGGATTTTCAACGGACTATTTATATTACACAATATTAAGAACTTTAAAATTATTATATTTTTGATACATTATTGATATCTTGCACAAAAATATTAATTTAGTTTATAATTCTTAATTCAAAATTTTAAAGATTTTTATATGTTAAAATTTAAAAATGTTTTATATCATTTTTTAGAAATCAACATATATATATATATATTATGAATGACAAGCGTCATACGAATTTAAGTTTTAATTTAAAATTACATAATTAAAATTATCATTTTATTAATATTTTATTCTGATCTTTTTTATTTTATTTTAGCCAGCAACTCAAAGTTTTTTCTCATTGTATTTTTTAAAAGTCTACTATATATATAACAATCATTAATAATAGACGACAACAATAACTAATAACTAAATGTTAGAATAAAGAAGTAAAAATTATAAATAATTCTTAATAAAATGGTTTAAAAATATATATTTAAAATTTATTTTAAAAATATTTTAAAAAAAGTTTACCCGTACATGACATGCGATTGACAACACTCTAGTTCTTTATTATAGAAAACAAAATATTTGATTTAGTAAGTAGTTAAGGACATGGAGCTAGGGAAGAAAGAGGGAATTGTGTCCCCACAATTTTGAATATTATAGAGTAATACTATATGTAGTTAGTACTATTGCACTACTAATTTTGTTGATTTGCCTATACTGTTATTAAGTCACTAAAATATTGTCGTTGAGAAACTCGTGTAAAACAAGATTTGAAAACAATTATTCTTTCAATTGTAGTAGTATACTACCAAAAAAAAGATGTAGTATTAATCATAAATATATAGTAGTCTCATAAACCCAAATTCTTCTGCCGTCACGGGTTATGAATCTTGGCTAACACAAAAACTGTTATATGTGAATTACAAAATACAAATGCAGTTGAATAAAACTATAGTTTTTATTAAATTATACTGTTACTTCTTGAGATTTTTTGATATTACACATTTTTTTTTAACATTTATAACTATTTCTCTTATAAAGATATGTAATATAATATTTTTCAAATAATTAAAAAGTCGGTATAATATAAAAGATGTTAGTGTAATAGTTTTTAAACAATTGAAGAAGTTATATATGAATAGAAAGAGAAAAGATATCGCCTATAATCTCAGGAATATCAGTATAATTTACTATAATTATTTAACAGTCACCTGATCATTTGTTAGAATATTAAAGTGGTATTCCAAAATCTCCTTAATCAACCAAGAGCTAAGCCTCTATTGGATTTTGTTTGAGTGTACAGAGCAAAATGGGTTTCCATCTGTTTCAAAGCCACTGTTTGCAATTCTTTCTATGTTTAGGGGCTATGGTCCACAGAATTTAAGGTATATCCTAATCAGTCTTAAAATAGACAAAGTGGACTTGCAGGAGGAAATAATAACCCTCACAACAAAGGGTCTTTTCATTGAACTGTAATATTCTCCGGCCACCTATCACACAATTTCTTTCACTCTTCCTCTTTTTCCAAGTTTCATTACCTGCCAATTCATTTACTGTGGCTCCAGTCGTTATTAACCTCCTAAAATCTGATAAAATCTAACTTGACCCTCATTAATTTGTGTATTAAACATTAAATAGTACCATGGACCTCGAATATATATATATATATATATATATTATGTAGCTATTATACCCTGCCTCATTCACATGCAAATCATATAAAAAATTTCATTCTTTTTGCCTTGACATGAATCAAAACCAGCTTCAGCCCCTTCCTCTCCTTAATAGCTTCTTAGGTTCATCTCCTGAAGAATCTTTGCTAGAAAACCAAAATGAAAATCCTAATGCATGCCATGCTCAAGTTGAGGATGTTACAGTGGCATTACACATAGGCCTCCCTGACCATTCAAGCGGCTCTAATTCCACCAATAATCATGGATTTGTGAATGCCACAACTCAAGTTCCTAACAATTACTGGATACCAACTCAGGAGCAGATCCTCATTGGGTTTAGTCATTTCTCTTGTCCTGTGTGCCACAAAACCTTCAACCGCTACAACAACCTTCAGGTGCATTTATTTCTTATTCTATTCCATACATTAGAATCTGTGGTTTATGATGGTCTTACAGATATATGTTTAATTATATGTTGAGATTTTGTATGATACCTCTTCAAGTGCAGTCTTCAACAGTGTTAACATAGTGAAAAGCTGTTTCTTGCTAAATAATTAATGAACTGTGTTCTTAGCCTGTGTGTGAAATGGAATAATCCCTCGTTTTATATAGTCATTACATGAATCCATCATTTTGTGACTTTATAAAACATTCACCTAAAGTTCCTAACTTTAGAAAACGTCTCATGTTTTTCTTGTATAACAATTCTAAGGTTTAAAATGAAAGACATATTTTCAAGTTTAAGACTTAAGTTTTTAGCAAGGTTTTAGTTTTGTCTTGACATTTCAAGAAATTTTGGTTAATACAGCCATAATTACAATAATAGAGGTTAATATGTCCATAATTACAATATTAGAGAGCTCAAAAACCTTGATATTGCAATTGAAATAGAAGTCACCAACCATTTTTTAAAGCCTTGAGTTTTAATAAAAGTAAGAAATAATATGACTGATACCAAGGTTTATATATGTAGTGGTGGTCATGGTTGTTTAGACATCTAAAACTTAAGTGGTTATTAGGTTTGAGAAAAGTTTTTGACTTTTATTCTATTTTTCCCTTTTAATTTAAAATGACGCATTCCCCCCTCAAAAGTTATAGGAAACAATGAAGAAAAAAAAAAACCTTTCTTATACATAATATTTGAAACAGGAAACAAAGTGAAAGCATGACGATAATTTTTATAAGTGAAATTGAATAATTTTTTTAAAAAAAAAAAACATTTTCTTAAACCAAGGGATCTTAAATATTACAAAACAGAACAAATGTGACTAATTTGAATTGAATACAACTACAGTGATGATAAATTATAAAGACTTTACAAACTTTTATAAGACGATTATAGCCACGGTTGCGGAACAAATCTGTGGTATGCTTGGATTTTAGTTGGGATAGTCTAGAAATATGTTTGAGAGGAAAATTATTTTGAAATCATGTTTGATTACCTCACAAAAGTATATTTGAAAGTAAAATTTTATTGCAAACTCAGGTTTGAAAAAGCAATACTTGGGGATCCTTTTGCAAGACTTAAGTCTGACTAAAACTTAAGTTTTTAAACTTAAATTCAAAGATTCACTAAAACTTTCTCATATTTCAGGGATTAATTGAATTAAAGTAAAAGTTTATTTACTAATAAATATAAAATGTTATTACTAAGCAGAGTTTTGGTGGCAGATGCATATGTGGGGACATGGGTCACAGTATCGCAGAGGCCCAGACTCACTGAAACGAACCCATCCACGGCCCTTGTTGGACCTTCCATGCTACTGTTACGCAAGAGGGTGCAAGAACAACATTGAACACGCACGTGCCAAGCCTCTGAAGGATTTTCGCACGCTTCAGACACACTACAAGAGGAAGCACGGTTCCAAGCCCTTCACGTGCCGCAAGTGTGGCAAGCCTCTGGCCGTGAAAGGTGACTGGCGAACCCACGAGAAAAACTGTGGCAAACGATGGCTTTGTATCTGTGGTTCTGATTTCAAGCATAAGAGGTCGCTTAAAGACCACATAAAAGCCTTTGGATTTGGTCACACCCCTTTTTCTTCTTCTTCTGATGGCATGTAATTAATTAAACATGCATGGCACAAAACTTATTATACGGTTCCTTAAGTGTTGTTGGTTGTACAGTTTTCCAATCAGAATTCAAGTTTCAACTTGATAATTTGCATAGTTATTTAATGCAAATTATTGAGGTGTGAAACTGACTTTGATCGAAGAACGGTACACACATGCACTATATTATAACGACTTATCTTGTCTTAATTTCTAGTACTTAGACAATTTAAGGGTGATATCTATGTTGTTATCAATTAATAATGAAGAGGAATGTGTTTTTCTCAAGTTATGTTACTGTGTTAGCATTTAAATAGAGAGGAGTAAGAAGGGAGACAGGGTAAAGAAACTGAGAATTTGATTCCAATTTATTGATTCCCTGGTTGTGCCTTTTCTGCTTCAATATATGTAATTAATTTGTTGTGTGTGTGTGATTAAAAAGTGAACAAATTCTGAAATCTCAATGGATTTCTTCTTATGCTAAGAATGTTGAAGTCTTGATTGATTGTATGAGCACTGTAGCATTTCAGCCATTGTATCATTGTATTTTTTGTGTGTTATTGAGATTTTAATGAGGAACTACCCATTTTGGTCATAAAAGTGTCAAGTGTTATTATTGATAAAAAAATTAAATTTAGTATTTGAATATGGAAAAATATGATAAATTAGTTTTACAATTAACTCTTATATATTAATGTTAATATTTCTACCTAAGTGATGTGATATTAACTCTTATATATTAATGTTAATATTTTTACCTAAGTCATGTGATATGTGATTTTTCTATGTGATAGTCCATGGATCAAATTAAATGTCAATGATTGATCAACATTGATGATTAATATGTCCTATGTGAATATGTGATCTCCCTACTTATTTATTTTAAACTAATGCATAACTATAAGCACTAGTGTCTTTTGTGCTATAAACTAGAATAGAGTACATAAGCTATGATTAATCCATTAGAATGTTGGTGAGAAGTGAGATTATCATATATCTCTCTAAGCCTCATTCTCCTTGTGAATAATAAAATATTATCATCACTCACATGGGATTCTCATCCAGCGTTGTTTGACACTCGGTGTGATGCTTTTTGACCTTGCAGTGTTACTAAATTTCATGAGTGCCCTGCAGGGTTTGTCCAAGCTCTATAGAGGTTCCCCACCTTAAACACATATCAAAACATCACTTTTACCCATCACAGATTTGAGAGAATTTTCACAAAGTATGTTGTTGGCTTACCATCGATCATTCTTAATTTTCGTATTAGACATAAGTTTCATTCTTCTCTATGTTATTAGTCATAGGACGGTCACTAACTTCTTGCTTGGGACTTTTGTCAAAGTATCTGTTAAATGAATTTCTGCCTCACATACTTTAGGGATAACTCTATATATAAATGTATATCATTTAGCATTTTCTTTTTTGAAGCAAAATATTTTCATCAATCATAAAGGAGTGACCACCCGCATAACAGACCTATCATGCATCTAGCATATGCTTTACACACAATTATGACGCATACATATTTTGTCTTTATTTTCCAATATGAATGTTAATATTTGCTCTCGTTATTGTCGATCACTTAGCAATCACAATACAGGATAGAAAATAAAAACAATTACTTCATACACAAAATTTTACTATCCTTCCTTTTTTTCCATCCACATTTGGACCGAAAGATGTTTTTAAAGTGAGTCCCATCTGATGCTTCCCTGCTATTCTTATAAGGAACCAAATGAACGAAGTATTATATTGATGCTCACCTTTTCTATTTTTTACATTTTTTTTTCTTTTTTATCTTTTTAAAAAAATATAACCTTATTTTTAAAAAAAATAATTTCAATAATATTATTTGGCATATTTTAAATATGCACCTCGTTATTAAAAGAACGTTATATATTCCATCAACTAAAAATAAGTTCAAGTAATAATTTAATAAAATTAATACAAAATTACTAACTCTATTTATTTAAACAGTAAAAACATATTAAAATATCTCAACACCACATGTGGTCTTATACCCTAGGATGTTTGATAGGGAAGAAATTTTTTCATACTCAAAAATCATAATTTATGTGAAAGTTGATTATTGAGAATCATAATTTTAGGAAATGCGTAAAATATCTTAATTAGTCTTAATATGTTTCCTAGAATTAAATATTTATGTAAGATAAGTAACTACAATTTTTCATCCACTTGTAAAAGTTGGATTGCAACCCCATCTTTGAAAATACTTTTAAAAAGTGAGTTAAAATTAATTTTTGAGAATCATAATTTTTCAATTTTAAATTCCTAAAAACTTTTCATCTATAAAAAACTTCCTAACTTTCATGCCCCAGCAATACAATTGAAATGTTCGTAATGGCAGGCCGCCGGAAGCCGGCAAGTTATTTAAATAATAAACATACACCAGGATTAGCATGTTGAAGTCAAACGCAGCAAATATTGAAATTAATAAAAGAAAAACCATACATCAATTCAACAACCTCAACTTATTATTAATTATTCTATATTTCTTATTATAATGTCATACATACTGATCTCTTTAAATAATATACACCTCAGGATTAGCATGTTGAAATCAAACGCAGCAAATGTTGAAATTAATAAAAGAAAATAATACATCAATTCAATGACAACAACTTATCATTAATTATTCTATATTTTTTATTATTATGTAATACCTACTGTCATACTGATCTCTTTATTTACGTGTCGGTGTCAACAATTGTCTTATCTCTTTAGTCTCACGTATGAATCGTAGTTTGACTATAAAACTATCGTTTTCATTTGAGAAAAAAATAAGCACGCCACTGAGTCGTTTTCCTTATAAACTTTCCGTTGTATACATGATACGGTTGTAGGCTTGTAGCAAGCACTCGCATCACATATTCTTTCCCTTGGATCGAAAAATGCAATCCAAGGAAGAGACAAGAAACACGAGTTCTTTGGACTCAATCCACAAGCCCCATGCTGTGTGCGTACCGCACCCAACACAAGGCCACATAAACCCAATGCTAAACCTAGCAAAGCTCCTTCACTTCAAAGGCTTTCACATAACCTTTGTCAACAGTGAGTACACCCACAAACGCCTTCTCAAATCAAGAGGTCCAGATTCCATAAAGGGTCTCCCTTCATTTCGCTTTGAGACCATCCCTGATGGTCTACCAGAGCCTCTTGCGGATGCCACACAGCACATACCTTCCCTGTGTGACTCCACTAGAAGAACTTGCTTGCCTCACTTCAAGAACCTCCTCACTAAAATCAATGATTCAGATGCCCCTCCAGTGAGTTGCATAGTTTCTGATGGTGTCATGAGCTTCACTCTTGATGCTGCTGAAGAATTGGGTGTCCCACAGGTGCTGTTTTGGACCCCTAGTGCATGTGGGTTCATGTGTTATGTCCAATTTGGACAACTCATCGAAAAGGGCCTAGTACCCCTCAAAGGTAATAATGAAGAAAACAAATAAAAAAAGACGAGTATTGTTCGTTTATATTAAGAAAACATGTAGTTCATACATATGACTTTTTATGTTTGGTACTATAATTCATGAGAGTTTAATTAATTGAACTTTTTGTGTTTGACTTTGACATGTAGACTCAAGTTGTATCACAAATGGTTATTTGGAGACTACAATCGATTGGATACCAGGAATCAAGGAAATTCGATTGAGGGATATTCCCAGTTTCATTAGGACCACAGATCTAGATGATTTTATGCTTGAGTTCATGCAGTGGGAGTGTGGGAGGGCTAGAGGAGCTTCTGCGATCATTTTGAACACATTTGATGCCATAGAGCATGATGTTTTGGATGCGTTCTCATCCATTTTGCCTCCTGTTTATTCCGTAGGCCCTTTAAATCTACTCGTGAAGGATATTGATGATCAAGATTTGAATGCAATTCGGTCCAATCTTTGGAAGGAGGAGTTTGAGTGCGTGGAGTGGCTCGACACCAAAGAGTCTGATAGTGTTGTTTATGTGAATTTTGGGAGCATCACGGTTTTGACAAATGAGCAATTGGTTGAGTTTGCATGGGGTCTTGCTAATAGCAACAAGAGCTTTCTGTGGGTCATAAGACCAGATGTTGTGGGGGGTGAAAATGTTGTTCTGCCTCCAAAGTTTGTGGAACAAACCAAAAATAGAGGTCTATTGTCTAGTTGGTGTCCCCAAGAGCAAGTGTTGGCTCACCCCGCGATTGGGGGTTTTTTGACACACAGTGGTTGGAATTCAACGTTGGAAAGTGTGTGTGGAGGTGTTCCAATGATATGTTGGCCTTTCTTTGCGGAGCAACAAACCAATTGTCGATTCAGTTGCAAGGAATGGGGGATTGGATTGGAGATTGAAGATGTTAAGAGGGACAAAATAGAGAGTCTTGTGAGGGAGTTGATGGATGGTGAAAAGGGTAAGGAGATGAAGAAGAAAACTTTGCAATGGAAAGAATTGGCAAAAAGTGCTGCTTCTGGCCCAAATGGATCTTCGTTTCTTAATTTGGAGAATTTGGTTCTTCTGTGCAAAAGTGCTAAAACTTAGTGTAAGAGTTCAAAGCTTCTAACTTACTCATTGAATAAACCAACAAATCTGTTTTAACTGTTTTCTTTTCAGTTTTAGTCATCTCAGCTGGTAGTTATTTAGCTAGCAAAGTCCTTACTTGTATCTACATATATTGTGTTTAGTATATTGTATAGAATCAACTCGAATAATTGCAGCAGTGAGCAAAAGCTCTATTCTTCTCTGTCTTTGTGAGACTTGACTTGGGCACTTGTGCTTCAATTCAAGTCTTTTTTTCTATTATTAATGTTATTCTTAGTTTATCACAATAGAGTATTATTAACATTTTTTGGCCAAGCATGGAAATTCTAGGCCAGTCTTAACAGCATGGTAAGCACAATAAAGTGAATGTAAACAAATTATTACAATATATTTTGAGCTCAAATTTAGAGTGACTGAAATTACCTCAATGTTGTTTTTCCAAACCAACAACACAGTAGTCTTCCTTCATCTCGATAGAGTGACAAGTGTTCAGTACTATGTAACAATCTCAACCAAAAAAATTACTAATATCTTCCTTAAGTAATTGGATGCTAGGAGTCTGGGTAAATGTCCACAAAATCTAGGATTTAGAGAGGCACAAATGTTAATTTTCTTTAATATGGCAGAGGCTGCTTTAGTGTCAATCTATTATCTCCAATCCATTCATGAAATATAGCAAGAAAAAAAAAGCCTATATAACATTATTATGATTTCCATATACAATATAAAGAGGAATGCTAAGACTTATATACTGTATCTGTGCTACTTGCATTCATAGATGAAGAAGTATTATTGATCAACTTCAATGTTGCAACAAGGGTATATTGTACGGGTGCATGGGTGATCAAGTTAGTGTTTTCATAAGAAAAATAACGACTACATTGGAACATGATACTATTGTAATTTGTAACTTGGGTGTTGTTATCTAGGATGATCTGATAAAACAAAATTAATTTTTAAAATAATGCAAATTAATTGTAAGAAGTTGTAACTCGCGATTACCATTTTAACTTTTCTTTATCCTATTTGATCTATTCAGCCAATGTGAACTTGAAGAAAATGGAAGTTACAGGTGGCCAAGTGATATGTGCCTAGCACATGATGCTTTCCAAGCTCAATTAGATCGTTAAATGCATCAATTTATATGATGAATAGCTTCCTTTTGGTATGAATATCATTTATGTGCTTTAATGAGGTATTTTGGTCTAGATTGATGTTTAGCAAGTGAAACAGCAAAGAATTATGCAGAACAGAAGGTCTGGCGCCATCAAGCTATGTACAATCGGGGTTACATAGGCTAGTTCTGCATGTGGCGCCACCAGCGTGGAAAGTGGCCTGGAAGTGCATTCTCCACTGGAACCCCACGCCACCAGCGTGGGATCCCACGCTACCAGCGTGGGACTCTGCAGACTCTGCATAATAAGGGCAAAACAGAGATTGCACATGCTACTCTATAAATAAGGAGCCTCAGCACTGAATGGGCATGCTTTTTTGACGAAAAACACACCAAAGGAAGAGAAAGAAGGCTTGGGAGTTGATTCTAGGGTTTGGGTGTGAGGGGAAGAGGGTTCTTCCCTCTTCCCTTCCTCTTCTTCCTTGTACATATCTGCATTCATGCTTCTTTTTGTTGTACCAAGGCTAGCCATGTTGAGGTTTGACTAGTTTCCTTTTGTACTTAGGGCAAACATTCTATGTAAATCTCTTTGGGATGTATTGAATGCTATTGTTCATTTATTACAAGCTATTTTACTGCACTTTGTATTTCTCTTTCCTTCTCTTGCCTAGACTTAGCTAACCTAGGTAAAAGCTTAGAGCTTAAGTTCACAATAGACATATTGGGGCTTTAGTTTCAGACCTAAGTGTGGTAACATGCTAACACTACCTAGGAATAGGGGTGGGTGCTTGCAACTTAACTTATTTATGTGTTGCTTAATGCTTAACTTGCTTAAGATCACTAAGAGATTAGGGTTGGATGGTGAGTTAAAGAACTAAGTGGAAGAGACATCAAAGCTTAGTCAACTTGGGAAGAACACATTAGTTGAATAGCTTGGATAATAGAATATAGTAATCAATATCATTCCATAGGGAGGCACATTGAGTGTGGGTTCCCTAGCTACATTAGTTTACGTTTGGTGCAACCATTACCTATTTTATTTATAATGCTTTAGCTTTATATTTAGCTTTTACTCTTCACACACACAACAACATATTTCTCTTAATATTTTGTCATCCAACCTTAAGATACAATTTATGATTTAATTGACCAAACAATCCTCGTGGGAACGATACACTCTTATCACTTTATTACTTGAGCGACCGGTGCACTTGCCGAGCACGCAACACCAAGTCTTGCCAAACTGCTATGGCCTACTCTGTTATGGCTTTATAATTTTTTTGTTATCAACATTGGTTACTTTGTTTATTTAACTTCAAATGTGACAACTCTTTTCCATAATGTGCAGATATCTGAGCAATGACTGAGAGAGGATACAACTTTGGCAGTTTAAGAAATAATTGACAGAAAGCAAGAAAACTCATCTGCTCATGCTGCTCAAGTGATTTGTTCTGCAACATCTTTTACGCCTTGGTCTGGTAGAATCCCAATTGGTGAAGGATTATATGAATTTCTTTAGTTATATGCTTCTCACCAAGACATTTGCACATTATTGGTTGATTAATCTTTACAAAAACTCTACTTTCTCCTGATTAACATTTATTGCTGGTCTTAAAAAAAGAAAAAGCTTCGTTTTGTTGTAGGAAACAACTAACGAGATTTATGGAGCAAAATACGTGTTTCACTTTCACCAATTTGATCAATCAAGATAAATAAACTCTTTCACAAAGCAATAAATGTTAATCAAAGAAATAAAGATTATAACCCCATTCTAGAGTTAAGTAGTGAGTGTAGAGAAAACTCAAATTATGGAAGAATATAAGACATGTATCTTTCCTATTTTCAAACCTCCTTTTTTCCTTTTAAGGCTCCATTGCCAACAGCTGGGAGATTATTCACCAATAGTATCTCGAACAGTTATTGCACGTAATGGAGCACCATTTGCAGTAATGTGGACAGCAGCATACAGGGCATTTTCTGATAATGTTTTTTTATAAACAAATGTTAATAGTTAATTTATTAGTTTTTTATTAGCAAGAGGGATTGAATTTGTAACCTTTTATGGTTCGAAAAGACAGACATTGGTTCTGGCCACTTAGAAGTACATCCTCGTGAGAGGCTGCCCATATGAATGCCCTTTTAAAGTGTCTCGTTTGACCCAAAATATTCATCCATTAGTTTTTTTTAACAGTAATAGTGTTAATTTTGACTTGCATAATTATGATGTGGTAACTTTCATAGTTGTTACGTTTCATCAGGTTAACTAATTGAGCTTGTGTGATAAACTGAGGAAATAATCAACTTTATATAACAAAAACACTTTAAAATACTATAAAGTGAAACTTTTTAAATTTAAAAGATGAAGTTAAAACCAAAAAATAAATGACGGAATAATCTATTTTAGGCTACTGTAAAACTGAGGGAGACTAAGCTTTCATGGACCAAGTATCGAACCATCTTTAATTGTAACAGAAATCAAATTAATTTAATTATCTTTGAGGTGCATTAGGCCCTTTTCAATGAGTTTTTCATGTTGCAAGTAACACATGAACCCACATGCACTAGGGGTCCAAAACACCACCTAAGGGACACCCAATTCCCCTGCAGCATCAAGAGTGAAGTTCAAGCCACCATCAGAAACTATGCAAGTCCCTGGAGGGACATCTGAATTATTGATTTTAGTGAGGAGATTCCTGAAGTGAGGCAACCAAGTTCTTCTAGTGGATTCACATAGGGAAGGTATGTCCTGTGTGGCATCCACAAGAGGCTCGGGTGGACCATCAGGAATGGTTTCAAAGCGAAATGAAGGGAGACCATTAAGAGTATCAAGACCTCTAGCTTTGAGAAGGCGTTTGTGGTTATACTCAGTGTTAACAAAAGTGATGTGAAAGCCTTTGAAGTGAAGGAGCTTTGCTAGTTTTAGCATTGGGTCTATGTGCCCTTGTGCTGGTACGGTATGCACACGGCATGCATGGGCTTTTGTTTCCAAAGAACCAATATTTGTTATCTCTTCCTATGATTGCACTTCTCAAAGGGAAAGAATATGATGAAATTGCTGGCTACAACTTAGCACTTAATTACTTGATTATTAGACGTTGATTTTATAAAGGAAACTGCTGACTAGCTGTGTTTGTTTTCAATTATCAATAATTGTGATTCTTTTTAAAGAAATTAGGGGCGGTTTGGCATTATAATAGCTTTTCGATTGTACTATATTACTAGTGGCGCCTAGTTAAAGTAGATGTCAAATTCAGAAATAAATAAATAAATAAAGGTAGGTGTAAAAATATTTTAATATAATTCTATTATTAATTAAATAAACTTTGCAAGTTTATATGAATTTTATTAAATTATTTGAATTACATTAAATATACTTGGAAGAAGAGATTTATTATTCATCAAGAATTCATGTGGTCTAAAAAAAAACAAAATAGAATATATACAATTCCTTTAATAACGAATTTATATCTAAAATACATCATATAATATGTTGCGAATTAAAAATAATAAATGCAGGACTTGTTGAAAAATTGAAATGATTTTTATTTTTAGCAGTTATCGTTAATGCAGTTTCTAAATATTATTTTTGTGATCACTTCTAAATTTTTCTCATTTTTTTAGTTTTCCACATCTTTTTATATAAGCATGGTGTGTGTGGTTTGTTAATGTACGATACTTATTTTTGAGTTATCGTACGCTAACAAGTTATAATTAGGAATTATATTATTATTACTATACAAGTTCTAGTAATAATCACTATAATATTAAATATCTTAATTTATTTTTAAAAAATATTGTAAGTAAAGGCTTGTTCCCCTCCCCGGATTGGTATAAAAGCTTGTTTTTTTTTACTATTTCCTCACTTTTACTATTTCACATTCTCTCTAAAAGTTTCTAAAGTCTATCTCTCTTAGGTTTGTGAGTGAGTTCTGTCTGCAGCGAAACTCTGTCAACAAGTAAGTAATTTTATTGATTATGGATATTATTTAATATGTTATATTATTGAATGATAAAATTGTTAGGACCATATGAAATTGTTAGAGACTGTTACATAAAACTATTTTAGGGTTTAATGTATAGGGTTAATGGTTTAGTTTAGTTTTGTAGAAAACTGTTAGGCATTAGGGTCTAGGGTTTAGCTTAGTTAAGGGTTTAGGGTTGAGTGTTTAGGGTTTAGTTGTTAAATTAAAATTATTTTACCAAATTTACTTATTTTAGTTTAAGATTTAATGGTTATGGATTAGGGTTTAGTGTTTATGGTTTAGTTGCTAAATTAAAATGATTTTACCAACTTAACTTAGTTCAATTGAGGATTTAGGGTTATGGATTGGGGTTTATTTTTTATGGTTTAGTTTAGGGTTTAGTATTTAAAGGTTCAGGCTTTAGTTGTTCAATTAAATTTATTTTACCAAATTTACTTAGTTCAGTTTAGGGTTTAGTTTTGTAGAAAACTATTAGGTATTAGGATCTAGGGTTTAGTTTAGTTTAGGGTGTAGCGTTTAGTTGTTAATTACAATTATTTGACTAAATTTACTTAGTTTAGTTTATTGTTAAGGTTAGGGATTAAGGTGTTAGTGTTTAGGGTTTAGTGAAGAGTTTAGGGTTTAGTTGTTAAATTAAAATTATTTTACTAAATTTACTTAGTTTAGTTTATGGTTTAAGGGTTAGCGATTTGGGTTTAGTTTTGAGGGTTTAGTTTAGGGATTACGATTTTAGGGTTTAGGGTTTAGGGTGTAGTAGTTAAATTATAATTATTTTACTAAATTTAATTAGTTAAGTTTAGGGTTAAGGTTAGGGATTAGGGTTTAGGATTTAGGATTTAGTTTAGGGTTTAAGGTTTAGTTTTTAAATATAATTTGAAAATGTTGTTGATATGCGCCTAGCATATAGTCCTTTCCAAGCTATTAAAAGCAAGGAATCATCCACAAATAGTCCATAATTGCCCATAAATGTGTTATATTGTGATGAATCCTTTCATGCTACACTCTCTATTAATTTGTGCAATCTTTGTAGCAGGAATACAACTAAACAAGCATTTTGGATTCAAGCATTTGGCGCCACCAGCGCCAAAGGCATCAATTGTGGAATTTCTCACTGACATCTCACGCCTCCAATGTGAGATTCGCGCTACCAGCGTGGAATGCACTTGTCACAGCAAAACCTCACTGCCACTCCATGCCACCAGCGTGGAGTTGGCGCCATCAGCGTGGATTGTGAAGAAAAATAAGACAATTCCTACTGGAACTTGGCACCACCAGTGTGGATTCCACGCCATCAACGTGGGAATTCACTGTTTGTGTAATTCTAAAAGCTGCTAAGGGCAAACTTAGAGTTTCACCTTGCCCCATATAAATACTTGAACCCACAGCATTGAAGGCACTTCTGGCTGCACGAAAATCACTTATAAAGGGTTTAAGAAAGCTTGGAGAGCTTAGCTAGGGCTTGGGATTTGAAGGCTTAAGTGGAGACCCTTCTTCATCTTCTTCTCCTTTGTACTTCAGCTGGGCATGCTTTTTTTTGTTAGCTCCTTGCCAACCATGAATAGGTTTGGCTAGTTTTAATTTGTAGCTAGGGCCAAGCACTTGATGTAACTTCCATTAGAATGTATTGAATACTATTATTCATTTATCAAAGGTTATTTTACTGCACTTTGCTTGAAATGTTTATATCTCTTTCTTGGACTTGATCAATCTAATGAAGGATTAAGGGCTAGGGTTCACTATAGGAATATTGGGGCTTTAGTCTTGGAACTAAGTGAAGTAACTTGCTTTACATTACCTAGGAATAGGAATGTATGTTGGTAGCTTATTCAAAGTGTTTGCTTAATGCTTAACCGTAGGAAGGTGACTAAGGGATTAGAACTTTCGAGTGGGTTAAAGAGTTATTTCACTGAGGAATTGGTGAGTAACTAATATGTGATGAACACAAACGCTGAGTGACTTGGATAATCGAATGTAGTAAGCAATACGAATCCATTGGAAGGAATCATCAAGTGTGGGTGCCTTGGCTACGCTTTCCTTATATTGTCACAACTTAGCTTATTTGTCCATAGTCAATAGTTATGTTTTAATTCTTGCTTTATTTTTTCGTATTCAACCAAACAATTCATACTTTGATCAAACATATATTTATCCAACTTTTAGATATAAGTTATAATGCAATTGGGGCACTAATCCTCATGGGAACGATATCTTATTTTATCACTTTATTACTTGAACGAACGGTATACTTGCCAATTTCGCAACAAGTTTTTGGCGCCATTACCGGGGATTGGTAACGCTAATTTTATAATAACTTTTGTTCTTTAAGATTGGACCCCTTTTGTTACTTATCTGCTTCTTGAGTTTATGCTAGGTACAGTTGATCCTGTAACTCTTCAGTTTGATCCCGAAGTAGAAAGAACTGCAAAGAGAAACAAGAGGCTAGCCAAAGAAAGAAGAGAAGCAGAGGCATCTAGTTCACAACCAACTGAAGAACTAGATATGGCAGGTAGAGATAATAACCCGCCAAGGCCAGAGGATGAGCTAATGGAGGACATTCTAGCTCCATTGTTCACTAGGCCTACTTCTAGCATAGTCAGACCACCAATTCAAGCCAACAACTTTGACATCCATCCTTCTTTGATAAGTTTGGTGGAGAGGAGTCAATTTGGTGGAGAGGACAATGAAGATCCTCATGACTTTGCGGACATATTTCTGAGAATCTGTGACACAATCCGGCACCAAGGAGTGACGGACAATGCAATCTGGCTAAGGTTATTTCCTTTTGCATTGAAAGGAAAAGCCCTCAGGTGGTTAGACTGACAAGCTTCTAATAGCATTACCACTTGGGAGGAATTGATGGCCAAGTTCTTTGCACAATATTTTTCCATGGAAAAATACAACCGGTTGGTGAATGAAATCACCAACTTCACTCAACAACAAGGAGAAACTTTGTATGCAGCTTGGAATAGATTCCAAGAACTTATCCGGTGGTGTCCCCAATATGATATGCCAGTGGGCAAGAAGGTACGTATTTTCTTTAATGGGATGACACCTGACTCTAGATTAATTGTGAATGGTGCAACTGGAGGTTCTATAAGGTCAAAAACTGCTGCTCAGACCTTTGAATTGATTGACTTATTAACTCGAAATGAGAATGAAAGCATCGTAGCTCAAGCAAAAAGGGAGGTCATCCATCTTGGAAGCGATGATGCTATGTTGGCTGAGCAAAAATTGTTGTCAAACCAACTAGCCATCCTTAATGCCAAGATCGACAAGCTGGAAGTTTCTAAAGCTCAAGCTTCTTCAATCAAATCAAATGTGGTTGTTTGTGAGTATTGTCAGGGGGACCATGAATCTAATGAATGTCCTACTTTGGTAGGAGCTGATCCGATTCAAGTTAATGGTGTATGGTACGATCAGAGACCCCCACAAGGTTATCCTAGAAATCAAAATCATGCTTCAAGGAGCAACTTCCAAAGGAGAATACAGGGTGGAGGTTTAGACTATAAGTCCAATCACTATTTGCAACCTCCTCCTATTCCTCCCAAGGAACCATCTGAGTTAGAGAAGGCTATGTTGCAATTAGCCAGGACTACTAATGATCACATCCAAGCTACTGATGCATTCATGAATGAGACCAGGGCTCATCATAAAAATCAAGATGCATCCATCAGAAACTTGGAGGTTCAAATTGGTCAGCTTTCAAGGCAACTTGCAGAGAGACCTCAAGGCCAATTCCCTAGTGACACCATAGTCAACCCAAGGGAGCATGCAAAAGCCATCACTACAAGAAGCGGAATTATCATCACACCTCAAGAGAAACCCAAGGTAATCCAAAG
The DNA here is from genome assembly GCA_013407115.1 of Glycine latifolia. Taxonomy (NCBI): domain Eukaryota; kingdom Viridiplantae; phylum Streptophyta; class Magnoliopsida; order Fabales; family Fabaceae; genus Glycine; species Glycine latifolia. The sequence continues at coordinate 31,244,105 of CM023954.1, forward strand.
AGAGGCTGAAGAGGAAACTACCCTAGTTGCTGCGGAACAAAGGGTGGGAGTACCTTCAAGCAATTCTGAGAAAAAGGAGAAAGCTTCTGACACTCCAAAGAAGCCCATGGATTTCTCCAGATTTGAAAAGCCGCCATATCCTGTAAAGCTCAAACAACAAGCCCAGAGACAACAATACGCTAAGTTTTTAGACATGTTCAAAAAGTTGCAAATTAATATTCCTTTTGCTGAAGCTTTAGCTAACATGCCTAACTATACTAAATTCATGAAAGAATTGTTGTCTAGGAAACATAAATTGCAGGAATGTGACACTGTGGTGCTTACGGAGGAATGTAGTGCCATCATCCAGAAGAAAGTTCCTCCAAAGCTTAGAGATCCAGGGAGTTTCAACATCCCAATTGCAATAGGCAGCGTTAATGTTGGTCATGCATTGTGTGATCTTGGGGCTAGCATAAATTTAATGCCATTGACCATGTGCAAATCTTTAGGCATCTCAGAATTGAAGCCCACAATGGTATCTCTTCAACTAGCCGATCGTTCCTTGCGGAAGCCTAGTGGAGTTATTGAGGATGTTCTTGTCAAGGTGGACAAGTTCATCTTTCCAGCCGACTTCATAGTGTTGGATATGGCAGAGGAGAGTGAGATACCCTTGCTTTTGGGCAGACCCTTCTTAGCTACCGCTCGTGCTCTAATAGATGTGGAGCAAGGAAAGTTAGAGCTTCAGATGAATGATGAGTCAATAATCTTCAATGTCATCGATGTTATGAAGAATTCATTTGATAAGAATGATTGCTTCAGAATCGATGTCTTAGATGAAATGGTGTACTTAGAGAAATCCCTTGTCCAAGAAATTGTAGAGGAGATAGAGGCACAAGACTCAAGCATTCAACAAGAGGATGTAGAGGTGGTCATGGAAGTACTTGAGAAGAAAGAGACGGATATAGTCATTGGGGCACCAAAATTGGAGTTGAAAGAATTGCCCGAATCCCTTAAATATGTGTTCTTGGGGGATGAAGAGACTTATCCAGTCACCATTAACAATGGATTGTCAATGGAGGAAGAGGAAAAGCTGTTGAAGGTGTTGAGAGAACACAAGACCGCCATTGGGTGGTCAATTCCTGACTTGAAGGGCATTAATCCTTCCTTTTGCACTCACAAAATCTTAATGGAGGAAAATGTGAAACCTGTGAGGCAACCCCAAAGAAGGCTCAATCCAATTATGAAGGAAGTAGTTCGCAAGGAGGTGGTGAAGCTCCTAGATGCAGGGAAGATTTATCCCATTTTAGACACCGCTTGGGTGAGCCCAATACAAACCGTACCCAAGAAAGGTGGAGTGACGGTAGTCCAAAATGACAATAATGATTTGATACCCACTAGGACCATTACCGGGTGGAGAATGTGTGTGGATTACCGAAGACTTAATGACGCCACCAGAAAAGACCACTTCCCACTCTCATTCATTGACCAAATGCTAGAGAGGTTGGTCGGGCATGATTACTATTGCTTCTTGGATGGTTACTCCGGTTATAATCAAATCCCTGTGGCACCTGAGGACCAAGAGAAGACCGCATTCACATGTCCCTTTAGAGTATTTGCATACAGAAGAATGCCATTCGGCCTATGCAATGCGCCTGCAACATTCCAAAGGTGTATGCTTTCTATCTTCTTTGACATGGTGGAAAATTTTTCAGAGGTGTTCATGGACGATTTTTCTGTTTTTGGTTCTTGCTTTGATACATGCTTGGTTAATTTAGCCAAGGTTTTAAAAAGATGCCAAGAAACCAATCTTGTTCTAAACTGGGAGAAGTGCCATTTTATGGTACGAGATGACATTGTTTTAGGCCATAAAATTTCTTCAAAAGGTATTGAGGTGGACGAGGCTAAACTTTTATTGATTGAAAAACTTCCTCCTCCCGCTAATGTGAATGGTGTACGTAGCTTCTTAGGCTATGCGGGATTCTATAGGAGGTTTATCAAAGACTTTTCTAAAGTTGCCAAGCCTATAAGCCAATTATTAGTTAAGGAATCTGAATTCCTATTTGATGAAGCTTGCCTCAATGCATTCAATGTGTTGAAGGAAAAGATTACTACTGCGCTTGTCTTAATGGCGCCTGATTGGAGCTTGCCCTTTGAATTAATGTACGATGCTAGTACATATGCTATTGGGGCTGTTTTAGGTCAGCGTAAGGATAAGCTTCTCCATGTGATATATTATGCTAGCAAGGTTTTAAATGAAAGCACAAGTAAATTATGCTACCACTAAAAAAGAAATGCTAGCAGTAGTATACGCATTGGATAAGTTTAGGCCTTACCTAATAGGTTCTAAAGTCATTGTTTTCACTGACCATGCTGCTCTTAAGTATTTGTTAACTAAGCAGGATGCTAAGCCACATTTGTTGCGTTGGATGCTCTTATTCCAAGAGTTTGACTTAGAGATCAAAGACAAAGCAGGTGTGGAGAACAAGGTAGCTGACCATTTGTCCAGAATTCAAGAGAAAGACTTGCAAGATGGACCTGAATTGGAGATTAATGAATCATTTCCAGATGAGCAAGTCATGGCAATCTCAATTGGTCCTTGGTTTGCAGACATGGCAAATTTCAAAGTTGTGGGAATGGTACCTGATGATCTTACATGGCAACAAAAGAAGAAATTCTTTCATGATGCGAGGAGGTACCATTGGGATAATCCCTTTCTTTACTTTCAATGTGCTTATGGTATTATTCGCAGGTGCATAGCTGAATTTGAGGTTTCCAAAATCCTTTGGCATTGCCATGCTTCAAGCTATGGAGGACACTTTGGGGGCAATAGAACTACTCACAAGGTTTTGCAGAGTGGTTACTACTGGCCCATAATCTTCAAGGACGCCAAGGATTTTGTGGAAAATTGTGATAGATGCCAAAGAACGGGTAACATATCCCGTAAGGATGAGATGCCCCTCAACAACATCCAAGAGGTTGAGCTTTTTGATGTGTGGGGAATTGACTTCATGGGACCTTTTCCCAATTCATATTCCAATCAATATATCTTGGTTGCAGTAGATTATGTCTCCAAATGGGTTGAAGCAATAGCCTTGCCTACTAATGATGCAAGAGTAGTGGCATCATTCTTGCGGAAGAACATTTTCACCCATTTTGGAGTTCCTAGAGCTATAATCAGTGATGGAAGCACTCATTTCTGTAATAAGCAAATTGAAGGCTTGCTCACAAAGTATGGAGTCACCCATAAGGTGGCCACACCATACCATCCTCAAATAAGTGGCCAAGTTGAGATTTCCAACAGGGAATTGAAGAGAATCCTAGAGAAAACTGTTGGAAGCTCTAGGAAGGATTGGTCGAAGAAGTTGGATGACGCACTATGGGCTTACAGAACTGCATTCAAAACGCCGATAGGTATGTCACCATATCAATTGGTGTATGGTAAGTCTTGTCACCTCCCAACTGAATTAGAACACAAGGCCATGTGGGCCACTAAATTCCTTAATTTTGAACTCTCAAAAGCTAGTGAGAAGCGATTATTGCAACTAAATGAACTTGATGAGTTTAGACCTACAGCTTATGAGAATGCAAAAATTTACAAGGAAAAGAACAAGAGGTGGCATGACAAAAAGATTCATCCAAAGGAGTTTGAACCTGGGCAACAGGTATTATTGTACAACTCTCGGTTGAGATTGTTCCCAGGTAAACTCAAATCCCGTTGGTCTGGACCATTTGTGATTAGGAAGGTGTTCCCCTATGGGACAATTGAAATTTTCCCTCTGGACGCTGACAGACCTTTCAAGGTCAATGGATGGAGGCTCAAAGTATACCATTGAGGACAAGTGGATAGGGATGCAATATCGGTCCCTTTGTGCTCACCTGAATCTTAATTGATTTTCGTCAGGCTCGTGACGTTAAACAAGCACTGGTTGAGAGGCAACTCAATTGTGTTCTTTGTTTGTTTTAATTTTTTTTAAGGCATGTTAGTGTAGTTTTCATTTTTGCATGTTAATAGCGCTTGGGATGAAGTCAGTCTCAGAAATTCAAGTGTCTTCCTGTGTTAAGCATATAGCGCCACCAGCGTGAATATGGCGCCACCAGCGCCAATTGTCCAAATGCCACTGCCACACCACGCCACCAGCGTGAGTGTGGCGCTACTGGCGCCAGTATCATGCAGAAATGCCCCATCTCCACTGGGCATTCACGCCACCAGCGCCATTTGCTTGTTGTCCACTGGAACCCCACACTATAGGTGTGAAGCTGGTGCTGAGGGCGCCAGTTACCCAATTCTCACTGCCAAGCCACGCTCTTAGCGTGAACTTCGCGCTATCAGCTTGAGGCTTCGTGAGAACTTTTAAATGTTGAATTTCTTTCATTTTTCCCCAAATTCCTTCTCAGCCCTAACTTTCCAACTTCTATTAACCCCTCTGAACACCACTAACCCTCCCTCCAACTATTACTAGTCCCATTAACTCCCCTTAACTCTCATAAATTTCAAAATTCAAAAATTGTTTTGAAACCTCCCCACATTCATTCACTTGCAACATCCCCCATAACCACTATCACCCTTCACATTCCTAAGTGCACATCATTTTCCTCAGCCATTCCTTTCTATTCCTATTCTTTTTCCCTTCCAAAGTTGTGCTCTGTCCATCTCTCTTGTGGGCTTTCATCTTCTTTGCATTTTAATCTCAGTCTCATCTCATAGCTATGACTCGTGACAAGGTACGAATTCGTTTAAGCTTTGTTTTGGGATGGTTTATGATATACCCAAAGGAACCTAGGGTTGAGAACTCTTTTCTGCAATGGGTTAGGGCACATTTCCAGCCCACGCTGGTAGCGCGACCCCCACGCGGATAGCGCTGGCTGGGTTTTTATACATGAATGCTTGGCTATCTGTTGTATTGAAAGCCCAAATTGTTTATGCTTATTCTTTCTCCTTGTTGTGGTTCTGTTGTTTACTTGATTTCTAAAGCCCCAAATACTAGTCACTTCCAATTTGCTTCAAGTTGATACATCTGGTTTAAGTGTTCAATCATTGTGCATTCATTTTGATTAGCTTGATATGAATGACATTCTGGACTTTGCTTGCTGTGAGATGTTTTGAATGTGGGAATGTCTCTGCCACCTGTCATTTTGGTTCCCTTGCATATAATGAAATTGTGCAACCATGTGTGATGATTATGAACATAATTGCTAACAATATGGTTTCAATTAAATCTGGGAATTGTAAATGTTCAGTGCTTGTACCATATTTTGTTTTGAAAAGGTTTAATGGAATATATGTGGTGCATTGGATTTTTCTGAGTTTCAGGGAAAACAGGTGGATAAGGGTAAGAAGAAGGCCACAGCTGGAGCAAGCAGTAAGCGTCCTAGGACCGCTGAATTTGATGACGGCCGCTTCCGCTCCCGAGAGTACCAGGACAGATTTGATAAGTGGTATCTCCCGAAGAAGATTATCCCAGAGAAGCGCATTGATTGGGAAGCTTTGCCTGCTGATTCCCCTATACTGGAGGTCATCACGAGACGCAGATGGAAAAAGCTAGTCAGCTTTGCCGAACCCAGCTCAAGTTCAATTCTGAAAGAATTCTTGGCCAACGTGAACCAGGAAACAGTGGAAGAGCATAGGAGGAGCTGGGTGCGAGGTGTCACAGTTCCTTTTGACCCCGAATTCATTGAGAGCTTCCTCCAGACTTCCTACCCGAGCATCTACAGATATGGTTTCGCACGGAGGTACAACAGGATGCAACCCATGGCGATACCCGGCATGATTCGATACAGAGATGATATGCCCCAATTGGCGGATGAAATTCGCCACGGTATCACTGGGATGTACTCCTCGTGGAGAATGAAATCCGATTCAGATTTTATTTCAGAGAAGCTCAAGAGGCAGGAGCTGCATGGTGAAGCTGATTTCTGGCACCAGTTTATCAACCATACTATCATCCCATCCACCAACATGACAGACGTGAACGTTGAGCGGGCCTGTCTGCTGTATGTCTTGATGAGGGAGATCCATCTAAACATTGCTTATGTCCTCTTCGACCGGATCCTCCATATGATTCAAGATTGCAGCAACCGCTCCCTTCTAGCCCACTCTTCCCTCATCTCTCATTTATGCATGCATGCAGGTCTCGAGTTTCCAGAAGATGAGCCTAAAGATGTGAAGATTGGCACTCTCATGACCCATCGGACTTACATGGATGCTATGAAGCATACTATTCAGGAGCAACTCATCTAAGCGTCAGAGCTTCCAGTCGAGGAAATGGCCACCCGAAGCCCTCGCCATGCACCACGCACCGAGGAAGAGGTGCCTCCCCCTGAGTTTGCTCATCCTCCTTCATCACCTCCATCACCTGCGTCATCTTCTCGCCGTCCAACCCACCGTGAGCACATCTGTGAAGACTCTTCCAGTTATCTTCAGGTGCAGGAAAAGCTGGAGAGCCAACACCGGATGCTCGAGATCCAACACCAGATGCTGGAAGCCATTTGCAGGTGCCTATCCATCGATCCCACCACTTTTCAGTCACAGCCTCCTCCACTTTCCCTAGAGTTTCCTCCACCGGAGATGTACCAGTCACCACCAGCCACAACTGAGGACACCATGGAGGATGACCAGCCTCGCTGATTCGGATTGATTTCACCTATCCCTATCTTTATTTATGCTTATGTTTATTTTCTGTTTCATGTTTTGACTATTTTACCGTTTTAGACTTTCTGCACACTTTTTGTGATCTGATGGTACACTTGCTTGGACATCTTAGACATTTCTGCCATGGTTTATATAATTGCGTATGATTTGAATTCTGTTTCCTC
>CM023954.1:31250996-31274002 GCA_013407115.1 Glycine latifolia
AAAATCACTAAAGCGAAATAAAACGAAAATAAAATGCTGATGCGGAAAAAATGACGCTGACGACGTAATCCAATCTTCAAGTCCACGAAATAATTCCAAGCTCACTTAATTAATAAATTGCCCTGAAAATAAAAATTGGAATAATTAAACTTAGAAAATCCGAATTCGCTAAAATCTGAATTATCGGTCCAATTAAATCCTAAATGAGAACAGTGCGGAATATAAACGATTAAAACCAAATTAGGGATTAAAATGAGTAAGAAAGATGAGAAAATATAGGTAAAAAGGTGACTCATCATGCATGTTCCAACAGAGCTATCGGTTGGATGAGTCAGGGCCACATGCACCCCCATCACAACTTCAGCAGGACCCACAGGTGTATATGGATGTTCCCCGTGGGAGAAATGAGGGACATGGAATAAAGCGTCGTCAGAAAGCAATGCCCCATGTTCCTATGCCCATAGGAGTCCCCAGGCCTCCGCTGATAGGATCTACATATGGCAGTCAGTCTTTCTATTACCAAGGAACTCAGCAGCGGGACATGGGGTATCAGGGGTGCAGTAGCCAGAGTGGCTTTCGTCCACCGGCCGACTCCCAGTCACAGCATCTGTATTATGCTACTACTTTGGCCATGACATCAACGGACTATGGGACAAGTTATGACGTTCCTGCTACGGACTGGAGTGCAGATGATATTGACAACCTGTTGTCTCAGGTTGATTATACTCCGACCGATTATGGGGATTGGCCAGGACATGCACAATATGGTACCTCACCTCCTAATTATCCCCGCCATCATCGCCTGATCAGGGAACTCCATATCCACATGCAGATGTAGGTCATTTTCAGTCAGGCCCATCTCAGATAGGCCCTTCGTAACCAGGCCCTTCTCAGGCAGGCCCTTCTGGTGCAGGCTCTTCTCGGCCTGTGGTAGACGGAGGTTGCCCAATCGCCAAGCGCGTCATCAGCCGTGGCCACCTGAGTCATAGTTTTAGTTTTTATTTTGACGTCAGTGTTTTTTTTTTTGTTTATAATGGACTTTATTTGATATTCAAACATTTATAACAGCATTATTGTGTCATGGTTTTATTTCTTGTCTTAACATAGCATGACCAGTCACGTACAACATTTTTATGCTTCGTTGTATGGCAATGAATACAAATATCGCGTTGATCAAAACAAACACAGACACACACACACATACACCTCAAACATTGGGCTATTATAACATTCGATTCCAAACAGTAGTATATAAGGTGAAAACTCGCAGTTTGGATAACTAGTTCTGTGATTGGACACAGCCAACAAATTGGTCGTCGCTTAACAACCCAAAATAAGGCGTGATTGGACACTGGGCCAACAAATAGGCCGGGACTGAAGATGCCCGAATAGGGCGTGACAAAACACCCTCAACAAAATCGGCGTTACTAAAGACACCTAATTTAGGCGTGACAGAGAGGGGTGTCACGCCTAAATTTGGGTGTCACTGACCCCTATATAAGGCAAACACTCCCACACAACATACCTCCACAAACGAAATTTAATCTAAATACTATGACATTCTTAGGAGAAACAAGCAGTTAGACCATTGCTAACTCAAAATTAGCATTCATTTTTCCAAATGGATCAATGAAACATAACGAAACAGGTGTTTATTTTCAATGTCCTACTCCAATACCAATGCGGGTTCCTAATGAGTGTTCTTTTCAGACACTCAAGAGTAGGATGTGCGACACCCTTCTGCTAACCAATGACCATTTTGTCGATGAAATCTACTACCGTCAGTCATCCCTACATGCAGATCAGCAATATTTATTTCATTCTCTGCAACTCACAAATGATGACGATGTTTGCACAATGTTAATGTGCAATGAGCAAATGTCGAATGTTGGCCCTACTTCAATCCACCGTCGTCCCCACACATGATGCAATGCTATATTACAACGGCAAGTGGAACATACCACAACAAGGCGGATTTGTGGGTTATTCCTTCACTGGAACAAATCCAATAAGGTTTGAAATTCCTTCAGGATGCAACATTGAAACACTGAAGGATGTAATCAAGCAAGTTGCGCCTGTTGGTGTTCCCCCTTATGGAATTCACAACTCACAGTTGGTAAGAAAATTGTTTTTTCGACAACCAGCCCATTACGCATATTCAGACAACACAATCGAATTTCACATAAAAGAGTTGATAACTGATGAACACGTGTTTAAGGTGTTAGCAGAATCCAACTACTGGAAACGTTTTTGTCCAATACAAATCTTAGCTATTTTTAGCAAACCAGTTGCCGAAATGGAATAAGACATGTCTGCTGCACAACATATGTGAAACTGCTAATTAGTCTTGTTATTATCATTTTTCAATTGTTGTTGTTGTTTTCATTTTATTAAGCAGTGTTAATTAAGTTTGGTTATCTAAAATTGTTGTTGTTATTTCAATTGTCCGTTTCATATTTTTGCATTTGTTAAACAATGTTTATTATGGAAATTGCCAAATGATGAAACCATCAACATATTTTAAACAAATTTGTAATTCCTTAAAATGAAATACATGAACATACAACTATTTAAAGAAACATAATGAAAAAATCATGAAATACCACGACGATCAGGACAAGCTCTCCGATTATGTCCAAACTTGCTTGCAAATTTTGCATTTGGGGCGTCTTTGGCTTGTTTCGACTTCGTCCATCTCGTTGCGTATTCTAGTGGACTTTGGATGACCCTTTTCACGCAACATTTTCCTGTCAGGTATGATAACTGGACCTTCACTCGGTGGAATCCCACGTTCATTACCAATTGGGTGCCATGGCAATGAATAAGCCTGAACCAAGTTGCTTACGAGGAAGACATCATCCACAAACAGAAAAGGATTCTGATGAATATGTAAAGCAGCAGCTGCGGCGTGACTACATGGGTATTTGAAGGCCTTAAACTTGCCACACTGACAAAAACGCTCTTCAAGGTTGACTGAATATGACCTCTCGCAACCCTCATCCACCTCAAATAATGATTGATCAACATTATATTGCGTACATGGTGGCCTGTAGCAACGGTCTGGTTATGCCTCATAACATCAACCACATTTTTGCAATGTCGTGTTGAAGTATCAACTTGTGAAATAGTCGCCTGACCCCTGCCCACAAAATATTGAACCAATTTGTTGTACGTGTGCTTCACCAGAGCAATGATAGGCATGTTTCTTGCTCCCTTCAACACCCTATTGACTGATTCAGACAAGTTTGTTGTCATATGGCCAAATCTCCTCCCTTCTACATCATATGCACGTGTCCACTTTTTCTTGGGGATGTTATCAATCCATTCTGCAATCTCAGGACTGCTATCACGAAATCGTGCAAACGCTACCTCAAAATCATCATACAGGGAGTATAACCTGCAAAACAATCATACCATTAACACTAATCGACTTACGGATATATCCATTTAATATATTCAAAATACTTGTTAACCATACCTAAATTCATCAGGGTCTTCTTCAAGCGTTGATTCCTGAACTTTTGATTAAAATTACTGGCAATATGACAAAGGCAAAACACTTGATGAGCATGAGGTGGTTGCCAACCAGCATGATTCGCCACAGCAGATAGTATGCTCTGGTGCCTATCTGAAATGAGACATATGTTTTGCCTTTAGGTTACGTGGAAGCGAATGTTAGCAAGGAAGTATTCTCAGGCTTCCAAGGTCTCCCCCTCAACAATGGCAAATGCCAGTGGCAGACATTCATTATTGTCATCCTAAGTCGTGGCAATCAACAATTTCCCTATATACTTGCCATACAAATGAGTCCCATCAATTTGAATCATGGGTTTGCAAAAATTAAATGCCTCGCAACACTGTCCGAAAGTCCAGAACATGCAACGAAACTCACGTTTTCCCCGTACCAATCGATGTGCCACAAAATAATCATTGGTTTGAATATCATAAAAAGAACTTGGTGAAAAACGAAGCATGTAGCCACACCACTTGGGCCAAAATGCATAAGATTCTTCCCAATCCCCATAAATCATTGTCATTGCTTTCTGCTTCGCATACCTAGTCTTGTGATATGAAACTTTAAATCCATATGAATGGGTGATCCTCTCCTGAACCAATGCAATCGACACAGACAGTTTCTCCTTAATCATTCCTAACAATGAAATTGTAACATTCACACTAAAATTTACAACCTTAAAGAACCATTATTAAAGACATATAGAGAAAATTAAATAAAAACATACCTACAACAAGTGAAGCAATAACATCAACATCAAGTTGTCTGTGACCCTACGTAATATGGTCATTCAGGCAATTGTGTTTGCCCCCCACATTGACACAACCCACTTCTCACCGAACGTTGGTTTACTTACCCTAACCTTCTAGGGACAACCCTCGTTATGAGCAATACATCTCATTCTAAACGTGTTAGGCTTGCTGTCAACCATATATGCTTCTTGATGCTCCTTCATGAGGTTCCGCTTAACTGCAATTTGTGCGTCCTTTTTGGAAGCAAATTCCTGTTTAACAAACAAGTCATCGCTTAATTGCCATGGACCCTGCACTAAACCAGAACCTGAACCAGAATCGGTAAAAGATTCTTCCTCCCTTGGATGAATCCAATCAATATATGTGTAATGAGGAATTCCATCCCAGAAAGGACAGACCTCAACATCTTTAAATACAAAATCAGTTGTATTAAAAAAAATCATGCAAGCTATAATACTATAACATACACATATACAAATATGAGACCACTTCATCATTCATTGAAGCCATGTAACATACCTTCAACAGGTTGTTCTGATTGCATAGATCCAACGTCCGGATGATCACGGATTTCAGACGACCCCACATCAGTGTCTGCTTGGAATCTAGTCGCATACACACTAGCATGGTCATCATTATCCGACGCACTAGCATCCTCCTCAAGAAGACGATCTTCCATTGCAATATTTTCATCATTGTCATCCTCTTCATCGGCATCCATAACCCAAGTTGGGTCATGTGAATTTTCCTCACACACATTTACAAATGGAGTAGCATATGACGATGTATTACGTTCAAAATTTAAAGGAATTGACCTGATGGGTAAAACATCCTCTGCTCCTGTAATATCCACGTACAACTCTAGAAAATCTTTCCTTGTCTGTTTGAAAAATTCTTCCATTAGCAATTCTATGTCTTCATCGTCCACAACCTGAAAACCCATGTACAGATCACGTTGCCATAATCTTTCCGTAAGCAAAGTGATATGTTGGTTGTCTTGCAGACCTAATTTTTGTCTTATCTTTTGATGTAATTCACCCAGTGTTAAGCTTCGCTTGATATGTGTCTGCCTTTTCTCCCCTTCAAAAACAATACCCAGTCGCCATTCAACTTTCCTTCCATTAAAAAATAACACAACACGAGCAAACTCCTCACCACCTAAACTCATTTCTTCCAGTCAACAAAAACAAAAAACTCGTCGGCAGAGGTTCGCTATACAGATAAATTTCAAAAACTTGTGTTACAATATGTTATTACCATTACTCATAAATAAATAAATTCATAAAACAAAATAAATGACATTGTTGGGTTTAGAAAAAAATAATAAAAATTAAACAAATTTTCTTAGACATACTTTAACAACCCTAAACCCTAAACACTAACCTAAACCCTAAAAACCTAAACCCTAAAAAAACCCAATCCATAACCCTTAAACCCTAAACTGAACTACACAAATTTAGTCAAATAATTTTAATTTAAAAACTAAACCCTAAACCCTAATCCTTACACCCTAAACTAAACTAAATCAATTTAGTAAAATAATTTTAATTTAACAACTAAACCTTAAACCCTAAATCCTAAACCCTAACACGTAAAGACTACGCCTACCCCTTTAACCCTTAACCCTAATCCCTAAAGTAAACTAAACCCTAGACCCTAATAGCTAACATTTTTCTACAAAACTAAACTAAATCATCAATCCTAAACCCTAAAATAGTTCTATGTAACAGTCGCTAACAATTTCATATGGCCCTAACAATTTTATCATTTAATAATATAACATATTAAATAATATGAATAATTAATAAATTAACTTATTTGTTGGCAGAGTTTCGCTACAGAGATAACTCACTAGTTAGTCTTTATAAACTTTAAGAAAGAAGCTGAGAAAGTAAAACTGAGCCTGCAATAAATAAAAAAAACAAGCTTTTATACCAATCCGGGGAGGGGAACATGCCCAAAATGGGTGTAACTGGTCATGCCCAGATTAGGCGTGACTGCCCCCCTAGTCCTGCCTAATCTGGGCGTGTTACCCCCCTAGATTGGTAATATGTTTCAAAAATGGGGCAAATTCGTAATTAATTATTAAAATATTTACGTTTTTTTGCCTAGAACATTACCCTTTTTACGTATCAATAATTGATATCATGAAACCTTGACAAATAAATAATATTCATTCCACCAATTATCATGCTATAGAAAAGCACAACATGAAATAAATATCAAATTTAAATGCTAAATTTGCTGAAAAATGGAAAAAATTAATTACCATCTTTTTCAAGGTTTTATCGAATCGAAGCTTCTAGATCCTCCTATATGCACCATGACTTCAGGCTTGGCAGCTTTATTCATTTTGGCTTTAATACATTTATTCTTCCACTCTGGTGTATTCCAAATATCTACTAAGTTATCCCATATTTTAGTTCTCATTCCTCTTGGCCTGTGGCCTTTGTAATCAACAACATTCTATGATGTTGTAACTTGTTTTTCCTTTTCCCTTCCTCTAGCCAAAGCATCAAAAAATCGATCAATGTAAATTTTATTCCAAATTGTTCTTGTCATATTACGATCATAACTTGTTTTGAATCCGTATTTTTCCTACACAAACAAAAGTCAAATAAATTGATAGATATAAGATTGATAGAATAATAGACTCATATATAATTATGTACTATAAAATTATTGAATAATAAGCTTTCCTTCATTCTAGGACAATATGGTTTCCTATTTTCAGCTGGCACAAGCATTCTCATGAGTAACTCGAATATAATGTCTCGAGTCACATCTGGATAAAACCTCTTCCTATAAGACCAATTAATTCACAAAATCATAAATTAGTAACATCAATTTGATTCACAAATAAAGTTCACTTTTACTTATGGATTACTAATGTCTTTGATAACGGTTGTCGAATCGTTCCAAACAAATAAAACTAGAATTAATTCTGCAGTACAAGAATAATCTAGGTCGACTCAGGGAAATAATCAAATTTGGTTCCAAACTCAATCCACTTATAAACAGCGGGGAGATTTCAATCAAATAGTTTGCAGGCAATTAAAGAGATGCAGAAACACATAAAACAGAAATGCAGAGTTATCACAGAAACAAAGTTATGATATAGATTTAAGAGCATCAATCTAATTCACCAAATCCAAAAAATTCAAAGTATCACAATTTTCTACAGATGATGTTCATACTGTTAAAGTATAATTAATATCACTAGAGGAGATTCAATTTAATTAATCCCTAAATTCATTAATATAGCAAATCAAATTGAAATATCATCCAATCAATCTATGATTAGATTCAAATTAAGAATTTAATCAACAACCTAATTTGTTTTCAATCCTAAACACATTTATAATCATAAAAATCAAATTTAGAATTGGAGAAGAAGATGAACATTCACACAGAATTTGAAATACTTAACCATAACTCAAATTCCTCATTGCTTGGACTAGATCCCTAAATTGATTATTTGATTAGCATTCCATAGTCGTCACCAGTGAAAGAACAACAAAAATTGAGCAAGAGAGAAGAGCATAATTGAAGAGAGGGAAAAAGATGAAGAATAGTTGAGAGAAAAAGAGAGAGAAGAGTTTTATCTAAAACTTGCACTACAAGTTTTAAAAAATGTGTTTTGCACAAAAAATGATTCTAACTAACTAAATAACTAATTAACTACAATAATATATTTTGTGACTAATAAGAAGGAAAGGATGGGCCTTGATTAGGCCCAAATAATCTCTCTAATTAAGCTAATTACACAATGTAAAGACCCAATTTCACAGCCCAAAATCCAAGTGCAAAGGCTATGACTTTCAAGCCTAAAATGACAGTTAAAATGGAAGAATTGGTCTAAGATTATTTTCGAGAAAATTATAGATTTTTCCTTATCTTTCTAAGGACTACTCATATGATCCATTTGAAGTTCTCTGTAATCCTATAGGTCAAGCACTAGAAAGATAGGCCAAGTAAGCACAAAATCCGAAAATAAGCAATAATTATCAATTAAGTCCAATTATTTGCCTAAAACCAAAATTGAGTTAAGGTGGGAAAATAAGAGTCAAAGAGAGGTAAAATAAACTAGAAAAGATAGGAAAATACTAAACTAAAAATGTTCAATCAGTCTTCCACAGATAAAACAAGTCCCTTATCAAATTCAGTGTGTGAATCTACACTTGAAGGCTCTATTGTAGGTAGTGAGTCATCAGGTGTCAGGATAACATCATTAATTAATGGACCACCACCAGCTAAGTAACCATCATCAATTGATGGGCCATTGCTAGAAGTAGCACCTAACATGAGAAAAGTGAAACAAAAAAATTAGCATGCATACATAAATAAATTAAGATTTGAAAAATTAAGTCACTGTGCAAATATACCTTGTGAATGCAAAAGAGTATCTAGCAATGGTGGATTAGTGGGTGATTGAGTTGGCTAAGGTGGATTACTGATGTGAGTCGTCAAACTCAGTCAAATACCAAACTAAATAGATTCAATAGTATAGTAGTAAACCTGGATCGTTTCACACTTGGAACTGACACTATATTGTCAGAATTAACAGGAATGTAAAAAGGGGTTTTGAGTTCAGTTTCAAATTAGAATAGCAAAACGTAAGAAGTAATTTAACAACTTAAAAATGAGCAACCAACTCAGAATTGAGATTCTTTGGATATCTATCATCGGATAAAATAATTAACAGCTTTGTGGTTGATTCTAAACAAATCAAAATTTCTGCATTCGCTTAGAACATCCTTCCTATTAGACGATGGCCTAGCATTCAATTAAACACGGCATGTTCATAATTACAATCGCATAGTGATCATTTTAAATCAGTCTAATTAATGATCATTGGATAAATCAACCTAAATACTAAATCTAACATTTAATCCCTTCCTTCCTTATTATCAGAAATTGCACAAATAATGCACAGAAAACACAATACAACAACTAGATACATATAGAAAAATAGAAAATTAATAAAAACGAAATATAAAGGGAACCAAAAACAGAAATACAACCTACACCAAAACAGGAATTTCCACTAACCAAAAAAAAAAAAAACAAAAACCAGAGAGCAACTAAAACAACAAAACACACAAATACAACTAATGATAGAAATGGAAAAGAAATAAGAACCTAAAAATATAGACAAAAACATACATAAAACTATGATAAAAAAATATGATCAAGAGCAAAAACAAAAATAAGGAAAGAGGAGAAACAAATGTGAGCAAAAGAGAGACAATCCTCTAAAGTAATCCATGGAAATCTCCATTATGAGTTGGTTACAAGGATTCTAGCCTACCATAGTTAAATCTGCAAAAGAAAATACAAGAAAAGATGATGAAACCATGAAAAATATGAAAATGGTATAAGATTCCTTCATTTCTCTTCTCCTTACGTAACTTTTTTTTTAAGAAGCAAAAATAGTGAACTCCTCTGTTCCAGCACCGTCCAACTGCTTAAAAAGGGAGAGAAATATCTCACTTTTAATTTTGGGCGAAATGACATAATTGCCCCTAGCTATTACATAAATTCTAGATTTTTGCTACTGACTTCAGGGCCAATTGGGTCCATCTATTTGACAGATTTTGAGCTCAATTTATTCATGAAAGTTGTAGATATTTTAATTATATAAAAAAAAATCAGCTCAAACGGACATCAGTAGCAAAAGTTATGGCCAAAATACGAAAACTGTACAAATCTGAAATTTTAACTAATAAGAGATAAAAATCTATTTAAAAGCCTAAACTATTAATCAACACTAAAGACATTAAATACACACCAAAAAGGATAATAAACTACTAATCAAGAGTAGCAAATAACTGATATAAAAATCACTTATCAATTACTAGTCAATGGAGGATCAATAGGAGATTGGCATGGCTAACGTGGATTAATGGTCTGACTTCGACCTCTTCCTCGAGTAGTCATGATCTGCATATAAAAGGACAATGGATTAATAAATCATAAGTTAATAATATAAAATATAATATCCATGGGATAAATTTCAACATAAAATCAATACCATTAAAATAAAATTAAGACGAGTCAATCATAAGTATCTTATGAATCATGTAAATCCTCTTGAACTACTAGTTCATTATTTTGAACTTCATCTATGTACTTAATATTATCATCTTCATACTCCACATGATCATTAGCATTGATAAGTTCATCACGATGCATATAGTTTATCAAATCACGTACTTCATTTATGTTTAATTCTTCCATTTGGCCATATGCATCATACAATTGTATTGTTTCATCATCAACAAGAATATTGGGCATTCTTTTGGATCCATCATCTTGAAAATAATCAGCAGAAATTGGCTCATTTGACATACCATCTTCATCATTCAATGTTTCAATCATAAACAATTTTGCTCTAACCTTGCAAGTTGTCTATCATTCACCATTGTTTCTCCCCCTACTTTGTGGGTTTCTTATGTAGTACACCTGTTGCGCCTCTTCAGCCAATACAAATGGATTCCTAAGTAAAAAAATATATATTGTTGCATTTTTTTTTTGTATGTAATTGTATTAAATACTTGAAGAAAAAATTGTGTTGTTTATATCTTGAACAAGTTTAACTATCGTCAATCATATTTTTTTATCTCTATCATAACTAAAAGTATTTTAATTTATGACATTATTGATAAATTAATTAACTTTGGTTGCAATATAACAAAGAATCAAACTATTATTTTATAATAAATATATTAAATAAATGTTATTAATTTGGTAAACATAAATTATTTAATATTAAAAATGTTAAAAAATAAAATAAAATGTAGAATAAAAAAATACAAAAAGAAATGATATAACATAAAAAGAAAAAAATAAAGAAAAAACATTTTAAGAAAAATGAGTAGGATAAATAATAAAATGGTTATTTTTTATATAGAGTAAAGTTATTCTAGTGAGTTAATTTTTTATTCGCACATATCATGTTCATTCCTATATTTTTTATAATATGACATGAATTTATTTAACTATTTATTTAAAAAATAAACAATAGAACATATGAGACAAAACCAAACAATTAATAAAAATTTGTATATGAATTTATTAAACATTCAATCAGAATTGTATCATTTACTATTAATATTGCAGATAAATAAAAAGGAAAAGGAAAGATTTTTGTTTAAATATTGTAAAAAAAAATAAAAGGAAAAGAAAAAAAATGTAAAATAAAAAAATGGAAAGAGAGAGTGAAAGAGAGAGAGAGAGAGATATGAAAGAAAGAAGAAAAAAAGAAGAAGAAAAAAAGAAAAAAAATAAAGAACATGTGTTGTTGAATATTTAATGTGAAAGTGTGTTAAATACTTAAAGAAAGAGCTTTGTTGTCCATAATGTTTATTTGTCCTAGATTCACGGCTCGTTGTCTCTTAACCAATTGAGTCAGAGACATTTTCTGAAAGAAAAATGGGTTCATACGGGTGTGCTCCTTCAAGGGAAAAAAGGATATAATGAGTATTTAAGATTTAAAAGGAAGTTAGGTGTACTTATTAAAAAGGGAGTGTAATTAGCAACTTCCTTTAAGAATATTAAATTATCCCATCTTAGACAACTATAGTAAATAAAGAAGACTATTGAGAATAGTTTTAAAAACTTACCCGGTGACTAACCTAGTCAGGGTACGGGGTCACTGAATCAGTGGCCAAACCAGTGAGTCTATAATAAAAAAATATAAAATTTTTGTATCTGTCTTAAAATATTTTAAAGAAGACATCACAAATCATAACATACATAATTAGATACTAATATGTAAAAAAAATATCATTGTCCAAATTTAAACAAACAAGTAACAAAGGTCATAAATATAAGCTAAATAAGTTTAAATTAAAGAAACAAAATCATCAATACAAAATTATAAAATGCTAATTCTCACCAAATAATTCATACTTGTACTCAATTTATTTTTATTCTATATTAACATTATTAAAAATTTATGAGTATTTTGAAAATAAATTTTATGTGCCTAAGAAAGAAAGAAAAGCTCACTCTTATACACACCACCTATTCATGATTGACAGAGTTCAAGACTTAAAAAAATAGCCACTTAATTTAAAACTCAAACACTTTGTTCAAAGAAAAAAAACATTTAACAAAATAATTTCATTACCATTTAAAATCAATCAGCTTGCAACAACACCACCCCAACATCAAACTCCTCGTTCATATAAAAAAAAGGAATTAAGTTGCAACCCCCCTCCCCTCCCCCCAAAATCCTTGCCACGTTCACCCTACACCAACCATACAAAAAAAATCCCATACGGCCACCCCCTCTCCCAAAAAACTACGCATCAGCCCCCTACCCCCCAATCCTTGCCCCCCCCCCCCCCCCCCCCTCACAAAAAATTTGTTGCAGTGCCCCCCCCCCCCCGACCACCACAACTACAAAATCTATGTTACACCCTCTCCCCTCACCCGCCCGAAATTTGTGGATCCTCGTTACCCTAACCTACCGTGAACCCCATCCCCACCACCGCAAAAGCACAAACCCCCATCCCCGCAGCGTTGCGAACAAACAACCACCCCCCACCCCAGGCAAATAGACGACGCGACGTGAGCTTGGAGAGAGAAGACAGAAGTTGAGGTAGAAGAAGTTTTCCTTTTTCAAATTGCAACCCAGTCCGGTTCACCGAGTCGACGGTTGAACCATAAACCCTGTCGGGTCACACCGGGTTGAAAGCATGGTCGATCTAATGTTAGACTTGATCCGATCTAGCCATCGGATCACCGTCCAACCAGTCTGACTGGCGGGTCGGTTCGATTTTTAAAACATTGCTATTGAGATAATTGCCATTGTACATTATAGATTAAAGGAAAAAAAGATATAATGGGTATTTAAGATTTAAAAAAGAAGATTTGGGTGGCATTAAATGGTTCGTGTAAGACTAAATTAACCCCGTCTTAAATAGTTGTTAGTAAATAAAGAAGGTTATTGAGGTAAACGTCATTCGCTAAGCTAAAATACTTTTCTTTGCACTTTGGGAGGTAAAGTCTACGTCTCAAATTTGTGACAGATTAGCGATGACATATACCCTCACTAACCATAAGTTTAATTTAACAACCAAGTTTTGAGAGATTAGCGAGGGAAATTTCGATCTCAAAGTTGTGAGGGAAACGCGACAAAAATAATCCTAAGCTATTAGTAAATTTTGTATTTACAATTTGTTTTGGCGAGAGATTTGCGATAGAATAAGTTTTTCACAAAATAATTTATTAAATTTGCAAGGGAATAGTGAGGGAATGGTTGTCTTCAACAAGTCATGACTAATTTATGAGGGTATAGGGAAAAAACCAAATCCATCTCCAATTTGTTTGAAGTTTGCAAGTTATTAACGACGGAACTTTTCCCTCGCTAAAATTTTCTTGCTAAAATTTGTCACAAGTTTGCACAGGATTAACGACGAAAATTTGTCCTCTCTAAAATCTATCGCTAATTAGAAAATTTATTATAGTGTGACATTTTGTTTCAAGAAACGAGATTTGAGTTCTTTTACATATGATTTTAAATTTTTATAATATTTTTTATTGAATCTCTTATTTATTTTTTAAATATAATTTTTAAATGATTTTGATACTTTTAAGGAATAAAATGTATTTATTTTCAACTTAATTATTTTACACTGTAATAAAAAAATGAAAATTTATTAATAAAATAAAATAGTACTCATTTGTAAAACATGATGTAACTGGCTTTGTAGGGAAGTTTCTTTTTCATTCTTGAAAGTATTTTTTGAAATGATTTTATAAATTACTTTGCATAAAATCAATTGATTTGAATAAATAGTTACATGTATATATTGGTACCATATTAGGGGACATTTGGTGGCAAAAAAACCTAAATATTAATATTTTAATAAATAATTACAAATTTGCTAACATTTTGAAACTAATTACCAATCTGGAAGAGGGAATACGCCCAAAATGGGCGCGACTGGTCACACCCAGATTAGGCGTGACTGCCCCCTTGGTCACGCCCACCAGTCACGCCCATTTTGGGCGTTTTTTCTCTTCCACCAGATGGCGACACGTGTCACGCATTTAGGAAGCGGTGTGTATATAAACTTCAGAAGGTCATAACTTTTGACTGAAATATCCGATTGAGGCGAAACCGGTGGCTAGACGCTCGAAATTGAGAGGAGAAGGCCTGGGCTTGGTTAACTATTTTTTCCAAAAAATGCTTCTAAGTGCCTCAAAATTAGGATTTAAGATTCAATCATTCAAAAATTTTCTTTTTGTCTACTTTTTAATTATTTAATTAGTTGATTTAATGCTATTTTTTATTTTTTCAATTACTTCTCTGAATTTCAAGTGTTTTGACATATCGTACATCTCAATCGGACATTTCTATCAAAAGTTATGACCGTTTGAAGTTTATACACATATTTAATGTTATTCTTTTTTTTTATGATTACAAAATAAATAAATTTTATTTAATTTAAATATTCAGTTACCAATAATATTTACTAGTCAATGTGATACATTGACACGTCACGTTACTTAACAATCAACGTTTTTTCTTTAACGATTAACTTAATCAATTTATTAAAGCAAAAAAAATTAATATAATAATTATCCAAAAACGAAAATTGCTTTTATAAATTGTTATTTAATATTATTAATTGTTATTTTTATCTAATTTTAAAGTATATTTAGACCTTTATTTTTTAATTTTATATTATTTTATTTAATATAATTTCTAAATTTTTATATGACTTCGTTTAATATTTTTTAATTTTTTATATAACTAATTTTTAATATAATATTTTATTTAAAATGCTTTCTATATTAAAAAATTATTTACAATTTAAAAAATTAAAAATTTTCAATTTTTTTAAAAATCGGTCTCTATTTCAGTCGCTAACACTTTTTCAACCAAATATTATTACAAAATATGTTAGCGACGGAATTAGAGATGAATTTGGTCACGCCCAAAAGGGGCATGTTCCCTCTTCCTGCTTGGTAATTAGTTTCAGAATGTTAACAAATTCTTAATTATTTATTAAAATATTAATATTTATGTTTTTTTTCCGACATTTGGTAGACTAAAATTCTTTAGTTTTTCAAGAATCTTCAAATGAGAAACTATGATTTTCATATCTGGTATGCAAATAATATAAAAATTATTAGGGAATTGAGGAAATCAATGTTAACTCGTTTTTCTTAAAAAACATTTATAAAGAGAGAGTAGGAATCCAAACTGTTTTGAGTGGAGAAAATGTTTTAGTTATGTATTTTACATAAATCTTTAATTCCTAGGAAACATATTAAAATGAATCAAATGTATTTTACATATTCTAAAGAATCATGATTATCAAAAATCGACTTTCCTACAAATCATAATTTTCGGGTGTGAATTTTTTTTCCTACCAAACATCCTCTTAATGTAAACTATCAAGAAAAATAATTCAGCTGATTAAAATGAAGTGTGAATTATCATAATTATCTTCCTATCTATTTTTGATTCCTACAATTCCTACAAATAAAAAAAATTATTATAAGTTAGTCATTAATTTTTTATTAAAAATCCATTACTACATTATTCCTTGTGATAACCTGATACGGAAAGAATGATGAGGAACTTATGAAAATCAACGGATGTCTCACAAGTTCTAGTGTTTGGAATTGAGGAAAGAAACATTGAAACAAGACACATACATATATAATATGGTCCCATCCAAAGATACCTTTCGTCCAACATTGGATAGAGAAGTAGGGAAGAGTTTTTTTATTTATATAGGGGGGGAGGGGGGAGAATTTTTTATACAAGTATTTATATATTTTTATTGATATCATATGTCATTTCTAAATTAAAAATTTTCTGACATCTTATATATGTTTTTTTATTTTTTTTATTTCAACCTAATAAAAAAAGATAAAAGAGAAGTTTTATTTAATACTTTATTTATACCAAAATATATTATATCATAAATAAAATACATAAAAAATAATATTTGTCTAATAAAAACATGAAATGAAGATATGTTAAGACAATTTTTTATGTCCTTGTCTGCATTTTACTTTTTAGTGTCTCAAACTAAAATATTGTCTTAATATATATTTATCTTCAATTTTTTTTAGATAAATATTATTCTTTTTGTATTTTATTTATGATGTAATATATTCTAGTGTAAATAAAGTATTAAATAAAAAAATTAGTAAATTTTTTACTATTAAAAAAATTTCTTAGAAATTTTTTAAATGTATTTTCTTAAAAAAATATTTTTTACTAAAAAGAAAAGCGTTGGGAAGTCAGGTCATTAACTCCTTACTTCCTAATACAATTTTTTTAAAAAAACTCATTATAATAATAAATTTTTCTAAAAAAAATAAAATAAAATAAAACTAACATGAAAAGTCAAAAATTCAACTCTTAATTTCTTACCAGAAAATAAAAGTGATTTAATACTACAATTATTATATATTGAAAATAAAACATACAACTAGTATATGTTGGGAAAAAAACCAACTTTTGCAATATAAGTTTAGTTTTTATATTAACAATTTTACACCAACTTATAAATTATTATTTTTTAATATGACCGAAATACATGTTATATGATAATAAACTTTTTATCATTTGACAACTACTATTTTATCAGCAATATTGTAAGATTTTCAAAAATAAACTGAAACATGCTTCTTTTAGCAATGTTTGGCAGTAATTTGGATTGATTTTTAGATAAAAAATTATTCAAACTAAATATAAAAAATAAAAATGTGTTTCAATTTTATTATAACACTAAATTCAAAATAAACCAAACCAATCTTTTTACAGGTTGTTTCAATTTAATTTGACGGTTTTTTTATTTTTTATATTTTATAATAATTTAAAATTATTAATTAAACTTACACAAATATTATCTTATATTATTTAAAAATGAATTTATTTTTTCTATTATTTTTTTTAACATATTTTAGTTGAAAATTATTATTTTCATTTCTATTTAGCATTAGTATAAAAGGATATTATCAAATCTTTTTGTAACATAATAATAATAATTTATATATCAATTGATATTTAACACTATTAGTACATCTTTTTTTTAAGATAAGAAAGTAAAATATGCATCTTTATTATAAAATAAAGAAAAATTAATAAATTATTTGATACTTATTACCATTTTTTTTTAAAATCAGACCGGACAGATAACTTATCACGTGTTCGTTCTAATGTTTCCTGAAAATTGGTACATAAAAAAAAAATCGATTAAAGATAGTTGAATCGGTTGGGTTCGAGTTTATTGGTTTAACTTGTTTTACTTAAAACAATTTCTTAAAAAAAAAACTTTCAAAAGGATCGTTTTGGTTTTAAAAAATGAAATTTTAAGTGAAGTTTGTTTTTTATTATTATTAATTTATCTACATTATGTTATTTTTTCCAATATTACCAAGATATTATATTAAAACATTAAAAAATATATTGTATGAAAATCCGTTCGATAATGATTTGAATTCGATTGAATATGTGACTCTTGAACAAGTGCCTTTACCAGGATGACGAATCCGATTCTAGAAAATATTGTTTATTACTAATTACCGCAAAAAAAAAATATAACTATAATATAAAGTTTCTTCGGTTTGGTTCAATTTTTTATAATAAGATCTTAAAACTAAATCAAATCATAAAAAATATAAATTTTTAAAATTTTTTATTTTTGTAATTTTTAGTTTAAGCTAATTTTGGTTTTTTTAAATAATTTCATGATTTATAAATAGTTTGATTCGATTTTTACTTCTTTCTTCGTATAATTTCGCATTTGACTTCTGCTTTTTGAAATAAAATATTAGTATTTATAATCTACATGAGATAAAGTTTAATTCCTCACGCTCAATCCCATGATTCTTTTCAACGTCAGCCACGAAGAACAGAATTCAACGTTGAAACTAGATCAGACTTTCCAAGGAGAAAACATATCCAAAAAACATTAGCAGGCGAAACAGAACAAAAGCTGTTTAATTTGAATTGGACTTCTCGAGTATGCATTTCGGCCAGGAAAGATGTAATCATGTAATGCTTGCAAACAAAGTAAAATATCACACGCTTGCAGCCGTTCGTCGTAGACATTTCAAATTGTGCGCACTGTTTAGTTAATAAAAAGGAAAATTTTCTCTTGATTAAAAAAAGACATGCAAGAAAATAAATTAGGTTATATAATTTTAAAATAAATTAGAATAATTCAATAAATAATTATAAAGTTGATATGATTCAAAGAATTTGTAATCTTAATGAATAATATAATAATGACAATTAATAAGTTGATTATCGTAAGAACGTAAAATTATATATAAAGATTTTCTCATATAACTAACAAAAAAAAGACAAGAGAATTTTTAGATTGAATAAAAGGATAAGATAAAATTTTAAATAAAATAGTATGTGTTCCGTTTACGAGAAACAGAATGTACCCAGCAAGGTTTGCTGGGATTTGCTATGGGATCAAACTCTCCCTCTCTGAAGATGCCTATGGAGATGAAGCACCCCCAGGAAGATGATCACTGCCGGAAACAACACAAGTAGTGTGCTGTGTGTGCAGTGTGAATGGAAAAGAGAGAGTTAGGATTGTTGTGTACCTTTCACCATGAATGAAGCTGTATTTATAACAGAATACCTGGACCCTGGGAAGATATTGTTGAGGCCCATTATCTTTTGTAAAGATATTCAGATTATCTAATATATGAACGGAATTGGTTGTGATCATATCTTCTGTTTTATCTTCTATCTTTGGGTAGTTGTATAATTTAAATACTGGATTGGGCCTATCCGTAACAGTATGGATAAATTTGAGAAGGAAAAAAAGATAATAATTTATAAACTAACTTATTTTTTATAAGTTACTTTAATTAGGTTATGAAAAATAAACTATTAAAATAAGCTCATGTACTTATTTTGGTCAAAGGAGCTTATAAGATAGATAAAGGAGTTTGTAAGCTTGATTGCAACATGAGTTTATTTTCCATAAACTACTTCTAGCTAATCTTCATAAATTATTTGAAGTAGCTTATGAAAAATAAGCTAGTTTATAAGCTACTAACTTTTTTTCTTCTCAATTTTATCCTTTCTATTCTATTTAAAAGTTTGTTTTACCCTTTTATTCAACTTAAAAATCCTATTATCTAATTTAACATTCTTACATGCACAGACAATTAAATCGTCAATTGCCATCTTTGTTTCTTAAGGTTAGAACTTCTTTCAATCATATAAACTTTTTGTTGAATTATTTTTATATTTTTTATAAATTATATGACCTACCTAATTTGATTCCTTGCATGAACTTTTATTATCAATTCAATTTCTAAAAGCAAAAATTCACTTTTTTGTAAACTAAACAATGCAAGAAAACACTTTTTATAACACAAAATTGAAAAAAAATTGTTATCTTGTTTTTTAAGGTGATAAGTTATTAAAAATGAATTCAAATGTTAAAAATATTAAATATGTTCATTTATGTCATTTGACATTTATCAACTAGCTTATAAGCTACTCTTATTAAACACTTTCATTAAATCAACTTGCTTATACACTTTCAGCTAACTTTTAACTTTTCAGCTCCTAACTTATAGCTTAGTTAAAAGCTTTCAGGTAGCTTATATAAGCTAGCTTTACTAAACATAACCTTATTTAACACTTTTTCTAAGAAGAACTTCATGAACCATGTTGTCCAAATTAACAAATGAAGAACCAACAACACCATAAGCAATAGTTTTTGTCAATTCCTTCCACTGCAAAGCTTTGTCTATCATCTTGTAACAATGTACTTTTCATAAGGCTTGATTAATAGTATTAATTAGATTGCATGAGAAACTAAATTTCATTTAAGTGTTTATAATTAATTATAATTATGAGATGATGGTGTGTGGTGCTTGTATGTATTATTATATTTACGTATGCAAAAAAAAACATGTTTTAGGTGTAAAACTAGTAAATTCTAGTGTTTGCACTGAGATGAGTGGGCCTTAAGTGATAAGAATGGGGTGGGTGACTTTAGGAGGTGGTGGGGTGCAAATAGAGAGAAGGAAAATAGTCATAGACTTAACTTTTAGTTGATTCAAAATTGAACAAAATAATCGAGTGATTGGACACAAGTGGTTAATGTGTTAAAGTTAAAGTTGAATCGTTCAGGTAATTCCTGAGTTCCATCATAATTCTTGATCCGGTTTTGCTTACCTCCTGATCGAATTTCAGATTAGTCAGAGTCTCTCTGCTCTGATGAATAGAAGGGTTATGACATAAAAAACTGAACCAAACACAACACTCTCATTTCATTTTCTTCTTTCTTTTCGAAAAAAACCCTCCATTGGAGAGCTTGAGGTTTTGATTCTCCTTGTTCAAGGGGACCTTTGATAAACAATTATTTGACTATGTTAGAATCCCAAATTTTGTCCCATTTTATCTTTTTTTATACTTTATTTTGTTATCAAAGCTCATGGGTATGTGTTAAGTATGAACGATTGAGCAAGGAAACTAATAAAGTGATAAAAAAAAAGCCAAAGAAAGAAGAAAAGGAGAATTTTGGGCATGTTTCAATGAGCACAGTCCGTGCTGACTTGCATGACCCATGCTATACCTACAAGTCATGCTAATCAAGCATGGACCATGCTAATTTCTCAAGAATTCTCACAATTAGCATCACATATCCAATAATTGCTCGTGCTGACCTTGAATGACTCATGCTGCTTAACAGTCAAAATTTGAAATCAACGCCACCAATTCTCGTTGAAGGACATGCTGACCCAACACAACCCATGCTAACTCAATAGAACTTGTGCTGACCCAACACGACCCATACTGACCTCCATGTTGCAATTTTATTTTCCTTAGTATAAATAGAAAACTTGAGGCTTTTTAAATTAGTTTTGATTTTATTTTCACATGGTAATAGTTTTTTAGAGAGAGCTGCACTGGGAACAATTGGAGTCTTAATCTGTAAAGGTTTTCAATTTCTTTTATTCTCAATGAAACTTTGTATGTTGTTTGGCTATATTGTGACCATGGTTGGCTAAACTCTTAGAGCTTAGATTACGATGTAGTTGTACCCATGTACTCTAGTTCCTTATTTTTATAAAGTTCTTTGATATTTTTCATTTGATTGTGTCATTCTATTGTTTTCCCTTTTACATTGGAATTGATCATTCTAATTCATAATTAATTGTGTGTTAGTGACCATCTATTCATAGTTAATTGACCTGTAGAACGATTGGGTTCATAAAACTTGCATGACCAAACTAATGGTATGAATTACCTTTTTACGAATCTCTATGTAATTCATTCTTAACACTACATTAAATCCCAAATGACTCTGAGGATTAATTTAGGGGGAAGAATATTTTTAGACCTTGACCATAGGTTGACAATTAAATTAAGAGGTATTAGACGATTAATTGATAACTGAGGCTTCTTAACTATAATAGGAATTAGGGAAAAACAGGTACATGTGAACTCATAATCCAGGTTTATCTTTACTCATACATCTCCCTCTTAGAAAATGTTGACTGACTTTAGTTTTATTTGCTTTATGTAATTGATAAACAATCCTAAAACTCAAGATAAAAATCCAAATTTAATTAGTTTATGCTATTTAGATTATTCAGGAACACAACCAGTCTATAAGGTATGATATTTAGACTTTCAAGTCCACAATACTACTATGTAGGGTTCACTTGTCCTTGTGCAAGTACATATTTTACGCATTAACCTTGTAGTTGTGCTTCCTTTGAATTTTGGAATGATTTCAGTGGTAAAGAGAACCTCATCTTTCCCATCTTATCCTTTATTTTCATTTTCCTCCATGGGCACTTTTAGAAGCTTCATAAAAGTGTTCATTTTCAAGGTTTTGATGTGTGTTTTTTTGTTGGTTTTTGGGGTTTGAGTGGGGTGGATGGTTTAAAGCTTTTGGTTAAGTGGGAGAAAACTTTCATCTTGGGTCCAAAGTCTCCTATTCTCTTCCTTCCCTCTTCTCAAAGCTAGTTCATTGGGTTTGGATAAGTAAGAGAAGTTTTACTTTGATTGAATGCTTGTTTGAGTGGTTGATGCTTGAAATGTTGGTTTTGGGTGTGGAATGATTTATATGTATGATATATGATGTCAAATTTGAATTGGATTTGATTTAGAAGCCATTTGAGGCTTACTCAAGAAATTCAAAGTTATGTAAACATTTATGCTTAAGCCACGAAAATGTATGCAAAGAAATATGGTTATTAGATTTTAGACTTTAGCGTAGATGAATCTAGGCTTAAGCGTGAATGTGAGTGACTGTCTGTCAAGTTTCCTTTGGTGCATTTCTATTGAAATTCAATTTTAAATGCTTCTTGAGATGTATGTGAACCTTTAATGAAATGAATGGAGTTGATATATCTTGTTATTCTCATTTAGTTCACATTCATATGTTGAGATTGATGTTTGATTATACTTGTGTGAAAAGTCTCATGATGTTTAGATGATCTATAAGAGAGTTCATGATTGGTGAGATTGATATGAATGATGAATTAACAAGATGTGAATGATGAATGAATGATAAATTGAACGAGATATGCATGATGAATTAATGATGAATTGAATCTATATGATCATATTGTTTGATAAGGTGAATGCATTGATGTTGATAAGTTGATGACAATGGATGATAATCTTATCTTGTGTAGTTCGTGCCTAGCTATAATGATTTGGTATATGACGTACATGGGAAGCAAATCAAATAAAGTAACAAAAAAAAAAAAAA
>CM023954.1:31274102-31301364 GCA_013407115.1 Glycine latifolia
TATGTGTATATATATATATATATATATATATATATATATATATATTCCTGTAAACCTTTTTTAAATTTCATTTAAACCAGATAACAACTCTAACAAAATAACCTTAACAAATTAATATAAGCTTAAAGTTTCGGTTTCAAAAGTTGTTCAATAATCAACTTGATACTTTATTTTTGAATCATTATGTTATTTAACTAGTTGAACTAAAGCTTCTCTTATGACTATAGCTTAAGCTTATATTGCATATATAATATGCACGTTATTCTCGCAGCCGGTTTGGATTCGCATGTAGGCCATGTGTAACCTTATTTTATTTCGTCAATTTTGTGGGAAATCAAATTGCGAATTTGGAACCAAACATGCACTCTCAACGTGTGTGTGTATGACAATGATTTAATAAACATTTCACATTATCTTTTTCATTCTCCCTTTATTTTTTTCTATATTTTTTTAGTACACCTTTCATTTTTTTATATTTTCTTTTTACCTTTTTATTGGTTTCTTCAATCCAAGAAAATAGGAATACATAAATTATTTTCCATACTTCAATTAAGATTGACATTAATTGGAAAAGAAAAATAAATAAATGATACATTTGTGCTTGGTACACTTCATTTCCCACGAAGAAATAATTAATTAAAAAAAAGTCTTCACACAACAAAGGAGTAAGTTAAGAGATTTGAGCTCTTCTACCGCTAATATTTAACACTTTTGCCCAAAAGAACATCACGAACCATGTTGTCCAAATTAGCAAATGAAGATCCAACAGAGCGAAAAGCAGCACTTTTTGCCAATTCCTTCCATTGCAAAGCTTTTTTCTTCATCTCTTTACCCTTTTCACCATCCATCAACTCCCTCACAAGGCTCTCTATTTTGTCCCTCTCAACATCTTCAATCTCCATCCCAATCCCCCAATCCTTGCAACAAAACCGACAATTGGTCTGCTGCTCTGCAAAGAAAGGCCAACAAATCATTGGAACACCTCCACACACACTTTCCAACGTTGAATTCCAACCACTGTGTGTCAAAAATCCCCCAACTGAAGGGTGAGCCAACACTTGCTCCTGGGAGCACCAGCTAGACAATATGCCTCTATTTTCGGTTTGTTTCACAAACTCTGTAGGTAAAACAGCATTTTCACCCGCTACAAGATCTGGCCTTATGACCCACAAAAAGCTTTTGTTGCTATTAGCAAGTCCCCATGCAAACTCAATCAATTGCTCACTTGTCATAACCGTGATGCTCCCAAAATTCACGTAAACAACACTACTGGGTTCTTTGGTGTCGAGCCACTCCACGCACTTGGACTCCTCCTTCCAAAGATTGGACCCAATTGCATTCAATTCTTTGTCATCAACATGCTTCACGAGTAAATTCAAAGGACCTATGGAATAAACTGGAGGCAAAATGGACGAGAACGCTTCCAAAACATCATGCTCTAAGGCATCAAATGTGTTCAAAATTATTGCAGAAGCTCTTCGAGCCCTCCCACACTCCCACTGTATGAACTCAAGCATGAACTCATCTGGATTTGTGGTCCTAACGAAAGTGGGAATATCCTTCATTCGAATTTCCTTAATGCCTGGTATCCAATCGATGGTAGTCTCCAAATACCCATTTGTGATATAACTAGAGTCTACATGTCAAACACAAAAGAGTTAATTAATTTCATACTATGCTATTACAAAGCATAAAAAAATGTATGAACTACATAATCGAACAGGGACATACAGAGTTCAATTTTTTTAAGTATACCAAAGTGTTCAAGAACGAATATGCTTTGAAGACTTTAGGAGCTAGCAAATTGTCCCCCAGAAACTTTTTTTAAGATAATATATGTCACAAACTCTCCATAATTTGAAATGTAATATAAAAAAATATTTTATAATGGGTATGTTCTCATAAATTTGGAGATACAGGACTGAGTCGGTGGTCGGAAAAGAGTGAAAAGAGAAGGATAGAAAAGAGATTGCAAGTTCAAATTTTTTAACACATTTTTAATAAAATCAATAAATTAATATTTATTGATAAAAAAATATTCTCACAAATTATGTATATAAATATCTTCCCACAAATACGCGTATGTATATAGCTCTGATGACAAATTAACTGCCAAAGAACCAATATAAAATCAA
Organism: Glycine latifolia; assembly: GCA_013407115.1. Lineage (NCBI taxonomy): Eukaryota > Viridiplantae > Streptophyta > Magnoliopsida > Fabales > Fabaceae > Glycine > Glycine latifolia. Next base: position 31,276,238 of record CM023954.1, read on the forward strand.
ATAAATTTAGTTACCTTTGAGAGGTGTTAGGCCCTTTTCAATGAGTTGTTGGTATTGCACGTAACACATGAACCCACATGCACTAGTTGTCCAAAACAGCACCTCGGGGACACCTAATTCTTCAGCAGCATCAAGAGTGAAGCTCATGACACCATCAGAAACTATGCAACTCACTGGAGGGGCATCTGAATCATTGATTTTAGCAAGAAGGTTTTTGAAGTGAGGAGAGCAAGTTCTTCTAGTGGCCTCACACAGGGAAGGAATATCCTGTGTGGCATCCAGATCAGTCTCAGGTAGACCATCAGGAATGGTCTCAAAGCGAAATGAAGAGAGGCCATTAAGGGAATCAGGGCCTCTTGCTTTGAGAAGGCGTTTGTGGTTATACTCAGTGTTAACAAAGGTTATGTGAAAGCCTTTGAAGTGAAGGAGTTTTGCTAGTTTTAGCATTGGGTTTATGTGGCCTTGTGCTGGGTACGGTATGCACACAGCATGTGGCTTGTTGATTGTGCCCAAAGAACCCATGTTTTGTTTGTTATCTCTACCTTAGATTGCACTTGACAAATAGGGAAAGAATATGCAAGTGCTGGCTACATCGTGCTTGATTATCTAACGCTGAATTTATAGGGAAAACGGGTGAGTGACGGTGGTTGTTTTCAAATTGATGTCGACTTTTGCCAAGTTTGACTTCAAAATGACAACCATATGGTGTATATTTAAATAGTTCAAATCAATAGTGCAACTTGGGATTATTATAGCTTTTCGATGTGGCTCTCAAGTTAAGTTAGCCGCGTTGAGATATTTCAATACATTTATTATTATTAATTAAGTTAAGAAAGTTTGTAATTTATTATGAAATGAATTTTATTAAGTTAATTGAGCTTTTTTCATTTAATAAAACATAATATTCATCTAGTAATGGCATTTATATTTAAGGATTAATTATTTTCCCCCTAAATTCTTTTACTTTTAGTCCAAATTGATGTTACCTTTGACTTTAAAATGCCAATAAATTGGTGTATATTTAAATGATAATTTCTATGATGCTCCTTTTAATTTGGAGGGTATTGATATGGTTGATTTTTAAACCAATAGGAATCAATTTGTATTATTAAATTTTTATTTTAAAATTTAATGATAATTTGAAAAAGTAACTTTAATTTTTTTTTAAAATAATTGTTAACAAAAGATTTTTTTTAAAACAAAAAGAAATTAACGATATTCCAATTAGCATAACAGGCAATAAGATATGACAACAAATCAAGAAAATAATTTAGAAAATCCACAATTTCAAAATTTTGAATTCCATTCTTATTTTTAAATCTTTGTATTATACGAATGTGAGGTATTTTATATAATTCTCTTAAGTTATTATATATTGAAGTTAACAATTTTAAACATGTTAACAATTTTTAAAAAAAATTAAAATTATCATTAAATTTTAAAATAACAATACAATAATACAACTTAACTCTTATTGGTTGAAAAATCAATTATATCAATATCTCCAAATCAATGAAGACTCAATAAAAAAATCTCATATTTAAATACTTCAAATCAAATAGGACAAAACTTACCAGGGCGCCTATTCAAGGGTTCCAACCGCACAGGGTCCCAAAAAATAAGGGGCATCAAATATTAATTACTGTAATATATGTTCAATACTGAAAATTAAAGGAAATGGTAATGCCTATTTTTAATAACTAAGGGGTCCAAAGTTCAATTGCCATTACCATCTTTATCAGTTGTATTGCTGTAGCCCCCGGATGTTTCTTTAGGTATTGAGATATTTCAATACATTTATTATTAATAGTATTCTTTTCAATTGTAATTTATTATTAAATATATTAAGTTACTTGAACTTATTTTCATATTTTCGATATTACATGAACGTAAAAACATATTGCAAGACATTACTGTACCATAACAAGAGTGTCTATCTACACATAACCGTCAGTCTGAACGATGAAACACTGAAGTATCCTCGACGTAGACTGCTGGCATAACATGTGCCGATACTAAATAATAAAAAATAAAAAGTTAAAAACAATCAATTCTCCAGTCTTGACTTTATCAAAGATTAGATGTTAGATTCATACTACACGACAAAATAGCTACTCCGTAAAAAATAATATATTTTTAGTTCTTTATAAATTATATTTATTTTGTTTTTTATTTTATAATATTTGAGCATGAAAAAAGTTTTATTCAAAATATTATAAAAATTAAAATTAAAATAAACATAATTTACGAAATATTACAAAATAATTTATAAAGACAAAAAAGTAAAAAAATATTTAATAACAAGGACTCAAAAATATTTAAGTTTTAATATATTAAATTATTATCTTTTGATTTGCTTTTTATTTGGACGATTTGATTTCCATCCACTTGCATTCAATTCCCACCGAACAGGATGGAGCTAATAACACGCTCTTTATAGTAAGACCCCGTAAGAGATGGCGACTTTTCACAAATAAAATATTTAATTAACACCACTCTTTGTGGTAAGAGATTTTTTTGGTAGTATTTTTGTGGTAAGAGATGACTACATTCCACAAATAAAATATATACACGAAAATAGAAAATGGGAAATGGTGCTTGAAAGATATGCTCACAATTTTTTATCTAGCAGCATTGACCATTTGATGAAGAATAGCTGACGCACTACAATTAATTAACATTTTACAATCATTTTCTCAATTAATTAATTGGTGATCTAGATATAATAGCATAAAATGTAATAGGAGAGGAAGATAAAAATATGATAAAATAAGTTATAATCATATTTAATGTTTGATATACATAAAATAGTATTATTATATTATTTTATCTTGTGCCTGATACAGATTAGATAAAGATAGTAGCAACAGATGCATTACAAGAAAAAATAATATATGTAGTATTTTCTTTCTATTGAAAATTTAGTTGTTGGTAAAGATAAACATTTGGTAGCGACTCTTGATTGTTGTTGGGACAAGATTTTTCTTTTGTTAACAAAACCAATATCGTTAGGACAAAACTTGTCATTTAACGTCATTGCAAAAAGTATTTTTCTATGCTAACATATTTTCTTGTCGCAGGCAATAGTATTACTTAATGGCAATGATTTTTAGAGTCAATGTGAATAGTTATTTTTTTTTTATGTCAAGGAACATGTCGTCGTTGTAAAATACTTAAGCCAAACAATGTTCATATATAGTCGCCTAGAAAAGTTATTTTTCTATTTCAACACACCTGTTATTGCTAGGCAAAAGTATTTTTTTTATTCAACAAGTTTGTTGTTTCGAAGAAAAGTAATACTGAATACAAATAGCGTTCACATCACATTGTTTTGCTATGCCAACACACTGGTCATTCGAAAAAGATATTTTTTCTATTCCAAAGCATCTAAAGTTGTCGGAAAAATAGTGATTTTCTATGCCAATGACATTTATTTTTTTTCTTTGCGAAATGTTAATTTTTTTATAATATTAATAAATTAAAATTATCTCAGACATGTTCATGAGTACATAAAACTCACGAGCCTAATTTTCAAACCAATCCAAACATTTTGAATTTAGATTTTTTGAGTGTTTAAGTCAAACTTTATCCAACTAGTTTAAACTCATATGTATCAGTTAAGTCATGGGTTTTTCTTTTTTAAACACGGACATGCATTGACTTGTAAAGTCAATCCACTAATAGAATTATTATTATTATTATTATTATTATTATTATTATTATTATAGATTTTTTTATTTTTTTTGAAAAATAGATATTATTGTTTATGATAACAATAAATATACTAGATGTAGCTGTAATTTATTATTGGTTGCATTTTTGGGCGTTGAAATGTAATATAAAATGTGCATCTAGACATGTGCATTGTATAATTATTCTCTTTTGCTTTCGCAAATTATTTAGAGATTTCATAATTGCTAATTCAAATGTTGTAACGTGGATCAAGACCTCTGCATTGTGTAATAAGAATACTGGATTTTTGAAAATTTAAAATAATACAAAATTTTAGAAAGAAAAATAAATTTAAATTCTCTTACTTGATTTATTCAATCCAAATCAACTTATTAATGAACTGATGACTTAGATTGGGTTCCACACAAAAAATTCACAAACCCAACCCAAACTAACTCGTGCAAATTGGATTGGGTTGGATCATAGGTTTAGTCTTGATCCAAGTTGTCCTGTGAATATCCCTATATCCCAATAATAATTGAGCTTGTGGATCTACTTGCACAAGATTATTTCAGTTTAATTAGAGGTTTCAAGTTTGAGTCCTAAGTATGCAATTGCATTTGTTGCATATGACTCAAAATTTGTTTAGTCTTATGTATGAACGACTTGATGAGAATCATTTGTTGTGATTAGATTAAGGACGACATGATGCTTAGTGAGATGGAACAAATTTTTTAATTAATTAAATATGCATCAAACTATTGAGTGTTTTTTGTTAGGCTTATGTTGTTGAGTCTTAGTAACTTGGGGTCTATAAATAGGGGTCATGGGATCTTTGTTTAAGAGTAACTACTATAATTAGTGTGAGAGACAATGTAATTGTTGTGAGAAACATAAGAGAGAAAACACTAGGTACGAAGAGAGAAACAACAAGTTAAACTTGGGTTCTCTCTGAGAGTTTTCTTGAATGTAAGGGGTAGAACCAAAGGGATTCTCTATTGTATCTCATTTATTCCGGTTTCAAAATGGAGCTTTTATTCTGGTGGATGTGGGCTATATTGACTGAACCACATGATTGTATCGTGTTCTCATTTTATGTTCTTGATTTTGGGTTTTGCGTTTCTTTCTTGTTGAATGTTCATGGTTTCTAGGTATTTTCTATTTCTTTCTGCTTATTGGTAATTAGAACCAACAAGTGGCATTGTCTTTGGGGAGAAAGAAAAGGAATCAAGAAATCAAGAAAGGTGAACCATGGGTACAAAGTGCGATATCAAGAAGTTTTCTGGAAACAACAATTTTGGGCTATGAAAGATCAAGATGCAAGCCATCCAGGTGCAACAAGGATGCACAGAAGCTTTGAAGGGGGTGATAAATGTCAAATTTATAGGATTTTTATATTCATTTTGTGATGTTTATTTGAAATTTTAGTTAACTTTAGACCTTGTTTTGAATCAAATTAGCTTTAAATTCAGTTTTTTATTTGTGTTAGGTAGAATTTTATGTTTTAGTTATTTTTAATTAATTTTATAGTTTTTTTAGTAAAAACAGACCAGAGCTCCAGAGACCCAAAATCAACATAAAGTTATGGAAGGAGAAATTAAGAGCAAGATATGTTTCAAGGATAAATTAGATGAAGAAGAAGATAATTACTTGAATTAATTAGAGATATTATTTGTTTGTAATTTCTTGTGATTATCTCCTTAATTAAATCCAACTAAAATTCTATAAATAGGAGACTAGACATTCATTGTAACAGTGTAGAAGTTTTGAACAATTCTTAGAATTATATTTTAGACTTCTACCTACTAGATGCCTACATTATTTCATTAGACATTGTAGGTTTCATTGTATTATTTTTATGAGTGCAATTACTTCCACCTAGGAAAGAAAAGGATAAACCTAGTTTTGCTTTAATTCTTTCAATTTAATACTTCATCTTGGGTTCTTTATTTGTTTTTGTACTTAATGCTTTTATTAGATTATCATCTTATAGATGAATTCAGGAATTAACTTGCGCTTTGGCAAGTCTTGTTGAAACCCAAACATGAATCAAGTACTTAATTGAGAATATCTCTAGGGATAAAATAATCTTGGTTAAGCCTCACTAATTCTCGACCATCAATATTAATTGCTTGTGTCGGCATGTCCAAAGAATTGGTATCGGGCAAGTAGTTTAGAATCTGCGACCATGCAGGAGATGAAATAAAATACATTAGTGAATTGGGGATGAGCAAGAGAGATGAGTAGATAATTGTGAAGTTACAATGGACTGAACGAATTCCAAGTCCAAACCTAGACATCCATTCATCAAGATCAACGTCACCATCCAAGTCTAGTATTTATATCTTTACTTAATTATTTAATTGTCATTACAATCACAAAACCAAAATACATAAACCTAGTTCTTAGATAAATAATTACATGAAATCTCTCCTTTATTCCTTTGGGAGATGACTTGAATGATAATTTAGTTATTACATCATGATTAGGTTACACTTAGCCTATAAGTTGAATCTAATGTGAAATATAACCCTAACAGGAGACACGTGTCTCCCACTCTATCACAAAAGGAGAAGAACAATATGAACGACAAGGCAAGAAGTGTCACAATCTTATGTCTTGGTGATAAGGCTCTAAGGGAAGTCATAACAGAAAAGACTGTTGCTGTAATGTGGTTCAAGCTAGAATCTTTATAAATGACAAAGAGCTTGGCGAATAGGCTCTATTTGAAGCAATAATTGTATTCTTTCAAGATGACAAAATCAAGATCGATAACAGAGAAACTTGTAGATTTTAACAACATTCTTAATGACTAGGAAAATAGTGAAGTAAAAATTGATGATGAGAATAAGGCCCTCTTCCTTCTCAATGCTTTTCCAAAGTCTTTTGAGCATTTCAAGGATGTTTTTCTATATGGGAGGGACCAAACCATTACTCTGGAAGAGGTTCAAAACTCAATTTGGACTGCAGAGCTCCAAAAGTTAAAGATGGATGATAATGGAGAAGGCTTGAATATCTTAAAAGGAAGGAGCGACAAGAAAGGACCAAAAAGGAAGAAGTCCAAATCAAAATCAAGGAGTAAGTTGAAACTAAATTTCTTCACCTGTCATAAAAATGGTTATTTCAAGAAAGATTATCCAGAGAGAGGGCGTAAGGAGTCTCGTGATTCTTAGGAATCTGTGGAAGTTGTTATTGCTTCAGACGGTTATGAAGGGGCCATGAATGAAGAAATGTAGTCCTTGGATAAAAATCAAGCTTGGAAAAAGGAAGGCATTCTAGGTGTGGAGAAGACAAGGTACAAGGCAAGACTTATGGAAAAGAGTTTTGCACAAGTGGAGGGGGTTGATTAAAATGAAATTTTCTCACATGTGGTAAAACACTATTCTATAATGATCTTGATGGCAAATATAAATCAGTATGATTTGGAGCTGCAACAATTGGATGTTAAGATATCTTTCTTACAAGGAGACCTTGAGGATACCATCTATATGCAACAACCTGAGGGGTTTACAATAGATCAGACGAAGGTACGTCTCTTGAAGAAATCATTGTGTGGCTTAAAATAGAGCCAATGTCAGTGGTACAAGAAGTTTGATGACTTTCTTCTGAGGATAGGATTTCTAAGGAGTAGTTATGATAGTTGTGTCTACATCTAAGAAGAAAAAAACAATGTATCCTTTTCTTGCTCTTGTATGTAGATGATATTCTTATAGCTAGCTCAAGCAAGGATGAGATTAGTACGCTCAAGGAGAGGTTAAGTTCATAATTTGAGATGAAGGATCTTGGTATTGTAAGGAGAATTCTTGGGATGGATATTGTAAGAAATCAGATGAAGGGAGAATTGTTATTATCTTAGCAAGGCTATCTGAAGAAGGTAATGAAACTATTTAGGATGCATCAATCTAAACCTATAAGCACACCTTTGGGACATCACACTAATCTCTCAATTACTCGATCTCCTAATACTAAAGAGAAAAGGAGGAAGATGGATACTATTCCATATGCTAGTGGAGTAGGAAGCATCATGTATGATATGGTCTATAGTAGGCCAAACTTGGCCCATACTATTAGCATTGTAAGTAGGTTTATGGATGATTTGGATCAAGCTCATTGGGAGGCTTTGAAATGGGTATTGAGGTATGTGAATGGATATCTAGAATTTGGTCTAAAGTACAAGAAGGCAGCTCAAGGTGAAGATGCTATCAAGGGGTATGTTGATGCAAACTATGTAGGGAATGTGGATACTAGGAAGTCCTTATTTGGATATATGTTTACACTATTTAACACTACTATTTGCTAGAAAGAAAACTTAGAGCCTATGGTAGCTTTATCTACAACTAAATTAGAGTATATTACTCTCTCAAAAGGAGTGAAGGAAGCTCTATGGTTTAAAGGGATGAATGGTGAATTGGGAATTGTACAAAACTATGTGACAATTCACTGTGACAGCCAAAGTGCTATACACCTTGCAAATCATCAAGTTTACCATGAAAAGACAAAGCATATTGATGTTAAGCTTCACTTGATAAAAGATATGGTTGAATATGAAGAAGTTAGGTTTATGAATATTACGTCTAAAGACAATCTTGTTGACTGTCTTTACCAAGGTCAAAGTTCAAGAATTGCTTGGACTTGATTAATTTCTCTTGAAGTATAGTTTTAGAAGTTGGAGGGCAACGATATGGTGGAAGGAATCGCCTGTCTCAGATTTAAAGTCAAGGTGGAGAATTGTTGTATGTGATTCAAAATTTGTTGCTCAGTCTAACAGATGTTCATTCTGATAAGGATTGTTTGTTGTGATCAAACAACTGAGGACAATCTGATGCTCAATCAGATGGAACAATTTGTTTCATTAATTTTTTATATATATCAGATTGTTGAGAATTTTCTTTTAGGCTTATGATGTTGAGTCTTAGTGACTTGGGGCCAATAAATAGAGGTCCTGGGATCTTTGTTTAAGAATAACTAACTATAATCAGTGTGAAAGGTAATGTGATTGTTGAGAAACATAAGATCTTGAATTTCATTTATTTTTCATATGATTTGACAGATTCTAGGAGAATATCTCTTGTAAAAAAGATCTTAGACATAGAGCATTAAGTGAAATCTTAAATGTCATCTCTTAAATGTAGTATCAGATCATGACTTTAGCTTACTATTGCTTGATATTTTAGACACAAACTCACAAAGCATGTTATGATATCTCATAATACACAATTTTTAACCTTTGTATTTGTTTTTATCTAATTAAAATAATTAAAGGTCTTGATTCATCTTAATTAAGACACAAATGTCTTTTGTCTTAACAATTTTTCAACATATTTTTTGTTAAATAAAATTTCACACCAATTAAATGTAATAATGTATTTAAAATCTTTTGTCACTCTTAAAGAGTAACTCACTCCTTATTCTTTTAACTTTGTTTTATTTTTTTGAGATTAATATAATGAATAATTAATATAATATAATAGTTTTATTAAAATTTGAGAATATATATATATTAACTTTTTTAAAAACTGTAAAGCCTCAAAATAACAAATAAAGTCGTATAACAAAAATACATTGCTATATGATTTTTCTTGCCATGATAAAATGATTTAGGTAAAATTAATTTTAATTTATTAAATATAGTTAGAATATATATTGAAATTAACTAATATCAACGTGAATGTTGTATTAATATGCGTATAACCTACGGCAGATGGATTTGATTTTACTTGTAAATTGTGTTACCTACGGCAGATGGATTTGCTTTTAGTAGTAAATCATTAAATTATTGAATAAAGACAAGGGAATATAAATAGAAAACACTTACAGGTTAATTTTTTTATTATCACTTAATTATAAATTATGGCATTTGAGCTAAGTTTGGCTTCTTTGGACCATGCAAATAATTAAAGCTGCCATAATGTGAGTAAAATATTTTTTTATTAGTTGAAATTTTTTAGGGATTATAATTTTTTTTAGTTAAACTTATTATTAATATTTTTTTCTTCTAATTTTGTAATTTTAATAAATTTTAATCAATAAAAAAATTGCATACACCAACACCACCACCACCTAACTCACCATGTCACCTACCCAAACCTTAGCCTCACCATCAGAACCCGACACCCATGCGTTGTCGTTGCCATTCGTGCTCTAGTGCCACCATTCCAACAGTTGGTGTCGTTGCTCTTCAAGCAGTGATCGTGATTAGAGACCTTAGATCAACGAACACAAATGATGAAGGTTTATGTCAAGAGAAAAAGATCATATCTACAACTTGCCACACGAAAGGGGAAGCTCGTGACATCATATATACAACTCGCCATCTGCATCATTAAGATCTTGAAAAACGAACCCTAGAACTAGGGCATGAGTTCGATGGCGAGACCATTCTTTGACTCCTTGAGCATGCGCGAGCAGACCATCATTGAGGCCATTGGCACCGTTTTGACCATCGTGGTCTCTATTAGTGACACACTCAAAACCCTCCTTCACCTTTTTTGTCCTTTCACCTCTGACTCACAACGAAAACCTCCACGACACGTCAAGCCTCACAATCGAAAACCTCCATTTGAATTTTTTGTTGTTGAATTTTTTTAAAATTTTATGTGTGGTGAACTTTGTTTGGAATTGTTAAAAATCAGATACGAATAAATTGGAATAATAATTCCTTATTTATTCATTAATTCAGTCAGTCATTCATCACTCATATTTTATCTTTTAAATGAGGTATATTTATACAAGTAATGTTAATAACCTGAGTACAATATTAGGAAACAATAATTCAAACTTCTTCTTATCTACACTATTTTAAGAGTTTGTTCTTATTTAAGAGAAACAATAACTTAAATTCAAATTCTATCTTCAACACTCCCCTCAAGTTGGTGCACGAAATATCGGTCATGCCCAACTTGCCAATTGCTTCTTCAAAAACTCTTCTAAAAACAACTTTGATCAACAATAGATTCAAGAGGTGCTTCAAGATAGTCTACAGCAGGTGCTTTGGTTATGTGAGGTAGAAAGAGAATTGAGGTACGGGAAAAAATTCAGAACAATTACATGTTCAAGTCAATAGACTTCAGGGCTGGTCTGTGAAGAATTCATAACAGTGCAACGAGCTTAACATCAATGATCTTCAAATGGAATACGTGCATGGAGAATTCAAAATTGAGGTACGAGAAGGATGCAAAACAGGTTTGTGCTGTGTCGTTTGTGTTGTTTTTGGGAAGAAATGTTGTAATTTAGTGAGAGGAAAGGGAAAGGAAAAGGGAGTGATTGACAATGCAATAAGATGCAAAGGGATTCAAGTTAAACCAAAGATGCGAAGGTTATGTGAGACAAATATGAAGCTCATGATAATAATAATCATAATTTGTAGAGGAATCGGAGAAGGTGAAGGTTAAGGAGGAGAAATAAAAGTGGAATATAGGTACTCATACGAGAAGAAAAAAAAATATGTATGTTTGGGAATGTGAAGAAGAAAGAGACTCTTGTGGCAGTGAAAGATAATTTTGTTCATGAAGGATGTCATGACTCTGATACCATGTTAAAAATCATGTACGGATAAATTGGAATAATAATTCCTTATTCATTCATTCACCCACTCATTCATCACTCATATTTCACTTCTTAAATGAGGTATATATATACAAGTAATGTTAACAATCTGAGTACAATATTAGGAAACAATAATTCAAAATAGGAAACAGTAATTCAAACTTCTTCGTATCTACACTAGTTTGAGTTTATTCCTATTTAAGAAAAACAATAATTTAAATTCAAATTCTATCTTCAACATATGTAATGAAAATCATTGTGATGTATAGATTGTTGAATTTTTTTCTTACACGATGTTGCTACATGGTTAGAATTGTTGGTTGTTTTTTTTTTTTTTAAAAGAAGATGTTGTTGGCTAAGTATCGATGTTGATGTTCATTCATTTCACGTTCATGTTCTAGGTTGAGAACTCAAGGAAGGAGATGAGGGTAATTTTGAAAGAAAAAAACATAACTCCATCATGTGGCAATTAAACAATTGGCATGGACCAAACGTTGTTAAGGGATAGGGGGGTCCATGTAATCAAATTAAACAATTACGGGTGGGTGGGGGGAAGTGTAGGGATGAGTGTAATAAGTATTAAATAAAGGAGGAATGAGTCTAATTACTCAATTTTATAATAGATATAGGCCGAGTATTGAGCAATAGAAAAAAAAAAGCAATTACAATGTTGTATAGATAAATAATAATGGTTATATAAAACATAAATAAGAATTCAATTAGTAGGGAGAAAACTGTAGTAGTTTCCCTGTACAAGAAAAGGTAAAGTTTTATTTTAGATTATTTGGGCTTTTGTGGAAATATAAACCCTAAAATATACATTTACATCTAGGTTTAATATGTGACAATAATTTATAGCATATAGTAATTTATATTTTAATTTTTTTAATTTTATCATTCTACTTTCAAATGATATTTGATTATTTAAATTTGTTTCTTTGATTCTTATATAAAATTTACTATCTCATTTGGACTAACCATATCTATTCTTACTAAAATCCTATTTACACATCAACTTTAACAAACTCCTTTCATTGTTTTCAAATATTTTAGTTTACTTTTGTTAAAATTTGTACACTATCAATGTAATTTTTTTTATAATAGTTCTTTTGCATTAACCTAAAAGTTATAATTTGTTGTGACCCAAATATCATTTGAGAACTACTCCTACGTCAGCGATATCGTAAGATTTTCAAAAAACCAAACCGAAGAACACTTTCTATTTTCTATTTCATATAATTTCACATTTGACTTCTTTCTTTTGAAATAAAATTAGTCTTTAATATGCACAGGATAAACTTTTCTTCCGCATGCTCGGTCTCATTATCTTTTCAACCTTACCCAAGAAGAATTCAACGTTGAAACATGATCACATTCTTTGGAAAAAGCGTCTCCAAAAATCATTAGCAATCGAAGCGGAACAACAGATGTTTAATTTGAATTCGATGCGCAATGCAGAGACAATGCAAATAAAACTGTAACAAATTAAGTAAAATATAACACGGCAGCGAAACCGCTGTGCCGTCCATCATTAGACATGAATTAAAGGGTTAGTGCGTATTTTACTTGTAATTAATAGAAAAATGGCTATTTTAGTGCTTGCATTTTGCACGCGCAGACAATTTTGTCCATATAGTATAAAAATAATCCATTTAATTTACAAATGTGTAAATATGCAATAATTTAGTTTAAGTGTCAAATTATTTCTATTTCCATTAACGTTGAGTACATATACATATATATTGATGTTGATGTGACAAATTCACAAATACAATGATATTTTATGTCAGTCAACATTATTTTGAACTAAATTGTCAGTATATCTTTATTAAACTAATGATTTTTAAATTTATATTACAAAGATAATGGGTACTTTGAGAAGAAGATGATTGTTCTTCCTAATTATGTGTTAATACATTTTTGTGCAACAACAAAATGATCCCTAATAAATATAACTTAACATATAATGGTCCACGATAATTATGTGAATTTGTACAATACAAAATAGTGAAATTACACGTGATAATTACTGTGGGGTCAGTGTACACGTGTCTATCCTCCGTGTCAACCCTGCCACAGTAATGGTGCACATCTATGCTCTCGATGTCGATCCGCTACAGTGATAGTGCACATCTCTGCTCTCCGTGTCAGCATTGCTACAGTAACAATGAACATCTCCACTCTCAGCGTCAACCCTACAACAATGACAATAGGTTTGTCCGCCCTCAGTGTCAGCCTTGTTACAGGAGTGCAGACATCAACCCTTTATAGTCAAGTCTCTTTTGGTCAGCAGTATACCTATTGTGTTTGGTTATTTAAAAAGGTGTAACTACCTTATCTCCTAATATCTCTCCAGTCATCTACAAATTGTTACTTATCTACAAGTAACAACATATCAATAAAGTACACATTATCTCCTATTTGAATTATATAACTGTATGCTATTATCTGTTATCTTATCAACAAATTATTAACAAACAAAGGTCCAAGGCCCATACTCCATGCTATAAATAAAGGTTCTCTTTAAACCTTTACTGATCTCATATGAATCTAATAATCAACTCAATATTCACTTCATTCTCACTATTGTTCACCCACGATGAACATACATTTGAGGCACCCTCGAAGACTTTCTATCCACTTTCTTACTCAGTTATACTCCCATAATTGATGTACTTACTTGAGCATCTGACTCACTATTTGACATGTAAAGTCTAGAACCCACCTGGAACACTTCGAGCCCTGTACGTGACATTTCTAGATTTTGGTAAGACATTTGGCGCCCACCGTGGGACCGTGGTAAAACTTACCCTGCGGCCTCGCAATCACCAGAACTCGTCAATGGTCAGTACGCATTCCAGAATCAGACAATACTCCTGTTGAGGCGTCCAACCCTCCGCAGATGACCATGACTAATGTAGACACCATCCAACAACTCCAAAACCGCATGGCGGAGATGGAGCGAAGACATGAAGAAGAACTTCGAAGGCTAAAAGTTGACCATGATCAGTTAAGGGCCAGAACAAGACATCCACAGGGAGATGAGCACTCCCCCCTCACTAGAAACGAACCAACTCAAGGCAAATCACACCCTTGACAACATTTAAACCCTTCGGGAGGCCCCAGTTCAACACAGGTATACCGTCCAAAAAGGCGCACAACACGGCGACATCCTTTTGTCGACCATATTATGGAGCTCAAACTTCCTCCTGGGTGGAAATCTATTCACTTAGAGAGGTATGAGGGAAACATTGACCCAGACGAACATATGAATGCTTTCCTCACTCAGGCAAACCTATACACAAATAACGAAGTTGTGCTATGTCGAGTGTTTCTTACTTCTATAAAGGGGTCAACTTTGGCATAGTATGGTGGTCTCCCCCCACAGTCCATAGACAGTTTTGACACCCTTGTCAAAAAATCCAATGCACAATATGTGACCAGCCCATCTCACAGGTTAACCTCCATTGCACTAGCCACTTTGCGTCAAGCAAATGACGAACCTCTTCGAAGGTTCATGGAATAGTTTGGACGATTAACTGTTCAGATCAGAAACCTCAACCCTGAGCTAGCATTACACTCCATGATGCTGGCCCTACGACCTTGCAAGTTCGTGGATAGTCTGTGCAAGAAGCCTCCCTCTAGCATGGATGAGATACGCAAACGGGCTAAATATTACATATAGATGGAAGAAATGTCAAAGTTCTGAAACAAAGTCTGACAAGTCGGACAAAAGCGAGAAAAGCATGAAGTGATGAACAAAGTCGACCTCCATAGGCTGGACAAAAAGCAGAGGCTGCAGAAACAACAGCTTCTCCCGAAAAGACTCAGGTACGAGAGATACACTCCTCTGACAGTCAATCGGGCCACGATCATGGAAGAAGCCTTCAATACGGAGGTACATGTGACACTACCAACTACCACATCATATCTCAAACCAGGGGCAAACCTGAACATATACAACTGATTTCATCACGTCAATGGCCATAATACTGAAGAGTGTGGGGCCTTGAAAGACAAAATTGAAGAGCTCATCTAGGCGGGGCACTTGCCACAGTTTGTAAAAATACCTGACAACTCCTCAACAGAAAACATGCATAGAGGACAACAGGGAGATCAATACATAAATCGGGATGCTGACAAAAGAAAGGACAGAGCAGAAGACAGAGGGAGACAAAGACAACAACAGCCCAGACAGGAGCATCAACCCCCTCGCCCACAATAGAACGAGCCTGCCCAACATATCTGAGGGGTAATCAACACCATCGCGGACGGTTTCTCTCATGAAGGATCATCCAGCCCTATACGTGGCATTTCCAGGTTTTGGTAAGAATATTTGGCGCCCACCGTGAGACTCGAACCCACAACCACAAGGTTAAGAGGCATTTACATGCTATACGGAACATCGATATAAATTATGTCGATGTTCTCTCACCACAGAGCCTCCTTCCTATTACATTCACAGATGCAGATTTCAAGGGAATCAATCCTATCAACCAGGACTATCCAATGGTTGTTTCCCTTATAATCACAAACTTCAATATGACTAAGGTTTTCATTGATCAAGGTAGCTTTGCTGACATTCTATACTTGAAGACTTTTCAGAAGTTGGAAATCTCACCAGACATAATTCAACCTCACCCTAGACCTCTCCTGGGTTTGCAGGAGAAAGGGTAGACACTCGGGGCTATGTAGACCTTATGACCACCTTTGGTCAATGTTCACTTTCGAGGAGTTTTACCATCAGGTACTTAATTATCGATGTCGACACTTCTTACCTTACTTTGATTGCCTGAAAAATGTTGAACGAGCTTGGAGCCATCATCTCCACACCTCACTTAAAGATGAAATTCCTTACCATGACGGGGAAATTGTCACTGTAAAGGCATATTAGAAGCACGCCAGGCAGTGCTATGTAGAGAGCTTGAAAGTGGCTCATGAGCATAGATAAAGGGTCCACCCTTTATACCCTAACAGTCTATATGACTCACTAGGATGACACCTTCCATGTGGATCCGCGTGATAACAACATCGACAAAGGACCAAAGCTGATGTACATAACTTAGCAAAGACCTCACTAGTCATAAACACAGACACATAGCTTATGTACTCCACAAAACACAACCCTTTTCACCTGGCAACCATCTAACATGCTGGGCATTGATCCTAGTGTCATATGCCACAAGCTGGCAATATGTCCACAAGCCAAGCCAATAGCTCAGAAGAAAGACAAAAAGCAGTGAAGGAAGAGGTCGACAAATTACTCAAAGCCAATTTCATCGGAGAAGTCAGATACTCTACTTGGCTCGCCAATGTCGTCATGATCAAAAAGGCCAGCGACAAATGGCATATGTGCACAAATTTTACAGATCTCAACAAGGCATGCCCAAAGGATGCGTACTTGTTACTCAGCATTGACACACTGGTGGATGGCGCATCTGGGTTCCAAATCCTGAGTTTCCTAGATTCATATTCTAGGTACAACCAGATCAGGATGCACACTCCTGATGAAGAAAAGACAACATTCATCACTGAGGACACCAATTATTGCTACAAAGTCATGCCTTTTTGCCTCAAGAACACAGGGGCCACATACCGACAACTGATGAACCGTGTCTTCAGAAAACAGATTGGATGCAATGTCGAGATCTACGTTGATGACATGGTCATCAAGTCCCAGAGTGTAGCCCAACATGTAGTGGATCTAGAAGAGATATTTGAAGAAGTACGAAAGTATGACATGCGTCTCAACCCCGAAAAGTGCACATTCGGGGTGGGTGGTGGTAAGTTCCTTGGTTTTATGATTACACGTAGCCCGACCAACATCAATGAAGTTCAGAAATTGAACGAAAGACTAGCGGCTCTGTCAAGGTTCCTCTCAAAACTCGTCGAAAAAGCGAAGCCTTTCTACAAGCTACTCAATAAGACCGAACCTTTCCTCTAGGATGAAACTTGTGAACATGCCTTTGAGGCATTCAAAAAGACAATTACTACACCACCTATCCTAAGTCGACCTAGACTAGAGGCACCATTGCTTCTATATCTTTCATTGGTAGACGAAGTTGTCAGCTCAACACTTGTCCAAAAAGAAGGGAAACATCAACTCCCTATCTATTTCACTAGCTGCATGTTGCATGACGCCGAGAAACGCTATCAAATGATAGAAAAGATAGCCTTAGCACTAGTCACTTCTACCAGACGCCTTTGACCCTATTTCCAAAGTCACCAAGTGATAGTTAAAACTAACTATCCTATCAAGCAGGTACTGCAGAAACCCGAGCTTGCAGGCAAGATGGTAGTGTGGTCAGTTGAACTGTTAGAATTCGACATTCAGTATGAACCATGCGGTCATATGAAGACACAATTCATGGTGGACTTCCTAGCAGAGTTTGTGGGGAGAGACAAATCTACCCTGGACTGGTGAAATCTCTATGTGGATGGAGAATCCAATGTGCAGGGAAGTAGAGCAAATATTATTTTTGAAGGACCTGGCAATATTTTGCTAGAGCAAGTCCTCAAGCTTAATTTCAAAGCTTCAAACAACCAGGCCGAGTATGAGGCACTGATAGCAGGACTTAAGCTCACAAAATAAGTCAGGGCTAAATGTTTGAGGTTCTTCTCTGACTCGCAGCTCGTCTAGGGACAGGTAGCCAACAAGTTTCAAACCAAAGAAGCCGTGCTCCTCCAATACTATCATCTGACCAAAACACTCATTGACAGTTTTGAGTGTTTTGAGATGTATCATATACCGCGAGAGAGCAACACCATGGCTGACCTGCTCTCCAAGCTAGCCAGTACTAAGAAGATTGACACCTCAAAACCATTATCCAGGAAAAACTCCAAACTCCCATCATAGACACCCAAGCGGTAATGGTAGGCGAAGAGAAGGAACCTAACCGGATGACCCCTTGTAGATATTTTCTCACCAAGGTGACACTGCCAACAGATGAAAATGAGGCCTGACGTCTAAAGATGAAAGTTAACTACTACGTCATCCTTGATGATGAACTATTCAAAAGAGGGCTAACAACACCTCTGCTCAAGTGTTTGGACAACCAACAGGTGAACTATGTTCTGAGAGACCTCCGTGAAGGTAATGTTTTCATTGAAATTGAAATTGAAAGCATCTCTCACAGGTTGTCCATTGTTGTTAGCTTGAGATTGTTTTCTAATTAGAAACACATGAGAAAATCACTAGTGATTAAATGCTAAATCCTAATTTTCATCTAGTTAGAGGCATTTTTTGGAAAAAAATAGTTTACCAAATCCCTAGGGCTTCTCCTCTGAATTTTGAGCATTTTGACACAAACTACACCTCAATCGAACATTCCTATCAAAAGTTATGACCATTTGAAGTTTATATATTCAACATCAAAGCCTTTTACACAAATTATTTGTTTTTCCTTCTATTAATTCTTGTTCTCTTAACTCTCTAGGTTCTTGTCCCAGCAATTGCATTAGCAATGACACATGCCTCTCCAGTGGAATATGTCAATGTCAAACTGGCTATGTTATTCATGAAGCAGGTTCCTAGTTTAAATAAGCTATTTTCGTGTTTAATGTCATAATATTATATAGTGTAGATTTTGTGAGTTCACTGGTCTTTTTAGTTTATTTCTGGATCTGAGATTGTGATAATTTAATAGAGACTTGCTTATTTGATTGACTCATTGTAATTGCTCCCTATTTTTTTGGATTTTCTTCACTCAACTAAAATTGTAAGAGCTGATTGTTTAATTTTATATATGTCATAATACATTTAGTTTTCGTAATTTATTTTTGTAGCTTTTAGTGGAGTTTGAACAATCTTTTAAATAAGGGTCAGAAACAATCAAAAGAATAGACATATATTTTTTTAAAAAATTACATTCTACATCAGTTATGTAGTAAAAAAATGATGTAGAAAGTCCCTTTTCTACATCGGTTTTTTAAATAACCGATGTTGATTTTACATATTTTACGTTTTTTTTAGATTTCTTATTTGACGACATCGGTTTTATTAAGAAAACTGATGTTGTTTAGTTGTGTTAACATCAGTTTTCAAAAACCGATATTAACGTTGATACTTTCAACATCGGTTAAAAACCGATGTTAAAAGTCCAAAATACTTGATGTGGAAAATGATTTTTCTAGTAGTGAAGAGGTGTTCCATCAGCCTTCCAAGTGATATATGTTTTATATTAGAAAGCTATATTTGTAACTTTAATCCATATTACAATATTAACATATAAATTATGCAAGGACCAAGCAATTGTATTTCATAAATCCTTACAAATTCGATAGGCGTACCTGAATTTTTTCTTTCTTTAGTATATAGAGGGAAACGTTATGGGTGGCTCCAAAAGGGAGGGGGAGTGGAAAATGTTGTAAGGTGTATTGCAAGGTTTAAACCTGTTCCCTTGCATGTCTCAAAGCTTTTCCAACTAAGTTATCTCCAGGGGTGGTTATTAATTGAGATCAAATTCTCATTGAGAACGTTGACTGTTTTTAAACCATTTAAGAATGTGAACTTTATTTTGCTACTACTAGAGTTGAGCAGCACACACGCACTAGTGCAATGCATGTTTCTTTATTTAGAATCATTTATTTACTTTCACCTGTTGATAACCATATTTCTTATAAAACAAGACCATTCTTTTGGATTTTTATATAACCATACTGCAAGCAACTGAGGAATATTTGGTTCACTTGTTTGAAGATGGAATGCTCTATGCAATTCATGCAAGGCATATTACTCTTAGTAAGTTGATATAATTTTTAAAATTCTTTACTAGATTTACCTTTCATCAATCATCAAATCATCCATGAATTTATCTTCCACAAATTCTAATGCTGCTTTTATTGGTGGATGAATGTATTTTTTTTTGTTATAGAAAAAAATGATTATTTTATTATGTTATTAATTAGTTATATTCAAAAGAATATTCTACTGTCTATAATCTCTATGATGGAATTTTCTTTGGGGGATGCAGTAAATTCTAGACCAAAAAACTCATGGTAGTGTAGTGGTTGGGAAATTTTTTATAAAACATGCATTGTTTTAATTGACAAATGCACTTTGAGTTCTGATATGCCATGTCCATTCACTCTCATATATGTTTTATTAGTGTGTGTGTGTGTGTGTGACCATTTACAAAAAATGCTACATTTGCTTCATTTAGAAAGTGATAAATGTGCATTGGGGACTGTTTGTTACCTCTAGTCATGTAAAGGGTTGCAGAAGCCAGAAGACAATAAAGATAGTGATAAAAATTTTTTAGTAATAGAAAAAAATCGCATTTCAGCCAAGCTACCTTTTATTAGGGGAGTCGTTGTCATATTGTTCTTGATGGATCTCAGTAGCTAAATTTTAAATGAACATATTGTGAGGGAGAGGGAAGGAAATATAGAGAACAAGCCATATATTTTTTTTAAATGCCTTTCTACATCGGTTGTGGTTATACCGATTACCAAATTGATATTTACAAATTTGTACACACTTTCTACATCGGTTTTAGGAACAATTGATGTAAAAATGCATTTTTCACATCGATTTTAATATCGATGTTGAGAGTGCTTGACTTTCAACATCGTTATATACAACATCACTTCAAAATCAATGTTAAATGACTTTTTTAATCGATGTTAAATGTATTTTTTTTAGCAGTGATCTTTTATATTATTAATAATTAACAACAAAATCTATAAATGAATTAATGATTATATAAGGTTAATGTTGTAAAAATTATTACTCTCTTTCATCTATTGATTACTTTTTCTTTGTCTGTGTAAAATAACATAAGACGACAATTATTTTGAAATAGAAGGGGTAGTAAGATCAAAATTACACATATTTATGAGATTTACTCTTATTACAATCTATACTCCTAGCTTCATTTTTACATTACTTTCATTACAAGAAAATCATGAATTAGAGAGGGAAAATTTTCTTATCAGATACCTCACTTTAGCGAGGGAATAACATGGGATAAAGTTTAGCAAATTCCTTGTGAATTGTTATAATTTGCCAAAAAAGCTATATGTGATTATTCAATCATACTCATTTATAGCGTAATAAGTAAATGAACTATTAACATCATAGTTATGTCATTAGTTCACACAGTTACTTGACAATAGTGACTAAGATCCAAAAAAAAATTAGAGAGATTAAAATCAAAACAAAAATCTTTAATTAAATTTAAAAAAATATTTTATAGGGATACAAAAATATTTAAATCTTCTTTTAGAAATCTAATTTAAACATGTGGTGAATTATTTATATTTATTTTTTAAAATGTACTTCCTGGACCCTTTTTATAAGATATTTTTTATTTTATTTTTGTTTTTTTATAAGACCTTTTTATAATTGTCCCTTGCATTGGGGTCTAATTCAGTTAGTTGAGAAAAAGTGTAAGTTATTGCAAACTTCTTGACATTATCTTTGATTTCGACAATTAAAAAAAAATTATCCCTTGCATTAATTATTTTTTTAATCAAAATACCCTTCATAATTCTAGTTCATAAATAATAAATTCTATGAATTGTCTTTTTATCTCCTTAAGAGGATTAGAGAATGAAAGAGTTTAATTTTAAAAATTACTAAAACTCTACTACTATTATTTTCTCTCCATACATTAATTATTCAAGAATAAATTTAGAAAAATATTATAATTATTAACAAATTTAATGCTAAAATTTTAAATTAACCATTTTTTCAATAAACAAAAATTAGACAACATCTTATAAAAAGGCACAACGGGGGTATTTATTAAGATCGGCTTAGTGTGGTAGGAGTCTAAGTAGTTTTTACAAAGTCTTATACGTACAACAAAAAAATATTTTTTTAACTATTTTATTTATTATAACGTGTATGAAGAAAATAGGGAGTAATGTTAACTATAGGGTTAAAGTGAAGAAGATTAAACTGAGTTTAGTATATAATAAAAGAATGTACAACTCAAATATAAGAAAACTTTTGCGACACAATTATGAGACCTGCATTGATAATAACACGAGACTTTGAATAGTTAAAAAAAAGTACAATGTTGTAAACTTGTTTTTTATTTTTTTGTAAGCTTGTAATATGATAAAAGTGTTACAATAGACGAAGAACTAAATAAGACAAAATTAGGAATACTATTATTAATAGAGAGAAAGTTGCATTAGTTTCACTCAAATAAAAAATATTTATCTTTACTCTTAATACATAATAGAATTTTATAATGTATAATCACTACTACAAAAAAGGCCTACGATGACGGTTATTTTACCCATACGACGACGGTTGTTTGGGTGTCGTTGTTCTGCGTGTCGTTGAAAATGACCATCTTCGACGACGGTTCTAAAAAATCGTCGTCGTTTATATTTTTTTTTTAAAAAAAATAAACGAAGACGGTTATTTACAAAAAATCGTCATCGTATGTGCGGATACAATGACGGTTTTTTCTTAATAACCGTCATTGTTTGTATTTTATTTTTATTTAATTTTTTTTAAAATAAAATACAAATAAAGACGGTTATTTACAGAAAACCGTCATCGTAAGTGCGGATACAATGACAGTTTTTTCTTAATAACCGTCATTGTTTGTATTTTATTTTCATTTAATTTTTTTTTAAAATAAAATACAAACAAAGGCGGTTATTTACAGAAAACTGTCATTGTAAGTGCGAATACAATGACGATTTTTTCTTAATAACCGTCATTGTTTGTATTTTATTTTCATTTAATTTTTTTAAATAAAATACAAACGAAGACGGTTATTTACAGAAAACTGTCATCGTATGTGCGGATACGATGACGGTTTTTTCTTAATAACCGTCATTGTTTGTATTTTATTTTTATTTAATTTTTTTAAAATTAAATACAAACGAAGACGGTTATTTACAAAAAACCGTCATCGTTTGTCTGGATACGATGACGGTTTTTCTTAATAACTGTCATTGTTTGTATTTTATTTAGATTTTTTTTTAAAATTAAAAACAAACGAAGACGGTTATTAATAATAACCGTCATCGTTTGTCTACATACGATGACGGTTTTTCTTAATAACCGTCATTGTTTGTATTTTATTTTGATTTTTTTTAAATTAAAAACAAACGAAGACGGTTATTAATAAAAACCGTCATCGTTTGTCTACATACCAAGACGGATTTTACATAATAATCGTCATTGTTTGTATTTAATTTTGATTTTTTTTTAAATTAAACAAAAACAAAGATGGTTATTAATAAACAACCGTCATCGTTTTTCCGGATACGAATGCGGGTTTTTCATATAAATTTTCGTAATACACCTATGAATGCATAACATACAACCGTTAAAATCACATCAAATATTAAAACCATTTAACAATTTCTGTTGGAATTACAGCATCACATAACCTAATAGAAACATTTCAAATTGCAGTTTATTGTACCAACACTATTAGCAAAAAGCTAGAAAATACAAAACACTGCTATATATTTTTAAACTTAACAATCCTGAGATGAAAAAAGGAAACCAAAAATCAATTATCAGTTCAAACTAGCGATGAACCCTACAGTCAAAAAAGAAAGGATCGAACTAAAAATAGATAATTAAGCAACAGCAATTATGCATTGGATGGGCTGGTTGCATTAGTCTTTTGTTGTTGCCTCAGCTCCATAAACCTATGAAGAGAGCAAATACTAAATCAGAGATAGGACATGTGAAGAGAAGTAAGAATTGACAGCCTCGAACACATTAATGAGACGGAGTTGACGTTGAAGACCCTAATAATTAAATATATGTTTCACTAAATCACATCGGGAGATAACCAAAGTTACTATATATGAGAATATATGCTTGCACAAGACAAGAAAGCCACACTTCAATTTTACCTTTATTTCAGCACTAGGTCCAACCCTTTGGCCCCGAAGGCCACTTGGTCCTAAAAATGAGTGTCTGGACAAAGTCTCCTTATTTGGAGGGGGTAGACTAAGACATCTGCACAGCCCAAAGAATAATTATCATATTTCTTCCTTCAGTATAGGAAATCCACTTCGACAAAATGCACAAAAAAATAAAACACAATTGCAGACAAAAAGGGAAGCAAAAACATAAGGCAAGCGCAATCTCGATTCGCATTTGGAGTGGTCATATAAGGCAAGCAAAAAGATAAGGCAAGCTATTTGGCATGCCTTTTACTGGGCAGAGGCAACACTCTCTCTCAACATCAGGAGTTTCACATACTCTACAATGAACAAGTGGGCATATATTAATCTATGTCACTACCTTTAAACCCTCATAAAATTTGAAATAAAATGCTAACAACTCCAAAATTCTACAACACAAGGGAAAAGATCATGAAAAATAATGAAAAGACCTGTTACAAATAATAATTTTGTTATCTTCCCAATCTTCAACCCATCTGCAAACAGCACATCTTTCTGTTGTCCATTTTACATTAACAGGCTCATACTTCTCTGTGACAATAAGGTAAAAGTACAATAAATTTGCTTTTAAGGATATATTCACAAGAAAGCATGTATCTGCTATGTGCCATAAGACCTGGTCAATTAAAGCCAATGGAAGGCTTCAGTATGTAAAAGTTTACATGGAATGCACATTTACCTTGCAAAAAGGCCAGCACCTGTTGTTGAATTAACTACTCGGGTATTCCATCAAGTGGAATGTTTTCTGCCATCTAATTTATGTTAAGTCAAAAATGAGAAATAAGTTCAACATAGTAACAAAATAAAAGGGGCACAATAATAGACACGCTCAAAAACACAACATATGTATTCAAACTTAGAATGGGGAGACGTTTGGAAATAAATTTGATGTAGGCAGTAATGAAGAAATCCATGTGATAGAACTCATACTATGACTGTTAATTCAAAACCACCCAACAGAGTCCACCAGAAATACTTGGTATAAACCTCTAATAAAGCAAGAAATATTACATACCCAT
>CM023954.1:31301464-31324168 GCA_013407115.1 Glycine latifolia
ACTTGTGTGATTTTGGTCAATTGAGTTGGAGTTCCTTTGAGCTACTTCATTACGCATTTTGTGGTGTGGAGTAAACAGATAAGTGCATTTGCATGATTGCATTTTCAGTTTTTGTATTTATATAAAATGTTCCTATAACTGCTAAAGAATAAGTAATTATATAAACTTTGTTTTTTATAATATGAAACCTGTAGTGATTTTCAATTTTCAAAAAACTACTTGACCTTAAAACTTAGTTCGTTAAGTCACAGAACATGAATTGCTTGCTTTGAACATTCTTATGTGAAAGCCCATCAGGCTTGGAATGGAGATAAAATAGAGGCTAAAACTTATGTTACTAAAACTTTGTACTATTATGCATTGGAATTCTAATTATTAGATTGATGATGACAAATGACTATAGACATTTGGTCAATGATGTTCTTGTTGGTCTCAAATAAACTCAAGAGAGGGGTGAATTGAGTTTTATAAAATAATTCACAATTTAAAATCAAACTTAAAATAATAACATGGAAATAAGAGATAAAGAAGACACAATCAATTTTAACGTGGAAAATCCAATTGGGTAAAAAATCACGTCGTCCAAATTGGATAGTCAATCCAATGGACAACTCCACTATGGTAATTTTGTGTACAAAAATTCCTAGTTTCCTAGTCTACCCTTACACAACACTTATCCCAGCTGGTATCCTTGTTTCCCAGCAAAAAGCTCTCGTCTCAATTCACCAAGAATAGAAACAGATCGGTATCCTTGTTTCCCAGGCAGACTTTTCCCAGTCAAAAGTCGCACGTCCCAATTCACCAAGAATAGAGACAGAACTGGTATCTTAGTTTCCCAGCTGCGACCTCTTCCAAAGTCAAGAAGAAAAATATAATAAAATAGTTATATTTATGCTTCTATTCCTTAAGTAATTAGGTATCTTTAAATCCTGATGGAGAGTTGAAGAATCAGACTTGCCAAAACACTTATATATGATCTCACATTAATTCTCCCATTAATGCAAATATAAACTCTCTAAGGTTCTAATATTATTTGGAATGGAATGCATACTGTAAACATAAGAATATGTTTCTATTTATATTAATTTAAGCATATGATTATAACCAATTTTTGAATGCAATCCTAAAAGATATTCTATTATATCATTCAATGTAATCTTAAAAATATTTTATCATATTTTTGAATGCAATATTAAAAAATATTCTATCCTATTTTTGAATGTAATATTAAAAATATTTTATCTTTTTATGCAGTCCAATCTTAAAGATATTCTATTATATTATGTAATACAAATTTAAAAATATTCTATTCTATTTTTGAATTTTGAATGCAATCGTAAAATATTTTATCTTATTATGCAATACAATCTTAAGACAAATATATTGGCAAGATCAATCTTTTAATCTCCTTACATAAAAATTAAATAAAAAGATAGAAACAAATCTTCTTAATTCTATGTTATCTTGAATGATATCAATCTTCAGAATTCTTCAAATAATCTTTTAAATTATGTTGATCTTCATAAATCCAAAATATTAATAAGTTCAAAATATCAAATAATCAAATAATTACTATCAATGCAATAAATCTAATAATGTAACATTCATTGTTTGTTATCATCAAAACTTTATAAATCTTTTTATGCCTTAGGAGTTCAACAAATATCCAACAATTTCCCCCTTTTTTATGATGACAAATAATTAATGCCATGTACTAATTGAATGAATAGATATACTATGAATGCACTATGAATGAACGATATTCAACATCTACTAATGATTTTCAACTATTCCCTAACCTTGCTAAGCTATGACTAGAATCAATAACTCACAATAATCTACCATAACATGGGGTTGAAATGAAGAACAAGAAAGTGATAAAGATGAAAGGCTACAAAGAAATTAACATTCTAAAGCACATGCCTTAACATTGCAATAACTTGCCTTTTCGCTCATATTTAGGATCACTTTATGTTCTTATTCTCCAGGCTTTCCATAATCTTGTACATCATGACTGCTCTCCACTCTTAGTGTAAAAATATTTCATAAGCCACCAAATCAATAGGTCTTTATAAGCTTGTAACGTACAAGGTAGATAAGAAACAAACGAAAAATAATGTGAGATAGGAAACAAATAGGTATAGTACTGATATGCATAGATTCCTACTTTCCTCTCCACTTAATACTTTTTTAAAGTGTTATCAATTATATAGTTGTTGAATTTGAAAGGTGCATGAGTAAGAGAGAAAACTCAATATTTGTTTTGTGAAAAGAAAACTCGTCTTAAGTGGGACGAGCTTTCAATGAACAAGAAAGATGGATTAATAGGAAATGCCACAATGTCTTTTCTACCACTCCGTAGCTATCACTGGAAGTAAAGAAAATCTTTTAACCCATCTTATGGTAAAATTGCATGATATTGGATAGGAAACAACGTCTCACATTTTTGTAAAATCAAGATGATTTTTCTTTTCTTTTTCTTTCCACTGTTATTCCCTCTTTTTCTTTTTCTTTTTTCAACCAAACACCTCATGACACTTGTTATAGAAATTTTCTTTTCTTTTTCTTTCCACCATCATTCCCTCTTTTTCTTTTTTTTTCAACCAGACACCTTATGATACTTGTTTTAGAAATTTTCTTTTCTTTTTCTTTCCACTGTCATTCCCCTTTTTCTTTTTCCTTTTTCAACCAGACACCTCATGACACTTGCTTTAGAAACTATGCATACCAACACCTAAAAGGGATTTTTTAATCAAAACACAAAGGGTTGCATATTGTAATTTATCAATAAAAATCAGAGTTAAGGCTCAAATAGGGTGACTAGGGATATAAAATACTGAAAGGGTTAGCTTGAAAGGCTCAAACGACCAAAGATGGCCTATATCATTTTCAGTAAACTTATGAAACATCTCAAACAATGAGCTTTGAGCTTTAATCATACAAGATCTAGATTTCCTGCCTCACAAAGAAAACACGCATGCACATTATTCCTCACAACATACCAAATTCACTACAATATCAAGGCATGCACTTCAAAATTAATAACACAAAAAGGTATATGAAGTGAACGATATAACAAAGATAGGTGAATATGGAAGTAAAAGAAACAAGATAGTTCAACAAACATCATGAATGCCCATTCTTTTCTAAACTAGTCAATCATTGGGGAAAAGAAAATTGAACATATTAGTTGTGATTTGTCAACCCTAGCTTCAGTCTTAATTTTTCAAATCTCTCACGGCTTAGGGGTTTAGTGAAAATATCATCAACATGATGTTTAGTATCACAGAACTTAAGTTCGATTAAACTAGTTTATGCATAATCTCTAAGAAAATGATGTCTGATAT
Organism: Glycine latifolia; assembly: GCA_013407115.1. Classification (NCBI taxonomy): domain Eukaryota; kingdom Viridiplantae; phylum Streptophyta; class Magnoliopsida; order Fabales; family Fabaceae; genus Glycine; species Glycine latifolia. The sequence goes on from CM023954.1 coordinate 31,304,812, forward strand.
GAATATGTTTAGTCCTAGAATGCAGCACAGGATCTTTAGAAATGAAAATGACACTAGTATTATTACAGAAAATAGGACATACAACCTATACTAATGTCAAAGTCAGAAAGTCGTTGCCTGACCCATAATAGTTGTGTGCAACACAAAGCTGCTGCTGTAACGCCCTGGAATTTCAAGTTGCTAAGCTGAACATTTCAGGTATGTGTTATGTTGATTGATTATATGTTTTATTGTATTATTTGTTGTTTTGGGTGTTTTTGCCTTGGGTTGTGCGTTTGATGAGTGTAAAGTCAACTTTGTTGGCTGAGGTTGCTGTGCATGCACGCAAAAGGAGATGTCTTGTCAGCTGTGTTTATAAGCAGCAGAAGCGTGCTCTTCCTTTCTTCAACCTTTGCATTTTCTCTTCGTTCTCTCTCTAAACTTACCCAGAAAACCTCTCGTTCTTGACCCCTCTGTGTTACCTTCAACCCGTGAGAACTACCACGGAATCCTGACATCGAGAAGGACCTCGTGGCCAGAGCAGAAGTTTAGGACAACCACCGTGTAGCTGTAGAATGAACTCCTGGTTAGGTAAGGGGAGTTTATTATGTTTGATAACAGTTTTAGATACCATGGTTAGGGGCCAGGGAGTCCAACTATGATGATAACTGCATGTCCCTGGTGTGTGTTGTTTTCCAGAAAAGCTATGCCTTTTTAATGAGTGGGACGTGATATGCTTTATGTTTGTTGGTTGGTGTTTGTGTTGATGCTTAATGATGTTCTTATGGGGGAGTTAATGTTGTAAGAACTCCTCGTGCATGTGTGTGAAGTTTCCATTTTGATGCTGAAAACTCCCAAGACACTTTGTAGTAGTGTTCGTGGAGGTGCCGGGTACCGGGATGGGTAAGCCGAGCTGAGCCGTTTAAGTAGCATGCATGTGTGCATGCAGAACGTGACTCTTAGTCCTTGTTGGCGGACGTCTATATACCGGATTCGTTACTCGGGGTTGTTTCCTTAGAGTTGCTAGGGCTCGCTTCCTTTTCTTTAGATATACTGGGTTCCTTACCCGGGGTGATACTTTAGAGCTGTTAAGCTCAAGTGCTTCGAAAGAGCCATCGGGTTTCCTAACTCGGATGAGCTCGTGCCTTCTTGGGAAAAGAGCCACCGAGTCTTTTACACGGTTAAGCTCACCTCCTCTCCTCAAAGCTACCGGGTTCCTCACCCAGGATGCCCTATTTTCTTTAGAATCGCTAAGTTCAAACCTTTTCCTTGTGAGCTACTGAGTTCCCTTACTCGGTAGAGTTCTTACCTTTTCTTTGTGAGCTACCGGGTTCCCTTATTCAGCTTAGTAACCCAGACAACCTTGTGTAGCTTGATAGTAATACAAACCCGAGTCTTGTATGCGCTATCTGTTATAATCGATTACAGCGCTTATGTAATCGATTGCATAGTGTTGAGTCCGTCCTTTGGTATTTTATAGAAACACAAGGACCCCTTTTTATCGCCCTTAACCAACCTTTACCGACCTTGTCCGACCTCTTCTGATCTCGTCCGCTCTTGTCCACCTTTGTCTTCCCTTGTCCAACCTTTACCCCCTTTGACTGCCCTTTACCGACCTTGACCGATCTTGTCCGCCCTTGTTCGGATTCTTACCTCAAAGTTGTTATATCTGAGTGTTAACCAGGACTCCTAATACTTCACACCGGCTCACTTGTTTGTAGTGTTGTGAATGACGTGTAAGAAACGTATGTGATTGTGTTGATAATAGTTAAGATTGGCCTATGTGATGGTTTGAGATAATGATGTATGCATCGATACCATAGGGGTGTATGACGAGTATCCTATCCAGGACTAGTTGTTCCTGACTGGGTCATGCATTGATGGTGCCCATGGGACATACGGTATTTGCATGACGGAAATAGGATGATTGGCTGTAGGGTACCGAGCTACTGGGGGGCCACGTCTGTTGGGTAGTCCTTCTGACACCCGGATGCTGACAAGCTACTGCATAGTGACCCTGACAAGCTACTGCATCATTGAGACCACAAGGATGGACTATTTCCGGGATGGTACCACATTGCATGCTGAGAGTTGAGTCAGGAGCATGCATCATGTTAGATATTATAAGTTGACTTATGGAATATTTTTGGGTGCCCGTGTTTGTTAGTTGCGTGATGAGATGCTGGGATATTTGTAATGATATCACTACTAGAAAAAAATACTTTCAACATCGTTACTTTAACATCGGTTTTATTAAGAACCGATGTTAACAAAAGAGCGGTGGCATTTTTGTAAATAAATTGATTTTTTTAACATCGGTTTTTAGAAAAACCGATGTTAACGTAATGAGATTACATCGGTTTTTAATAAACCGATGTTGTTGAGTCGATATTAACATCGGTTTTTGAAAAACCGATCAAAAACCGATGTTGTTTAGTTGATATTAACATTAGTTATTATTTTAAAACCGATGTTGTTCCTGTGCACCTGTTTCATTTATTCAATTCGCTCCCTCTCTTTCTCTCTTTCTAACAACAATTACGGAGACTTGGATCTCTCTATTTCTCTAACTCTTTTCTTTTCAAGAGAATCGAATAAGCTCCCACCTCAACTCTTGTTCCGATTCTCGAGTTAACTCTTCCCTTTTTTGTTTTAAGTTTTTTGTTTCTCCTTATTTTTTGTTGTGCTCCATAAAAGGCAAGACCTATTGTTCCGTTGTGGATGGAGGTCTTGTCATGTGTTGCAGCGGAAGCTCCAATGGTCGTCTCTGCCAGTCCGACGCATATGTTGCAAAAAGATGGTTGTCGAAGGTGCGAGACAAGACCGCGTGTGGCTGTGACCAATCTGTTTTTAATTTCTTCAATTTCTTGTTTTCGATTTGTTGGATCTATTATGTAGTTTGTTTGAGAAAGATCCTGCGATCTGATTTCTGAATCCTTTGTTTTTAATTTCTATTTTTGATTTCTTCTTGGATCTATTTTTTAGGTTTTTTTAGGGAAACTTTCCTCCCCAAAATTAGTGTTTTCCGCTTCAGTTTTCTCGGGAAAATCATCGTGAAAGGTCCAGGCCTCTACGCTGACATTAGCAAGAGAGCTCGCGGTAACCAATTTTTCCTTCGAATCATTCGTGTTTTTTTGTGTTTTTCATTTTCATTTATTAATTTGCATGAATATCTCACTTATATCGATAATCGTAACCCAATATTAGCTTTTTGCGCTAGTGTTTCCTCTGCAATCTCTTGTACTTGAAGCTCATTCCTTCTTCCAGATCTTGATCTATGAATACCCGCAAGAGGGGAAAACTCCAACCCGGCTTCAGCTTAAATGGCGGATTCAAGAAATCCAAGCAAGGTTTGATTTTTAGCATTCTCGATCTTTTGGGTTTCCACGTTTTGGTTTATGCTTCAAAAGCTTCTTCTTCTTTCGTGTTTGTGAATGTAAGTCGAAGTCATTCTTCATTTGTTAAATTGTTGTTACTGATTTCACTAAAAAAATTAACTCAATACTGTTATGGTATGGTGTTCATTGAGGGGGGAATTTTCTCTTTAACGCTTATGAACATGGCTACTACTGTCGTTGAGTTGTTTCCACTTTGGCCTTTTTTTCTGTTATTAATTAGATTTTCTACGAATTCATTAATTGAATATGGTGGCCGTGGAGCTTTGTTTGCAGTGATTCTGGAAGAAAAGTGGAAGATCCAGAGTTGTTAGAGGCAATCCATTTGATAATATTATATAATATTTATTTATTTGTCTTTGAAGTAGATTTTCTTGTTTAAATTTGACTATGGAAAATGTTTTGTTTTTGTTTTCATATATTCGTTATGTTTTAGAAAAAAAAAAGCATTGCTTTTTGTGCATTTCCTTGAAACCTCTGGTGGCACATTTAGAATAATTGAGTTAGAAGCTTTGATGATTGTTCTGTTTTGCTTTTCTGGGAATAGGTTATTAAATGGGAGTCTGCGCTGTTCTTATTTTTGCTTATTTTTACGAAACTTTATACATGAAAATAATTATATATATATATATATATATAAGCCAGCACTAAGCATTTTGAATTTTTACGAGAACTTATTCTTGCTTTTTGTGCATTTCCCTAAACAGCCAGCATTTAGATGTTCCTGATATATTCATTTTTAATTTTATATATATATATAAAAGCCAGCACTAAGCATTTTGAATTTTTACAAGAACTTATTCTTGCTTTAAAATAGCCAACATTTAGATGTTTCTGATATATTCATTTTTAATTATATATATAATTATACATGAAAATAGTTATATATATATATATATATATATATATATATATATATATATTTCAGGAAAGGTAAATTATATTTGGCTGATGACAGCACTAAGGTGAAAAACAAGAACATCACAATTGATGTCAAAGTGGACGTACACTAACTCAAATGTGAGTTCAAAATTCTTGCTTGGATAGTTTTGACTTATAACACTTGTGGAAATTCTTTTTATATGGTCATAATTTTTTCCTGATTTCTTACCTATCATACAAGTGATTATTCACTTTATTTATATTTTTGTTTGTTGTTTGCCAATTTGTTAAGTCTCCATTGGTTGGGAAAATGGTATGGAAGGTTATTAAATTTTGATTATTTATTTCCTGTGTTAAGCTGCCTTCTGAAATTAATGAGTTTATTACTTGCAGGATGTATTTGACCTTCCTTTTCACATGGCCTGAGATCAAATAGAAGAAAATCTTCATAACAAAATGGCTTCTATAAAGGTAATTACTTATCAATCTATGATTCCCACTTGATGCAATATAGTCCTTTGTGGTATAAAATTTGATGGCTCCAAGAATATAGAAGATACTTTTCAATGAGAAATAAATATGTCTTCTTACTCCTATGCTCGCAGGTCAAAGAAAAGAAAGGACTATGAATGGAAATTCAATCTATATATGGTTCCCACGTGATGCAGTATAGTGGCACTAGTGACACAGGGTTATGTAAATTTATATATGTTTGTCTGTTTCTTGTTTCCGGCAAGTATTTTGTTATGTAAATTTAGTGACCCACTTTATTTAATATAATTAAGATTATGAAGGTTTTTCATAGTGTGAATACTTTGTTTTGTGCTGAGTTCTTTAAGTATTTGCATATATTTCATTGTAGCCCACTGCTTGTATAAAATGTGCCATAACAATAGATATATTGATTTCCATTAACCATATATTTGTTAATTAAAGTTTCTTAAAGTTTTAATATTGGTTTAAGCTTTTAATGTATTTTTTAATATTACAGTGAGGGAAATAAATAGAATAAACCATTTTTTTTAAAATGGCCTTTACATCGGTTACGTAATAAATGATGTAGAAACTAACTATACAACATCGGTTATAGGAAAAACCGATGTAGAACTGGACCCTTCTACATCGGTTTTTGCGATGTAGAACTGGACCCTTCTACATCGGTTTTCCCAAAAACCGATGTTGTAAGTACTATATAACATCGGTTTTAGGAAAAACCGATGTTAAACTATCTTTTACACTTTTTAACGTTTTCATTTATCAGATATTCACATCGGTTATTGCTGGAAAATCGATGTTGTTTAGTTTCGTTAACATCGGTTTTGAAAACCATGTTAACTTGCATACTTTCAACGTCGCCTGATTCAACATCGGTTGAAAACCGATGTAGAATGTCCAAAATAACCGATGTAGAAAGCTGTTTTTCTAGTAGTGTATGGTGATGACCGGATTGTTTTTCCCTAACTAATGTTATTTATTGTTTGTTGTTTAAACATGATGACTTACCTTTGCTTTGTTGTGCTGTGTGGTTTGGTAACTGTAATGATCGGGAACCGGGTTCGTGTGAGCAGACGGACAGCAGTAGGTTCTTTGGAAGATGACCATCCTTTGGTTGAAGCCGCCGAGTAGCCGGGATGTCGATGGACTAGATCCCAAGTAGGAGTTGCATTTTGCTAGTTACACCCCTTATTTTTAATGGATGCACCCCATTGCTTTGCTAGTTACACCTCCATCGTTAGCTAGTTACACCTCCGTCGTTAAATTCTTATTTCCTTTGTAAAACACTTAATACATTTTAGACATAGTTATTTGTACCTACTACTAAACTATGTTTTGTTTATATACGTGCTTGAGATGACTTATGCGTATCTTAATTACGGGTATATTCCATGATGATGATCATTATATGTTCGCGAAAAATTTATCATTGTTTTTATAACCAATATGAAGGAGTTTTCATTTAGAACATGTTAATGGCATGATTAAGAGTTAGTGATACAGTAGCGACGTGGTGAGTCGTTACACAAAGCAGTGACCTTTGGCATCCAGTCTTCTTTTGGGAGACTCCTCAAAATTTTCCTTACTTGCTCCTCAACTTGTATGTCCCTGCCTAAAGCATTCAACTCATTTACTATGTTAGCAAAACAAGTTATCATATCCGTAATAGATTCTTTAGGCTTCATAGAAGACAATTCATATTGATGCATAAGGAGATCAATTTTAGATTGTTTTACCTCGTTTGTACCCTCATGTGTTACCTCTAGAAGATTCCACATTTGCTTCGCAGTCTTGCAACCCATCACACGATTGTATTCTTGCGTCCTTAGTCCACAATGAAGAATTCTCTTGGCTTGAGCATTGTATTCCAACTTCTTCCAATCTTCATCAGTATCTTCGTCCTCAAGGTTTGGCACCATTTCTCTCTTTTCATTCATCTTTGTGATATGAAAGTCTCATCTTTCAATCACCTTCCAGACATGATAGTTCTCTGCTTGAATGAAAATATCTATTCTGTTCTCCCAGTAATTGTAGTACTTTCTATCGAATAGTGGAGGCCTTTGGGTAGAGTAGTCTTCTCTTACTGTTTCCATTGGGTTCATCTTAAGATTTACTCTTCAGGAGTTACCTGCAAAATAAAGAGAACACTGCTCTAGTACCAATTGTTGGTCCCAGATGAACTCAAGAGGGGGGTGAATTGAGTTTTATAAAATAATTCACAATTTAAAATCAAACTTAAAGCAATAATATGGAGATAAGAGATAAAGAAGACATAATCAATTTTAATGTGGAAAGCCCAATTAGGTAAAAAATCACGACATCCAAATTGGACGATCAATCCAATAGACAACTCGATTATGGTAATTTTGTGTACAAGAGTTCCTAGTATCCTAGTTTCCTATTCTACCCTTACACAATAATTATCCCAGCTGGTATTCTTGTTTCCCAACAAAAAATTCTCGTCTCAATTCACAAAGAATAGAGACAGATTCATATCTTTGTTTCCTAGTCAGACTGGTATCCTAGTTTTCCAGCCAAAAGTCGTACGTCTCAATTCACCAAGGATAGAGATAGAACTGGTATCCTAGTTTCTCAGTTGCAATCTCTTCCAAAGTCAAGAAGAAATATACAATAAAATAGTTACATTTACGCTTTTATTCCTTAAACAATTAGGTACCATTAAATCCTGATGGAGAGTTGAAGAATCAGACTTGCCAAAACGCTTCTATATGATCTCACAACAATTCTCTCATTTATGCAAACATAAACTCTCTAAAGTTCTAATATTATTTGAAATGGAATGCATACTGTAAACACAAGAGTATGTTTCTATTTATACTAATTTAAGCATATGATTTTAACCAATTTTTGAATGCAATCCTAAAAGATATTATATTATATCATGCAATGTAATCTTAAAAATATTTTATCATATTTTTGAATGCAATATTAAAAAATATTCTATCCCATTTTTTAATGTAATATTAAAAATATTTTATCTTTTTATGTAATGCAATATTAAAGATATTCTATTATATTATGCAATACAAATTTAAAAATATTCTATTCTATTTTTAAATCTTGAATGCAATCGTAAAAACGTTTTATCTTATTATGCAATGGAATTTTAAGGCAAATATCTTGACAAGGTTAATCTTCTAATCTCCTTACATAAAAATTAAATAAAAAGATAGAAACAAATATTCTTGATTCCATGTTATCTTGAATGATATCAATATTCAGAATTTTTCAAATAATCTTCTCAATTATGTTGATCTTGATAAATTCAAAATATCAATAATTTCAAAATATCAAATAATCAAATAATTATTATTTGTGCAATAAATCTAATAATGTGACATTCATTGTTTGTTATCATCAAAACTTTATAAATCTTTTTACGCCGTAGGGGTTCAATAAATATCCAACGGTTCTAATATTGTATAAATAACTACTTGACCTAAATGCTCAAGCACTGAAAAGAACCCATAATATTTTTTTAAAAATATCTGATGAGAGCAAATTATCCGTGTGCTTGTATACATTTTGGATGCACACTGAGATTTCTGTCTAGGTTTTTTGTTTGAAAATTTTTTAGCACATGCTTTCTTTTCAATTATTCTGTTTAAAATAATCAGTTTCATAGAAGGTTTTGATTCTAAAGGTCTAAAATGCAGGTTCTGGCTCGAATAGAGAAAGTCATTGCTGAGAAACAATTTTATGTTGCGGTTCAATTGCATGTGCAATCAATACTGATGCTTGAGCGAGGTCTCTAAGCTGTAAGATTTAACTTACTATCATTATGTTATTTTCAGCTTGCTTTGCTTAGAGGGCTTCTATAGTTCTAATTTTTGTTTCTTGTATATATGTGTTTTCGTAAACGAAGTTTTTTTTTTTTCCTTTAGAGTAAAGGGAATGTACATATCTTAAAGCCAAAAATAAACAATGAGCCAAACAAGCTTAAGGCCTATTTGGTTTGAGATTTTTTTTAATTTATTGTTCATTAAAAAAATGTCATCTTGTTTTCAAATATTTGTACGAGAAAAGATGAAGACAAGGTGGAAATTTTTGTAGTCATTAGTAAAACAGAAAATTTATTAAATAAGACAGACCTTAAAGGTTAGAAATGAATATTCCCTTAAAATGAACATGACTGTGAGCAAAGCATTAGAGAGATGATGATAATAATCCTTTTCTCTAACTAACATATGGAAGGGTGTAAGGAGAATGTTCTTTGATAGTTTGATTAGGAGTGCAGTTACTCTATAAAATACAAAGGGTCTAGTAAAGGAAATTCCTAAACTACTGCATATAAAGTTAATTCCTAAAATAAAGTGTTAATGATTCCTGCACAATAAATACAAAACCATACAGATGGCCTAATCTCTTAATTACAATATTTAGTTTTCTCCATACAAGGAAATATTCTATTCAGGCCTATCCTCAAAGAATCTGCTAAAGGGCAAAGGGAAGGCTTAAAGAATTCGTTTGTTTAGTTTGCATTGAACTTGCACTGAATGTGACTATCCTACATCTCATGTCTAGAGTTTTGTTGTTTGATTACTTTTTCTTTGTTTTCTCTTATTGTTCATACTTCATATTTTTGCACTTATTTAGTTGTTTTATGAACATTTCCATGAGCTTTTTGTATGTCATAATTATTTTGTATGTGTGGCCCAGGTTGGGGCCTTCAAGATGTCAGTTCTGAGTTAAAGAAGTTACGTGGAGTCCTCTTTTATAAGATTTTGGAGGATTTGCATGCTCATTTATACAATAAGGGTGAATATAGGTATTTGTTTTTCCATCGTCGGAGCCTCCCCTCGACCCGTCTGCGCGCTTTCATCGTAACAACAACATCAACGTTGGTGTCGGAAACTCCACCTTCACGTGCCTCAGATCCTTGCACGACAACCTTAAACTTCCCCTCTTTTTCTATCCAACGGGCCACATCTGCAGTGCTGACGTCACATCATTTGGTGGCATTGGCAATTGAACGGCAGCACCGGAAGAGCACAAGTTGGCTGACGGTGGCTCCGGCATGACAATTGTACTTTCTGAGTTCGATTGCATGTGGGGCTATTGAATGTTTTTCGTTGACCAACCATGATTGTTACTTTATTATTAGGCTTTGAATATTGTATTTCAATTGATGCATCATTGAGGCATGAAATTGAAATGATTTATGCCCTGATCTTAGACATTCATAAAATGTATCACGTGAGACACCATATACATCTTTCTTTGGAAGAAAAATAGAATATACAATTGAAATATATATTCCATAGATGAGAAAATAAAGAACTGGAAAATGCCATAGAATATGGCAACAATTTGGCCTCGTTGAAGTGAGCGTTTAGAGGGATAAATAAGCTCATTAGCATAAGGTCAAGGCTCTTTTCCACATTGGTTGATGGAGTGACTACCTGAACTAATTTTCTCCGAATAACGTGCAATCCAGTGGTGAGGTAATACCATGCACAAAAGCAGTCAATTCAAAAGCATAAAGGATACCAGATACGATATTATACAAAGACTTTTGATGTCTTATAATAAATTAATCAACAAAAAAGGAAAACTTTGAAGTGACAACTGCGTGTCCTGTCAAATATACATTCCCAATATCAATTAGAAACTTCTTAAAAGTTCCCTACACCATATTGGATAAAATAAAATTAACACACAACATTAAATATTAACTGATGAAATAGAGATCTGGACTAATCTCTCGTGTAGTTAAAGTAAGCTACACATTAAATATTTACGGTTTTGTTCATTGTCTTTCTAGTGAAATTTTATGGTAGATACGGAGAGGGAATGTTCAGCTTTGCTCCATTGATGTTTTATCTTTTTCTTTAATTTTTAACTCTTTCTCTGTGTCGAAGATCCCTTATCATCCAATTTCTTTGTATATTATCTTTGCTTTAATGAATTTATTCTTTATACAAATGTATAAAATCAAATATATTCCCGACATCAATTTTTCTAGACTAAAAGGTATTCTTTTCGGGAAAATTTGTGTTGGAATAATTTGCTCACTGTCTAGTGACTAGTTAATAATACAATTAACTCCTGGTTTTTCAAAGTTGAGGCAGGATTTTATCATTATCATAATGAACGCCTTTCATTCTTTTCTTACGTGTTTCTGTTTCTTTTTCCGTGTTTCTTTTTATGCTTATTTCTGGTGGTGGGCCATGCCTTGACCATTGTATATTAAAAATCCTTAGAAGGCCTATGGCCGGCTCTAGTCCACGCTACTTTTAAAAACCGCTTTACAAAGCTTATGCGCTGTTAAAGTTTTAAGTGAAATACTTTAATATGTTTTTAATTAATAATTAATTATATTATTAATTAATACTGCTCATAATTATTTTATTTATATAATAATTTGTTTGAGTTATAAATTGTGTGTTTAAATTATTTATTTATTTAAATTATATGTTTATTTATGATATTTGTTTAAACATGTAATATTATAAATAATTTATGCACATTAATATTAATGAATTTATTGAATATCTATATATATATATATTATTTATTTAATTCTTAAAATTTATGTATAATTTTATGATTATTATGCATACGAAATTATAATGAATAATTTTCTATGAAACATTATTTTAATTTATTTGCATTATTTAGAATGTTATGCAAATATGTAACTCTTATTAAAAATTAATTAATGTTAAGTAATTAATTAATATAATTTAATTAATTAGAGAATAATCACATCATCTTTAATTGATTAAGCTTATTATTAAGTGTAAAAATCATATTTAAGATATTTTCTAATTTACTACTCATTGGTCGACAACTAATTTGGAACAAATACTTCCTTGATGTAATTTTCTCAATATAAACTTGATGTTGCCGAAATCTTGGTCGTACATCATTTTTGTAAAATCATTGACCCAAAGCTTCCACACCTGTTGCCACCATTTGGTGTATACGCTTTTATTTTCTTCATCTTCATTTTCCAAAAAACCTAATTTGTCAATATATGTCGGCTGTTCACACTTCAGACTGACCAAATTAAACATACATGGACCATGTAACTACAGGTTGAAGCATGACCTTGTAATTTTCTTCGCAGCTGGGACCTATGCTATCGTGTCTATTTCTCCTATAGAAACACACGATTCGCACATGTATATTTATGTGTATATATATATAGTTGGTGTGAATTCAAATATTTATGTACAAGGAAGCTCATCTCGCTAGACATATGCAGAGTGCATGAAACATGGAACTTTCGCCAAACTGTCACACCTGGGCAGAAAAAAATCCAAACTGCCACGCCTCCAAATAAATTGCCTGGAATGCCACGGCACATACTTCGCAGGCACAGTAAGCGAATTTCGTGGCTGATGTGGCGTGCCGTGATTGGCTCTGGAGGAACGCGCTGACACAGTCAAATTTCGCAGGTAACGCATGCGAATTACGTAAGTTTTTTTTTTTCTGTTTATATTTTTTATAATTAGGTAATTTCTATTTTAATTTGTTAATATATTTATTATTTATATAGTTTTGGTTTATTAAATAATATTTATGTTTGAGATTTAAAATGTTAGGTTAGAAGATATTTAATATTAGTTTATAATTATTTAGTTAGAGGTTATATAATGAACTTATAGAAATATTAGATTAAATTTTTGTTATGTTAAAGTACTTAATTTAATTTATTTAAGTAAAATTAATATATAGTAACATTAAGCAAATTAATTATATATTATAGTTGATAAATATAATTAGCTTTACACTCCGTGATGTTCTTGGTTAGTTATTTTGTTTTATTTTTGTGTTTCTATGTTTTGTAATTTAGTAATTTGTATTTTAATTTGTGAATATATTTAATATTTATGTAGTTTTAGTTATGCCACGTGTCAAGTTCGCTTTTTATGGTAGCGAATTACATGGCTTTTTGCCACGTGACAGGTGCCTATTAATTCGCTTGGGGACACTGCGAATTATTTGACATATTTTACCACCCCCTACAACAAATTTAGTCCAATTTTGCCACCCCTGCAACGAATTTAGTCCTATTTTGCCACACCCCACAGCGAATTTAGTCCTATATATACCCCCCACACACACTTGTCTCCAAAAAAACGTTGAATGTCACACTTATTATACAGAATTGTGTCGTATTTATGTCCGATTTTTAAATCACCCAATATATATTGTCTTATTTTGCTTTGTCATTTTTTCAGCCTCAAACACTTGGCACAGTAAATTAGGTGACATATTTTATTGCATGACATAGGGAATTTATTCCTATTTACACCCTTTTTTTTTAAATTAATAGAGATCTTCAATTATTTTGGTTTATTAATTTTTAGTCCCAACATAAATCTATCGTATATCCTCTAACTTAATAACAATAAACTAACATTAAATATTCTCTAACCTAATGTTTTAAATCTCCAACATAAATAGTATTTAACAAACTAAAACTACATAAATATTAAATATATTCACAAATTAAAATACAAATTACTAAATTACAAAACATAAAAACACAAAAATAAAATAAAATAACTAACCATGAACATCACGGAGTGCAAAACTAATTATATTTATCAACTATAATATATAATTAATTTGCTTAATGTTACTATATATTAATTTTACTTAAATAAATTAAATTAAGTACTTTAACATAACAAAAATTTAATCTAATATTTCTATAAGTTCATTATATAACCTCTAACTAAATAATTATAAATTACTATTAAATATCTTCTAACCTAACATTTTAAATCTCAAACATAAATATTATTTAATAAACCAAAACTATATAAATAATAAATATATTAACAAATTAAAATAGAAATTACCTAATTATAAAAAATATAAACAGAAAAAAAAAACTTACATAATTCGCATGAGCTACCTGCGAAATTTGACTGTCAGCGCTTTCCTTCAGAGCCAATCACGGCACGCCACATCAGCCACGAAATTCGCTTACTGTGCCTGCGAAGTATGTGCCGTGGCATTCCGGGTAATTTATTTGGAGGCGTGGCAGTTTAGGTTTTTTTCTGCCCAAGTGTGGCAGTTTGGCGAAAGTTCCATGAAACATCACGCCGGGATATCAATTAATCCCATTCTTTTTGTCTGTCCGTGTAATTTTTTTTACCAAATTTTACTGTCCACGTGGAATTTCTTTTTTTAAAATGCATCTCATAAAAATTTCTCAGAAGGTTGACATGAATGATCACAGGTATGCACTGTTAGAAATAATAATATACTACTCTAGAAAATACCTTTTACATTGGTTAAAAAGAATGTTATTGACATAAAAAGTCAGACTTTTAGATTGGTTCAAGTGGCTATCTAAAAAGTTAACTCTTTAAATCAGTGAGTCAAAAAATCAATCTAAAAATAACTTCTTAGATCTATATTAGGAAGAACTAATCTAAAAAATGGACTTTTAGGATTGGATTTAATCATAACTGATTTAAAAATTTAACTTTTTATATTAATTATAAATAAAACCAATTTAAGAATTTATTTATTTATAGATAAAATATACGTGATAGAGCAGGTTTTACTTTTTAACCCAACAAAACAGAGAAGGGAGACGAGAACCAGGGGAAACAAAATTCGCTTTCCAAACCCAAACTACCCTAAATTCCTAAACTTAAATGTCTGGCATCTCACAAGCATAATGACACTGTAATTGTACGGGTTGCTATTCTATTTGAATGATACCAGTAAATCTCCCTAGCTGCCACGTACTCCAATTAGAAAGATACAAGTACTATTTCCTGTTGTACTTGATAACATTTTACCTGATGCTCAAAGCAAGAATTTTGATAACCAGTTTTCATAAGCTGTCCCCATGGCTCGTGAAACAACAATGATTTATTGCAAACATCAACGTTGTGTATAGAACGTAAATTGGATATGTTGTAATTGTACCGGACTAATAGAAATAAAGGGAACTAAAGATAATGAAAAACACTGCAAGTGACCTTTCTACCCTTTGATGTAATTTTCTCTGAACTTCTTGATGACTTAATCACACTCTCTCTCTTTCAAGCTGCCAAAAAACGCAGCTTATCAAAAATCTTAAATTAGACTTCCATTCATGTAATGAGAATAGTCCGAAGGGCCAAACCTCCAATTTATCAAGTTCAGAAGATAACTTCCGCTTGGAATCAGCATCTGATTCTTGAATCTGAAAAATAGTGCACAACTCTATAAGAAATCAAAGACAAAGAAGCAGGACTTACTTACTTAGATAAACTTCCAAGTGAAAAGACCGGCGCAAATGGAAAGCCACAGGGCTATGACCCAGAGGCGTTTCCAATTGTCCTGCACGAAGTATGACAGTGCCCGAAAGCCTCGCTTGATGGGGTTGTACTCTTTTGTAGGGACTAGTTTCTGGCTCAGCATTTGGCTCAGTACCCTGCTATCTGTGGTTATGTGGGTTGATTGAGCTGGGCCATGCAGAAGAAGCATTTCCAAGTTGTATAACTGCATGAGACCATACATTTACGTTAGGAAACTTGTTTCATAATAATTGAGCTTTTCATTCAAAGGACATAAGCTTAAGTAGTTGACACAGGTTTTTAGTAAAAACTAAATATTTTAGTTTAGCTAGGTAAGTAGGTAATACTAACTTATCAAAACTACATCCGGTCAAAAAATTAAATAAAAGTACAAAACTAAATTCATGATATATATTTACTATCTCAAAATATGAGGCTGTTAAGTAACGTGGGGTTATGGTATGAATATTAAGTAATTACTATCAGTTATTTGAACATATTAATAGTAATTAGTGTTGATTAATTATTATTCCGACAAAATAAGAGTCTTGAAGTCTCAAAAATTGATAATGAAAAAATTATATATGATAAATTTATTGATTTTTAAAATAATTATCTTAAAATAATTTATGATTAAATAATAATGTAAAATTATTTTATAACATAAACATTCATTTCTTATTTTTAAGAGTAAAACCATGATCTCATCAAGTCAGAGGATAGAGTACTCTACTTCTGGTCATTCAATTTAACAGTCCTTATCATATTATCATAGTTGGTGTGAACCAAAATTTAAATAATAGTTATTGGTTAAAGTATTGTTAATAATTTCTTCATATATCGGAAATATTTATTTATTAATAAAAAGTTACAGCCTTTTTCACTTAGGCTGGTCCAGTTTCATCATTTGGACCTCGGTTCGAATAACTCAAGTGATGAGATTTCATCATTTCTTTTCAACCTTCAGCATCTTACTTAATTAGATCTTTCATATAATAATTTTTGTGGTGAGATCCCCGATTTGTTTGAAAAGCTTAGCAAATTTTAGAGTTTTTATATTTCCAGAAACAACCTATTAGGCCAATTGCCATCATCATTGTTTGGGCTAACTCAACTTAGTTATGTAAGTTGTTCAGACAATAAATTAGTTGGGTCAATACCAGAAAAAATTAGTGGACTTTCTAATTTAGCTTCTCTAGATTTGTCTTGTAACTCACTGAATGGAACAATTCCGCACTGGTGTTTTTCTTTGTCATCATTAGTAGAGTTATCTCTTAGTCGGAACCAATTTACTGGCCCAATTGGTGAATTCTCCGCTTCTTCTTTGGAAACATGTGATTTCAGTTCTAACAAGTTACAGGGTAATATCCCAAAAACAATGTTTGGTCTGCGGAATCTAACGGGCTTCAATCTACCATCAAATAACCTGAGTGACCTAGTGGATTTTCACAATTTTTCAAATTTTCAGAATCTACGTTCTCTTGACCTTTCTTACAACATCTTTCTCTCTCTTAGTTGCAATGGAGGAAGTGACTACGCCTTCCTCCACCTATATTATTTAAATTTATCTTCATCCAAACTAAGATATCAATGGGTTTGACCAATCTTCACTTTCTCTCAGTCTTAAGCCTTTCACAAAACCAGCTGGTGGGGATGATACCAATTGGTAAACAGTTCAAGACATTTCAAAATGATTCCTATGAGGGCAATCCAGGGCTATGTGGAATGCCTTTGTCAAAATCATGCCACAAGGACGAAAAACAGTTGAGAGTTTCAGCCACCTTACAGCACAATGAAGAATTCGGGTATATTGTATTTTTCATATGGGGGGAAACCTGTAGCAATAGGATATGCATATGGAGGGGTATTTGGACTAGTGTGGAGGTATATTGTATTTTTAATTGGGAAACCAGAATGGTCAATCAGGTTTCTTGAAGGCGTTCTTTATCAAAGAGTGGGAAACAAAATATACAGATCTAATTCAAATAGCAGACCACACAATCAAGGTCGTTAGAGGTTCTTAGAGTCTGTCCACCTCCACCCATGCTATGGCAGGTAACTGAAATTTTAAGTGTTTAAATTTTTTACAAGTTTTGCTTTGTATAAAATTGCATTATGATCCTTTATCTGACTGATATTTTCAGGAAAACAGGTGCTGAGTTTATGTCCCATAGTGAACGCTACTTCACTTGATATCAATCTTCTACCCCATTCTCTTCTGGTGTCCTTGGGAAGAAGTGTTGCTGAACGTGATGTTGAACATATTGAAAACAGTTTGTTGTAATAAATGTACTCTTTCAAGTCGCATGTTGTATGAAGTGTATACCTTATGTATTTTTATTTTACTTACTCTTCTTGTATCATTTGTGTATTGTACTGAATAGCAAGAATTTATCTTCTTATATCATTAGTCTACTCAATTGCAAGACTCAATTATGCAGTTAACTCTTTTATATAAAGTAGCTTTGCTCTAACACTCACATGGGAGAAATTTGATATCACAGTCTCTTTAATATTGTGATATTTCACAGACCCTCTCTCTCACACACACTGGTGCACTCACACAAACACAAACACACACAAATTTATTGGGGCGGAATCTCTCTAATATTATTGATAGTAGTCTGCCAAAGCCACACAGAACTCTTTACATAATGTACTATTTATAAGCACCAAAACCCTAAAACAATTCAAATTCAAATCTAAACAATATCTTCTCTAATATCTTTCTATATTATCTTTCTCCATATCTTATCTTTCCTCATATCTTTTTCTACCTATATCTTTTCATATATCTTTCTCATATTTAAATTTCAAACTACGTAACTAACTATTTATTTAAACATTTATCCTAACAAAATCCCCCCATAAACTTTAAATACTTCTCCCGTCCTTCATTCCCATCATCTTCTTGCAATTCTCCAGCAGCAATGTTGGCAGTGGCTTTGTGAATATATCTCCGACTTGTTCTCGGCTCGTCATATAACTCATCTCCACCTTCTTCTCTTTCACTTGATCTCGGATGAAATGAAACCTTACATCAATATGCTTGCTTCTCTCGTGATTAACCGGGTTCTTCGCTAACTCGATCGCCGACTTGTTATCTACCCGAATCTCGGTCGCACCAACTTGAACTTGCTCCAGCTTCTCCAACAAATTCCTCAACCACACTGCATGACACACACACCACGATGCTGCAACGTACTCGGCTTCACATGTTGACAAAGTCACAATTGGTTCCTTCTTTGACATCCAGGCAAACGCTGTGTTTTCCATGAAAAATACATAGCCAACCGTGCTCTTCCTATCGTCCACGTCTCCACACCAATCACTATCCGAGTATCCCTTTAACTTGTAATCTTCCAACCTCGAATACAAAAGTCCTTGTGTGATCGTCCCTTAAATGTACCTCATAATCCTCTTAGCCGCCTTCCAATGAGAATAGCTCGGCTCTTCCATAAACCGACTTACAATTCTAACACTCAAACACAAGTCCGGCCTCGTACACGTCAGATATCTCAAGCATCCGACCAAACTTCTATAGTTTCTCGGATCAACTCGTTCTCCTCCATCATACTTCGAAAGTTTTGTACCGGGTTCCATAGGTGTTGAAACCGGGTTACAATCCGCCATCTTAAACCTCTTCAGTATTCCCTTCGCATAACTCTCCTGAGACACAAATATTTCATCTTCTTCCCGTCTGACTTCCAAACTGAGAAAATATCTCATCAAACCGAGATCAGTCATCTCAAACTCTCTCGACATCTTCTTCTTGAACTCTCGTGCCATCTCTTCACTGTTCCCCATAAAAATCAGATCATCAACATACAATGCTACAAGCAATAAATCATCACCTTTCTTCTTAACATATAGGGCATGCTCATATGGACACTGTTCAAATCCATCCTCCTTAAAATATGCATCAATGCGGGTGTTCTAGGCTCTCGGTGCCTGCTTCAGCCCGTACAAAGCTTTCTTCAACCTCAACACTTTCTTTTCTTCTCTGCCCTTCAAGTATCCCGGTGGTTGTTCGAGATACACCTCTTCTTCAAGTACACCATTCAGAAATGCCGACTTCACATCCATCTGATAAATCGGCCACCCAAACTGAGCCGCTTGCGAGATCAACAATCTGATTGTCTCCATTCTAGCAACAGGTGCGAACACCTCATCATAATCTACTCCTGCCTTTTGCGAATACCCTTTAGCTACCAGTCGGGCTTTATATCGCTCTATCTCTCCATCAGCATTCATTTTCTTCTTATACACCCATTTAACTCCAATGGGTTGACTTCCTTTCGGCAGCTCGGCCAACTCCCAAGTATCATTCCT
>CM023954.1:31329967-31340341 GCA_013407115.1 Glycine latifolia
CCCCCCCCCTCTTGGTTTATTGGATTAGGTATTCATTGTATTTTCAGATTCCATGACGATTTTTTCAAAAAAAACTGTCATAAAAACACTTCCAAGACGATTTCTTTAAAATCGATGAGAATTTCACGACAGTTTTAATCATAAATTCATAATTGAAACTCATTCTATGAAGATTTTTACAAAACCAATGTTGATTTGTACAACATATTTTCAAAATTGCCACCATGTGATCTTTGACATCGGTTTTTTTTAAACCAATGTGAATTAAGCACAGTGGAAAGAATTTTTTGTAGTAGTGTTATTTGTAGTGTCAAAAGCAACCTGAGAGTTATGAGTGTGGATATTATGTCATGACACATATGCTCAAAATTGTCAATATTGTTGCTTCATGAAAACATGTAATTAATGAACTTCTCAACAAATTAAATAATTATGTTCTTGGTTTTAGTTCATGAACTAATATTTTATCATATGGTTTTGAAATTGTAGATCATCAACAATTTGGGTCAATGCATGATGAGGATATTGCTAATATTCAACAACTTTTTTTCTTGAACTTGACAATTTTTAGACTTATTTGTTAGGAATTTTTTATATGTTAAGACATATATGTTAAGCTCCAACGAGTACTTTTTATTTTAATATGTTAACACATACATAAGGTTGTGATGAACTTAGTTGTGTTGTTTATATTATATAAGGTTCAATGAGTAGTATATTTTTAGAATATTTGACTATAATTTGTTTAGAATGAATTTAATGCTTTTATTGTTAGGAAATATATTATAACTTGTGATCAATTTGTTTGTTTGTGTTGTGGTATATATGTGGGTGTGGTGATTTTTTATAGGGGAAAATGAATAAAAATGCAGCTTATATAAAAAAAAAAAAACTTTTAAGATTGGTCATGATACTTTTTACATCAGGTTGTGCAAAGACCAATTTAAAAAAAACTTTTTACATTGATTATTGTAATTACCAATGTAAAAAAGTAAACATTTTACATTGGTTATAAGAAAAACTCGATCTAAAAAGTGTGATTTTAAAATTGATTACGACTTTTTAAATCAATTTTTGGATTGGTTGTATGCAAATCGATCTTAAAAGTTCATTTTTAAGATCGATTGAAATTTGATGTAAAATATTTGACTTTCTATATGGCATGTATAAACATTAGTGGTACAATCAATGATCATTTTTAACCCGTGTAAAAAGTAATTTTCGTAGAAGTATGTATTTGTTTAAAATATTTTTGCTCAAAAAATAGTTTTTATTTTATAATAAACAAATCATATTAATTGCTTCTTAAAAATAATTTTTTATAAGCACTTTTTTTATAAAAAAAAATTAAACAAATTGACTCACAATCAACAAATGTATTAAAAAAATGCGTTAAACAAAAACACTAACTGAAATTTGGGATGCAATAATTCACTCAAATTGGCATTATTTAATTTAGAAACAAATGATCATTGGGCACTAACTAAAGTATCCGCAGAATTTCTAAATTATACCTCCCATGAGAAATTGGTAAACAGATATCGCCAATTTCTAAATGTTGACATGAATTGTGGACCGAGTTTATTTCTTTAATTATGGGCAGATTTGATGTCTGTAATTATGAACAGATATGATCTTTGGGAGATCTTAGGAGAATATTGAAAAAGATATTCTTTAATTGGAAGAATTACCTTAATTTGTGAATAGCCAGAAATAGGCGATTTTACATGTATATATTTATTTGCTCTCTATAATAATATGCTCAGAAATAAAAAAATTATATTCTACCATGCCAATTTGACACTAAACACTAGTTCTAGTACATTCCTTTATTTTTGAATATACAAGGTTTATTTGCTGATAATAAAAAAAAGATATAACTCATTTTTAAACACTAATTCTAGCAAGTTTGTTCATATGAATATCTCCAATGAAAATTTGTTTAATAAATTTATTAAGTTATATTTTGTGATGCTTATAATATTTTTATGACCCCATAGTGTCATATTATTATAAGAAATGCATACATAATATTGCTCTAATAGTAATAAACTCTAAAAAATTAAAATATTCATACTTTTATATTTTTTTATTTTTACTTAATTATGATATTATTATGTGTCAAATAAATATTATTTTTTATTATTAAGAAATAATTTCTTATAAAAAATACAAATCTTATATTTAAAAAAACTCTCTCTAAGATGTACTCCAATGAAAAAAAAACTTTAAGAAACAATTTATTCCCTTAAAAAATCCCCATTCAAAATGTTATAAGAACTTCACGAATCATTTTCTCAAATTGAACAAACGAATACCCACTAGGACTAGAAGCTGCCACTTTTGCCAATCTTTTCCACTCCAAAGCTTTCTTTTTCATCTCTTTACCCTTTTCACCATCCATCAACTCCCTCACAAGGCTTTCTATTTTGCCCCTCTCAACATCCTCAATCTCCAACCCAATTCCCCACTCCTTGCAACAGAATCGACAATTGGTATGTTGCTCCGCGAAGAAAGGCCAACATATCATTGGAACACCTCCACACACACTTTCCAACGTTGAATTCCAACCGTTGTGTGTCAAAAACCCTCCAATTGCAGGGTGAGCCAACACTTGCTCTTGGGGACACCAACTAGACAATAGGCCTCTATTTTTCGTTTGTGCCACAAACTCTTTAGGTAAAATAGCGTTTTCACCAATCACAATATCTGGTCTTATAACCCACACGAAGGTTTTGTTGCTGTTGGCAAGCCCCCATGCAAACTCAATCAATTGGTCATTTGTCATAACCGTGACGCTTCCAAAGTTCACATAAACCACTGTGTTGGCTTCTTTAGTGTCGAGCCATTCCAAACACCCTGGCTCCTCCTTCCATAAGTTGGACCCGATTGCATTCAAGGCCTTATCTTTGACATGATTCAAGAGAAAATTTAAGGGGCCAATGGAATACACAGGTGGCAAAATGGATGAGAATGCTTCCAAGATATCGTGCTCTAAGGCATCAAATGTGTTCAAAATTATTGCAGAAGCTTTCTGAGCTCTTATGCACTCGCCACGTGCGAAATTAAGCATGATATCATCTGGGTCTGTGGTTCTAATGAAGGTAGGGATATCCTTCAGTCGAATTTCCTTGATGCCGGGTATCCAATCAATGCTAGTCTCCAAATACCCATTAGTGAGATAACTAGCATCTGCATGTCAGACAGAACAATCAATTAACTAATTAAACTTATATAAATTCCGCTCTAGGTGAACAATCCTTATATATGAATCTAAGAAAAATCTAATTAGTTATAAAATTATTATCATATGATTAAAAAAAAACATGATTATCAGCATGGTACGTTCATTTACTGTCTTATTTATTTTTCTTACCATTTTTTATGTTATTATTTATTTTTATATTGTTTTATTTTTCCTCTATTCCCTAGACCCAAATCTCCTTCGGCTAGCACTCTCTAGTCTCTATAGCTCCCTCTATTCTCTTTACTTTTTCTTTAATTTTCTCTCTCCAGTCTATTTCTTCATGTTTTTATTGTTTTAGAGTAGAGATAGAGAAAGTATCTAGTTTGCTATCTCTCTCTTTTTATTTTAGAATACCCAAAAATTCTACTAAGGATATATTTGACAAAATTAGTTAAAAAATTAGCTAGAAGTCAAAAAACTAATTAAAAGTTAAAAAATCAACTGGTAGCTGAAAATTTAGCTTAATAATTTATACATATTCGATAAAATTAACTGTTGAATTAATTGAAAAATGTAAAATGATAATTAAAAAAATAAAATTATAATTTATTTAAAAATAACAATTAGGAAATTGAATAAATATATTGAAAATAAAAATAGAAGAAAAATTATGTTTAATAAGATATTTCAGCTAACTTTCAATTTTTTTTTACTAGTTGAAACTTTTTTTGATTATTCGTTAATTAAACTTTTTTTAGGCTTCTAACATTGTTAATTAAAATATTTTTAGACTTCTAACATTTTTTAAAACAATACTTTGAAATGGTATTTTTTAAAATATTAGCATTTAACTAATTTTCTAACTAATTTTATCAAACCTAATCTAACGCAAAGGAAGATCTTAAACAGTAAAAAAAAAAAACCTTAAACAGAACAAACACCGTGATTTTCAGTGAGTATTTTATTTTTTAGTTATTAATTGACCAATCAAGTATTAACACGTCTTTTTTGTCAGATATTCGTACCACATCGTTTTGCACTACTATTTAGTAGTGCTCATTGTAAAAACCCACCTTATTTCGATCAAAGTGAAGAAAGAGATAAATAAAAAACAACAATATGATAATAGATGAGACGAAAAAAATAAAAAGATAAAAAAAGTGAAAAAATAATCATATTACATATAAAAAAAATATTCCTCGATAATTACTCTCAAATGAAAAAACTACATTGTAAAATAATATTAACCTCCTATAAATTGTAAAAGAAATTAATGACTAACCTTTGAGTGGTGTAAGGTCCCTTTCAACAAGTTGCTGGTATTGGACGTAGCACATAAACCCACATGCACTGGTGGTCCAAAACAAGACATTTGGTACGCCAAGTTCTTGGGCAGCATCCAAAGTGAAGCTCATGATGCCATCAGAAACAACACAACTCACAGAAGGGACACCTGGGGAATCATTGAGCTTGGAAAGGAGGTTCCTGAAGTGCGGCAAGCAAGTCCTTTTGGTATAGTCACAGAGCGAAGGCACGTGCTGCGTGCCTTCGACGTCGGGCTGGGGAAGCCCGTCGGGGATGGTCTCAAAACGAAATGAAGAGAGACCATTAAGGGAATCAGGGCCTCTCGCTTTGAGAAGGCGTTTGTGGTTGTACTCAGTGTTGACAAAGGTTATGTGAAAGCCTTTGAAGTGAAGGAGTTTTGCTAGTTTCAGCATTGGGTTTATATGGCCTTGTGCAGGGAATGGAACGCACACTGCATGGGGCTTCTTGATTGCATCCAGAGAACCCATTTTGATTTTTTTTCTTTCTCAAGGGAGTGGAATGAATTGAAAGGAGTGATTGATGGTGCTATCTTCTTCCACACACCATCATATATAAGGGAGTTGAGAGAGAGGACAAACGTTCATTTTCATTTAACATTTAATATATTTTTTGGGTCCACATGTCTATCTCTTAGTTGGGGAGCCAAACTATTTGTATAAATTTTTCCACAGTTATAACATGAATTGAACCCTGTTTAAGTAACAATATTTGTTACAGAAAAATTGTTGGAACTTTATTTTTGTATAATACTTTTATAAATTTAATATTACAATGTAAATACCTATCGAATATTTTGAGATTTCAAAAGATTTTTCCTTATCTGTGTTTAGTGGTAAAGAAATAGGAGAGAAAAAGAGAAAAAATTAAATTATTTATGAATTCAACACCTTTATTATACTATTTTAATTTAAATATTTGTTCACAATTTTACTATATTCTCTTCTCTTCCACTCTATTAAATCAACCCTTAGTATTGTGTGTTCGTGTCGTGATATAGACAATTCCATACGGAAATTTCACACCCAAGTTCCATCTATTGTGCAAACTGCCAAACAGTAAAAGAAATCAGGAATCAAGTGAGTCTAACAAAAGGGTTAAGTTTTCTTAACGAAACAAATCAAGATTTGATTTCCTACTAGAAGTATTCATACTTACACTTCGTTTGTTACAACAGATAATGGAAGAATCAAGTTTCAAAGAACAGAAATTTTGATTTAGTCTTGTAAAAAGTGAGATTTATTTAGCATAAATATGGTTCAACTTGATTTATGATTTTTAAAATATTTTGGTAAATCATATATAAATGTTTTTAAAATAATTTTGTCATTATCTATATATGTCATCTTATAATAATTGTTAAATTAATATTATTAAATACATACCATGTTATTTCTAAGCAATAATATAAATTATGTTAAGAAAAATAAAATTTGTAAAAATAAAAATAAAAAATATTTTATAAAACCAAAAAAATATGAAGATATATTATAAGAATTAAAAATATTTAAACTTAATAAAATAAGTGGGGGGTCTTTGATTAAGATTATTATAAAACCTTAATTAAAAAGAATTCAAATATAATACTTATTATAAAACATTGGGTCTAACTTAATTTCATGATTTTTTAAATAAATTATGTTAATATATTTTTAAAATATTTAATTTAAGTTTTATGTAAAAATGAATATGGATAAGATTTAGTATAATATTGCATAATCCATTTTAAATAGAATAAGTAAAGTATCTATTTTTTAAAAATAGAATAAATAAAATATGTCATTTTAACTCATTTTATCAATTTTTTTATTCATCTCTTTCGCCTGGAAAAGACAGGATTATAAGCCTTTGGAAAGTGTTGCGTTCGATCACCCATCTTTGTGTGATAAAGGATATATGAGATCAAGATATTAATAATATATTTGGCATAAGAAAGAATAGTCTAGAAAGGAAAAGTGAAATAAAGTAAATAAAATAAATAAAATATATAGAAAGTGAGTTAAGTTTTTAAACTGTTCAGGAAGGAAAGGTGAAATAAACAAAGTGAATGAAATATAAAAATAAAAAATACAGGGTGAGATAAATTTTAATTTAGATATTTTTTTAAAAAAGAACATAAATTTATAAATATAAATGTATATTTTTGTTAAAAATTTACACCATCGTCTTATTTCTAGAACAAACAAATTTATCATACAAAGTTACCTGTGATTTGATGACAAATTATAGTTGTTTTTCCTCTTAAAAATATGTAGATAAACCACGTGATTCTCGCTGCCAATAAAATAGTCAATCTATACACGTCATCTTGTCTTGAAAACAAATTTCAAGAGATTTTTTAAAAATTGTGTCAGTCATAGACAAAAGCTTCAGATCTAATAATAGACTAAACAGGAAAAGTTTGTGTATGAAAATGAAAGCTCGGGTCGAATATAGGAAGTAACGTTGTGGATATAAAGACATACAGGGAAATTGTCTGGCAAGATTATTAAAAAGTCTTCTTTACATAAAATTCTGAACAATTCTATGAAAATTTTGATGTTTTAATTAAACTTTTTTTCTAAATATTTATTTATCTCTTTTTTTATAATATTCTAAATATTGTTAATTCATTTGAATAAGTCTAATTTTAGTTGTAATATCTTTTTCATTAAAGTTATTAATATAAGTTAGATTTATTTCATATTTTTTTCTATGTCAAAATGCTATAAGATTTTTCTCACAAATTTCTTTTTTAATTTTTTCTTCAATTTTAATTTTCTTATCTTGAATTATTTTACTATTTATCTGTTCTTCTATCCTCTTATAGTGAACTTCTTTAGTTAACAAATTTATTTGTTTTGTTTTATTTTTAATAAGACTGATAGAAGAAATTTTTACTATATTTAATTCTCTTTGCCTAGGGGAGTTTATAAATTCAAAAATTATTGTCCTTCCTATTACTTCAGTTATTAATCATTTATCAGTTACTTGAAAATGATATAGTAATGCCAAAAATGGTGTTCCTAATATTACTTCACAATTCATATTTTTTATTAATACAAATGAAGTAGCATAACATATTCCATTCTTGCATATTTTTGCATATGATAATTTATAACTTATATTCATTTTAGACTCATTTGCACTTGATATATTATTTACAGATTTCTCATAATACTTAGTAGGTATTAATCCTTCTTGTATACAGTTTACATATGCTCCTGAATCTATTAAAGCTATTAAATTAAATTTTTCTTCTTTAACTATTAATGTTATTTCACAATGTCATTTATGTGTAATTATAAGGGTTAATAGATTAATAAAGTTTTCTTCTTTATTTTCGATATCTTCTATTCTTAATGAAGAGCTAGGAGTATTTTCTTGAAATCTTTTTTTTTCTTTTCCTTCTAACTCTAAAATTCTATATTCTAAAGCTATATCATTTTGTTTTAATTATGTGATTTCTTTTTTAAGTAATTTTATTTCCTCTTGTAAATCTTTTAAGGTAATATTTCTACTAGGTATAAATTTATTATATATTTCTTTCATATCTACTGATTTTACCTCTTGTATAGTAGATTGATCTTTACTAATTAGTTCATTAAGTTGATTTATAAATGCATCTATTATTGGTGAATCTTCTAATTTTCCTATTATATTTATTAAAGTTTCAGTTTGATCCCTAGTTAACATATTTATACTTTTGCAATTATTACAAGTACATAATTCTGGTCCTAAACAATTTTCTAATCCTGAATCACTAGAGTAATCACTAGTAGTTTCTTCTTGATCTATCTGGTATATTCCTGCATCATCTTCAGAAAAGCTTATTTCTGAAGAGTTATCTGAATACTCTTCTGGTTCTGAATTTATAACTATTTTCATTAATTTTTGTTTTAAATCTTCATCTATTTCTAATTCGTTAATTTTTTGTTGAGTTGTACATTTATTAGCATAATGTCCTGGTTTACCACATTTCCAACATTGATTTTTCTTCTTTTTTGGATAATAAGACTTTTTATTAAACTTCTTATTACTCTTATAGGGTTTTTTATGATATTCATGCCTATCTGTTTTATTTTCATGATACCTCTTTTTAGAATAATATCTAGAGGTTTTAAATGGTTTTCTATATTTTCTCTTATTTTCAAAACTATGAGCTTTTATTATTTCTACTCCATACTGATGACAGAAAGTTCCTAATTCTTTCCTATTAGTTATACTATCTTTTCTCATTTTATTTTGTATCTTAAAATCTATACATATATTAATTTGTCCATATTTTAGTATAATATTGCATAACTCATTTTAAATAGAATAAACAAAGAGTGGTACAGTTAGAGTTTCTATAGAAGAAGAGAATTTCAATTTCTCACCCTTTAAAAGGAAATTCAAATTCCACATTTTTAGTTGTTTAAAATTCTGTTTTAGAATTTCAAAAATTTAAATTCTTCATATAAAAATATCCAAACAATGAATTTTATATTAAAGAATTTTAAATTCCCTTAGAAATTATTTTCCTCAAATAAAATTCTCTATCCAAACACATTTTAAGGATTTTTTAGTGGCTTATTCCTATAGTATCAAGTCCTAAAAGGATCGATTTTGGGCTACCTATTTTCCCCTTATATTGGAACTGAAACCGGACTATCAAAATCACTATGCAGGAGTGTTTTATGGAATTTGCGAAGAAAAAGCTTGTTGTTGAGATAAAAAAAAATTACCATCCTAATCTTTGTGTTGTCATTTATTGCAGTTTCGCAATGACAAAACTAGTTTAAAATCGTTGATATGTATGTGGTTCATTTAGTTAATTTTCTTTAAACTATTTTGACTTTATTGACATCTTATATTAACTCGCCTTTGTTTGATGTATGCAATACAATTCCAATCTTTGAAGACCGTCTTCGCCAAGGTGCCAAGCGAAAAGTGAAACTTCAAGCAGAAGCGACAGCTAAAGCCTAATCAGAGTTGATTACTATGGAAATGTCATCCTATCCTTTGTCTTTTGAAAGTGGTCCTAAGGCTACTTATGTTGTTCTCGACCCTCTGGCTAGCTCTAGAGTTCAAACATTAAAAAGGCAAAAGAATGATATTATTGATATTGATTTAATAGGAGAAAATAACTAACCTTCTCCGAATTTGGTGCAAACTCAAATTCCTTTTTCATCCATACCTTCACTTGTTTAATGTATAGTCGTTTGTTTGGTTGTTTTACAATGTTGTCAATCATAAATAACGATGATTATATTTATCAAAACCAACATAAATTACATTTTATGATGTGTGAGAATTTTGGGAAATTTTTACTGATTAATTAATGTACATTTATTTCCCATAAATGTGGTGTGGTTGTTATTGGGCGAAGTTTGTGGTGTTATTGTTGGTTAGGTGAGATGTTTTGGTGCATAGGGCCTATAAATATGGCTCGAATCATGTGTTGATAATGCATTCATTTCCTTCATTTGTTTTGTTGTTTTGTTAAATCTATTTTATTGTTAAGAACTTCTTCGTTCGTGAGTTTTCCACCCTTCAAATGACGCTTATTGACAGTGTTAGCATCTCACCCCAGTTAAGGGGACATTATCTATGAACTCTTAACTAGTTGGGGTGCTAACACTGTCTTTCAGCTTCTAGGTCATAGTTGGGTTAAAATGCTAACAATGGTCATGCCACTTGGGTATCTATCACAACCTTATTGCAGATCCTTTGGTTGCTGAATCTTCAAGGGTGTGGAGGATCGCAGTGTGCTGATGGTCTTTTTGGGTAGTAAGGTCAATGAATCAGTCATCAAGGATTCCATGATGTGTTATTGTAGATTTATAGAGCACTCTTACCTTTCCTTCGACAAACCAAAACTCGACATACACTGTGACAAATGT
>CM023954.1:31340441-31357143 GCA_013407115.1 Glycine latifolia
CCCTGCTCCAAAGTACAAGCTCTCAACATGTCTTCCAGGGTCTGGATGGTCCTCTCTGTCTGACCATCAGTCTGTGGGTGGTAGGCTGTGCTAAGCCTCAACTGGGTCCCAAAAGTCTCCTGAAGAGCACCCCAAAACCTAGAGGTGAAATTCGGATCTCTATCACTGACAATGCTCTCGGGAACACCATGCAATCTGACAATCTCTCTAACATATAGCTGAGTCAACCTCTCTGTGGTATAGTCAGTCCGGACAAGCAAGAAATGAGCGGACTTGGTCAGCCTATCAACAATCACCCAGATGGAGTCACATACAGTCTGAGTCCTCGGTAGTCCAACTACGAAGTCCATGGAAATGCTATCCCATTTCCACTCTGGAATCTGCAACGGCTGCAATAGGTCTAACGGTCTCTGATGCTCAATCTTCACCTTCTGACATACTAGACACTTAACCACATACTCAGCTATGTCTCTCTTCATCCATGGCCACCAGAAGTTCCTCTTAAGGTCCTGATACATCTTGGTGGCACCTGGATGAATGCTAAACTGGCCCTTATGAGCCTCAGATAGAACTGCATCCACCAACTCGCCCTTAGGCACCACAACTCGATCTTGGTACAACACCAAGTCGTGAGTCTCCCAAGAAACATTCTGCTGACCAATCATGGCCCTCACATCATCATCCTGCTTTTGGGCCTCTCGGATCCTCCGTATTAAATCATTATCAACCTTGGTCTCTCTCAACTCAAGACCACGAACACCCTCTGTCATAGTCAGGTGCATATCTCTGAACTGCTCAATTAGCTCATAGTCTAAGATCATCATGCAGGCAGCACTCACATGCTTCCTGCTCAAGGCATCAGCAACAACATTCGCCTTGCCGGGATGATATCTCAACTCAAAGTCATAATCTTTGAGGAACTCCATCCACCGTATCTGTCTCATATTCAGCTCCTTCTGGTCAAAGAGATATTTGAGACTCTTGTGGTCACTGAACACCACTAACTTAGCACCATACAGGTAGTGCCTCCAAATCTTTAGAGCAAAGACAATAGCTACAAGCTCTAAATCATGCGTAGGATAAGCCTCCGCGTGAGGCTTCAGTTGCCTGGAAGCATAGGCAACCACCTTCTTCTCTTGCATCAGTACACATCCAAGCCCCCGCTTGGAAGCATCACAGTACACTTCAAAGCTTCCTTCAGAATCAGGAAGAGTCAACACTAGAGCCGTAGTCAATCTCTCCTTCAACTCCTGGAAACACTGCTCGCACTCATGGGTCCAAACAAACAGAACCCCCTTCCGGGTGAGGCGAGTCAAAGGTAACACCAGCTGTGAGAACCCCTGAATAAACCTCTGGTAGTAGCCTGCCAAACCAAGGAAACTCCGGATCTCAGATATGTCCTTGGGTCTCTCCCAAGTCATCACAGCCTCTATCTTACTGGGATCAACTGATACCCCAGCTGCAGAAATCACATGGCCAAGGAATTTCACCTCTGCTAGCCAAAACTCGCACTTTGCCAACTTGGCATACAACTGATCATTCCTCAACGTATGAAGAACAATCCTGAGATGCTCGGCATGCTCCGTCTCTGTCCTAGAGTAGATCAATATGTTATCAATAAACACCACCACGAACTGATCTAAGAAAGGTCGGAATACTCTGTTCATGTAGTCCATGAACACTGCAGGGGCATTCGTCAGACCAAAGGGAATTACCTGATACTCATAGTGACCATACCGAGACCGAAAGGCTGTCTTCGGTATGTCTGCGGGCTTGATCCGAATCTAGTGATATCCGAATCTCAGGTCGATCTTAGAGAACAACCTGGCTCCCCTCAACTGATCTAATAGATCATCAATCCGAGGCAAAGGATACTTATTCTTGATAGTAACCTTATTCAGCTGCCTGTAATCGACACACAACCTCATACTGCCATCCTTCTTCTTCACGAAGATCACCAGGGCTCCCTACGATGAAACACTTGATCTGATAAACTGCTTGGACAGCAGGTCCTCCAATTGCACCTTCAACTCTCTCAACTCTAGCGGAGCCATACGGTAAGGTGCTATAGATATTGGCCCTACACTGGGAACCAAATCAATGGAGAACTCAATCTCTCTCTCAGGTGGTAGCTGTGTAATCTCCTTTGGGAATACATCCACAAACTCACTCACCACCGGAATCTGTGAGAGATCAACACTCGGCTTATCTTCTGTCACACATGCTTAGATATAACCCTGAGCTCCCTCCCTAATCGCCTTGCGAGCTTGCAAGACTGAGAGGAAAGGTGTGGAACTCGAACCAGCTCCATCAGAAGGCACAACAACCTTCTTTCTGCAACAGTCCAACATCACGCCATACTTGGCCAACCAATCCATACCCAAAATGATCTCAAGGGTAGGCATAGCTAGGCAGTACAAATCAATCGTGTACTCTCTACCGTCAAACTGAAATTGCACATCCTTGCAGTACGTGCTCACCTGACATCTCTCACTAGATGCAGTGGTAACCTCCATCGGAGGAGAAAACCTAGACATGGGCAAGTTTAGCCCAAATGCAGTCATGTCTTGGATGAATGAATGCGTAGCTCCAGAGTCAAACAAGACTCTCACATCATAAACATCGATCAGAATAGTACCTCTGATCAAGTCAGGAGCTCTGTCTGCCTCTCTAGCATCAACTGTATACACCTGACCTGCTGTGGGTGCTGTCGTCATAACTGGAGCAGCCAGTGCCCGGCCCCCTGCCTGTGGGCACTCACGAGAAATGTTACCTGGTTTGCCACACCTAAAACACACCAACTGGCCTGAGGGGCACACTCCCCAATGCTCTCTCCCACAAGCTGGGCATCTGGGAGGAGGTCACCTCCGCGCTGAGCCACTCTGGCTAGAGCCTCTCTTGAACCTATCTAATGGGGTAGAGACTCTCAGATCTTTGCCCTTACCCTTACCGGGTGGGCCTGAACTTCCGGGCCTCCTCACCTCCTGTCTGACTGAGGGAGTAGGCTAACTGCCTCGGTGTCTGTGAAGCATATCCTTCACTTGGCAACATTGCCTCACTAGGCTATCCATGTCACGGGATCCACTACCCGCAACTCGCTCCTCTATGCTCTCCCTAAGCCTCATTTGGAACTTAGCAGCAAGAACATCATCATCAAGCAAGGATCTCCTGAAATGTGAATATTTGGCCAGTTCATTGAACCTGGACAAGTACTCATCCACTGTCATGCTCCCCTGAACAAGACTGTCAAACTCTGTCTGCTTCTGCTCCCTGGCATCCCTGGGAAAGTATCTGTCCAAGAAACAGGCCTCAAACACCTGTCAGGTGATCTCCCTAGCCTGGCCTCTAAGCAACTGAGCAGTGGTGGTCCACCACTCATGGGCATCACCCTGTAGCAAGTAGGTCGCATACAACAACCTCTGGTGATCATAACACTCCATCACCGTAAAAATCTTCTCCAGTGCCTGGAGCCACCTAGCTGTCGCAACTGGATCGTATCCTCCAAGGAAAGCTGAAGGGTCATGCTTACGAAAAGCGATAAGCATCTTCCCTCGGGCTGCAGCATCATCATCAGCCTCAACATGGAACACCGGGTCCCCTCTCAAGCTGCTACCTCTAGTCGGATGGCGACTACCCTCGCCATCATGTGTCAGAGGTGGAAAGGATGCTCTATCATCCCTCCTCAAGGTCCTCATCTCCTCAAGCATCTCCTGATTGGCCTTCATCAAGGCCTCATTCATCTCACGATTTGCAGCCATCTCACGCTGCATAGTCTCCTGCATCTGCCTAATTGCAGCCAACTCAGGTTGCCACTGGATCAGGCTGGGCATTCGTCACCCCACTGTTGTTCCGGGGTCTCGTCATGACACTGCACATGTACACCAAAACAGTGAGTTGATCAGGCACACAATTAGTGCCCACACATGCAATAGCCATGGCAAACTCAGACAATAGTCAAGAGCAACACACAATTACCATACATAATGCTTCCATCAAGAAACTGCTCTGATACCATAAAATGTAACACCCTGTATGCATCCGGCGTATTAACAATTACTTAATCAGATAAGCGCAGTAATTCATTGAATTAAAAACCACGGAAGCGTTTTTCAAAACCATATCTCTTGATTCATTATGTATGGTAAGTGACCTCAATTAAACATACAAATTCAATACACTATAACCAGCCTCATCAATCCAAAACAACATAAAGAACGACAGATACATCAATAATATCTCTACAGATATAACAGGAGAATGAACCACATGTCTCAATATGGTATAACATATATACATCATCTCAACCACCGCTGTGGCGATACAAAAGAATAGGCATCCATTGCCATGTTCTCACAGATTACATCCTCCGAGAGGGCATACAAAATCAGCAGTGTTTACTCATCATAAACATAAACATGAGCATCACATGTGTACACACACATCTTCCCTGAACCAGGGGTAAAAAATACATCAACATAACCAATGAGCCACCATGCTCTCAAAATGCTGCCAAGCAGCTACGCAAGAACTGTCTCTACTGGGGCCTCCCGCCCTGAGACCTATCATCTCTGCCAGATGAATCACCTGCAAAAACATAATCCCCACACGGGGTGAGATACACATCTTAGTAAGCTTAGGGCTCTTGGAGGCTTCTCCTCCTCACTGGCTCACATCCATGATACACAACATCAAAAGCATCACAATCACTACGCATCCCGGCCCTCACAACAATACATAGCCATCATCTAGCTCTAATGTATATCCACGGTACTACGCCCGCCAAAGATGCATCATCATCAGCATCTGGGACTCTCAGTCCCCAGTGCGAGACCGGAACTCACACCGTGTCATCCCATCGGGAGCTTCCCCTTTTCACATGGATGCACGTATATGGCACCTCCGAGAATAGGTTTCAACCACGATGGGACCACCTATCTCTTGGTCTTAAGGGATCATCATCACCCTTTACGTGAACAAACCAAACTAGGAGTTGCGCTCTACTCCTAGGGAGGTCCATATCTATCTAACTGGCCAGAAGATCTATTCAACAGATAACCATACACAAAGCACAGAACAAGCATATATATTATCATGAGGAAAATTGTAACATCCAATTCAATGCATATGAATCATGTATGCAACCATCATTCCCTCGGAGTGTGGTGGAACTCAAGCAGTGGGAAACACTCCCAAGAACCATAAACTTACCTGGCAAAGCTGTGCTCTACTGTTCAATCCTGAAACTATGGTCTCTGCCACTGGCACCCTCGGTGTCATGCCCCATAAAAAGGTACACAAGCATGAGTCAACAATCATCCCATCCGTACCAAGCATCTAATATACCAAACACACAGAAAAACAGAATCTGCTGCATAAAAATTATGCAGATTTTGTACCCACTTCGAAAATCCATAAATCCCTGTAGGAAGCTCCTAAAATTAAGGGAATTTAGAGGCATCTAGGTCTATCTCTCATCTTTCAAATGCAACTGGTTTCGTCCAATTCCATAAACCACAGCCTTTGTAGCAATCAAAATATCAGAACTGTCACGCACTAAAACAGTGCTGACAGCAACATAACAGCCCAAACAGCCATTTTGAAACGCCTGCCTACACCAGGATACTCATCCAAATAACCTGAGATTTACAGGTATAAATTACACATACATATCTTTCTATAGCCATTGGAATCACTCAATTTGGATCAACCTATACTGATTTATGATTTCTGCAAGATTGGCCTCTGCAGCAGAAAAATCTACTAAAAATAGAGTATAACAGCCTGTTATACTCTGCACCATAATTTCTGAGGACCTCCAAAAATAGCACGAAAATTCCAGAATATATCTAACTCTCTTAGCTTTCGAATGACACCAATTTTAGACCATTTGGATTCGGATAGCTCCGGTTATGCAGAAAACACCAGAACTGACCAGATTGGTGTTCTTGGCTGTCATGAACTAGCATGTATGTTTCATGCATGGAACACCATTTCAACTTAAAATCAACTTCTACACACTCCAAATAATACTTTAAAACTGTCTCACCCTCCCAATACTCAGCATTTATCAATCTCACTCTAAACCCTAACCCTAACCTTAAGAATCAAGGAGAAATAGGAGGAAATTACCAACCTTAGAGTGCAATAGGTCAAATGGAAGGTGGACCAGCTCTTGCTAGCTTCTAATTTCGGTCCAGTTGCTCCAAACGAAGTGGGCAGCTCCTAGCTTCACTCTTTTCCCAAATTGCTCACAGCCAATACTCAACAACAATGAATGATAAAGAGAAAAGCTTCCTATCTTGCTTAATTGGAGTTTTCAGCCACCAAACAAGAAGAAGTGAAGAGCAAAGATGCTTGGGTGTGAAGGAGAAGTATGGTCATGTGGGTAGAAGAAGAAGAAATGAGGACAATGCTGGCCATACACAGTTTTTAAACATAAGGACAAAGCTTCCTATCTTGCTTAATTGGAGTTTTCAGCAACTCACACCCTAACTCCTATACAAAGACCAAAATGCCCTTCGTTTCATTAATCCGTTTAATTAAGCAATTATCACCCAATTTACCTTAATTAAAACTAGAGACATTACAGTTGTAGTGTGATCGAGCCAACTTGTAAACTTTTATGATACTGATAGGTCGACACATTTTTGAATGATGATAATAGGGTTTTAAGTATTGGTCCATATTGGCAATATCGCCTGCACCAGCACGATATCAAAGTTGGAAGATCCCAATTTCAACTGAAATCAAAGAGTGTTTGAAAACACAAATAACGACCACAACAAATTGTTGTTGTGGCTGCAACAAGCATCACAAACAACCGTTACATTTAGGACACCATTTTTTCCAAGGATTCTATTTGAAATACACTATTAAGCATTGAAATGCTCTGCAATTCACAACTCGCTAAGCCTTCGTTGTTCTCCCACCATTCATGCTTCTGCCATAGTCACCGATTTTTGCCACCATCATCAGCCATTGGCTTCTCAATTTAGTAAACACTCACACTACGAGGAAGGATAATGATAAAGTTTAGAGATGTCTGAAGAAAGGACATGAGAACAAAAGGATGGGAGATGGAGGAAGAAAGGAAAGGTTCGTCGTTCATGTGTCTCTTTTATTTTGGTGAGTAGAGGTTCACGTGTCTCAAGCATAGAGAAATGAGTATGACAAATCAAATTAAATTAGAGGAGATTAAAAAGGAATTTTAAAATGAAAACTAAGAAAATATTAAAAAGAAGGATTGGAAATTGAAATTTGGGTCATGAGTCTATAAGAAAATTTAAAAATAATCATAACTATTTAATTGACAAAAAAAATTGATTAGTTGCTTGAGAAATGAGAAAATTTAATTAGGTTCTACAATTTTATTAATATTTAAAATGAAATTATGAAGATTAAATTTACTTTGAATTCATTTAAATGAGTTTAAAATCAATAGAAAATTATATTTGATACAGAAATTCTGTAAACAAAAAAAAACTGAAATTGAAAAGAGTTAAAGAAAAAAAGAGATAGGTAATAAAATTATTTGTATTGCATGTGAAAAAGAAAATATCATAATCAATAGGCTAAAAT
The DNA here is from genome assembly GCA_013407115.1 of Glycine latifolia. Taxonomy (NCBI): domain Eukaryota; kingdom Viridiplantae; phylum Streptophyta; class Magnoliopsida; order Fabales; family Fabaceae; genus Glycine; species Glycine latifolia. The sequence continues at coordinate 31,348,020 of CM023954.1, forward strand.
ATGTTTGTCATCCCTATTAATATTCAAATTTTGTATTTATTTCCTAATAAACAAAATTTTCGTTTTTTCACCCTGATAAAATAATATTTTTGGGTCGCTAACACTTTTCTTTAGTTCATAATAAATTAACAAATTTTGTGTTTAATCCTTGATAAAAAGTTTCATTTGTTATTAGTCCATTTGAAAAAGACTAATACCAAATGAAAAAAAATTATTAGGGAGTAAATACAAAATTTGTTAATTTATCCGATTCTAAAAAAAGGGCCTAGGACCAAAAATAATTGTTGTTTTGTTTAGGAACTTAATTCAAAGAAAAAATTTATTAAACAACAAACACGAAATTCAGATATAATTAGGGATAAAAATATATTTTATTCTACTTAATAATGATGAAATTTTTTTAATTAAATGTTAGTTAGATTTTTATGCAATGTTGTGAGGCATTCACGTGGCAATGATCGTAATCCACATCACAGAATCTGCAATATCTATAATCTTGAAAATCTTAACACGAAGACGGACACAATTTAAAACCTTGGATGATATAGTCAGTCGTGAGTTATACCATCGTGGTGTTAATTAATCGACCCAACTTGAGAATTTTGTATGATACCGATATGTAGACACATCTTTTTAACAATGATATAGTTTGTTGCGAGTTATATTGTCGTGGTGTAATTGAGCCAACTTGAAAATTTTGTATGATATTGTCGGTTACCTTGTGTGTTCAGGTAACCAACCTTGTCACATCTCTTTGAAGAGTGACTATGAAGGTTGTGATGTCGACCTATATTCGTGGTCTTTTTATAAGTGTCCAAGGAGGCTATAATGTCGATCTACACTAGCAAGTCTTTTTAAATGTCGCACATGGAGGCCATAATGTTGAATTACGCTCGCGAATCTTTTTAAATGGTGCCCGAGGAGGCTGTAATGCCAACGTACACTAAAAAAATTGACTAAATGTTAGCTCTATTCGGATCTCCTCCCTCGGCCTTCTCGGACAATAGAAGATAAGCATTAAAGTCCCCCAAAACAATCCACAGACTTTGCACAACCCCAACAACCTGTACAAGATCTTCCCATAGAAGAAAGAGAAAACATTTGATTAAATGATGCAGACGATGGTAAAAAACACAGTATATATAGTGATTTTAGACACTTATGTCAGGTAAACAAATTCAAATTCAAATTTGAAATCTAAAAGAAGGTATTCAAATTTGACAGATATCTTCCTTGCTAAAAGGAAATTTTCGTAGAGATGCAGATCTTTGTATGCTAATAACTCTAAATTCCTTGAATATTTTCCATTTTGGTGAAGGCCAAAGCCCTAATCATAGACCTGTGGCTTTCCTATATGTTTATGGCTGAAACAACTTTTGCATTAACCTATGGATTTCCTTCTTCATCATTTTTATTCTTAACCTACACTAAAGGATTTCAAAAAGTTTCCAACTTTATTTGTTTTTTTTGTCCTCTTTTTTTCCTTGGACTTGTAATGTTGGGCTCTTGGTTGGATAAAGGAATTACTATTTACAACTCATTTTTGCTAAATACACCCACAATTCCCTTTATTCACATCCTAATTATTCATTATACCCTTTTTACTCAAAGGAGTATACCTCTAGGAACCAATTTTCCTTTCCAGAAGTGTCATTTCAGAATATCATATATCTATTCTTGATAACCATAACTATACCTCACAGGTTTGGAAATACATTTCTAGAATAGGTATATGTTATTCCAAAAAGACATTTTCGGTAGTAATAAATATAAGATCGTTGAAGTTGTCGACGTTTATCTTACATCCCACATTTGTTAGTTTTATTTTCATCCTATCATTTTGTTCTTTAAACCTTATCTAAAATCTTATTTTTATTCTACCTTTGTTGTTCTTTAAACCATAATTTTGAATCTTATCTTCACCTCATGGCATCCAACAAAATACGATTTTGGCAATATGCCAAAAGCTATACCATACTTCATCAAGAGTGCTGAAATCTTTGGAGACTAAGTGTCGGGATCCATTAAGAAGCTTGTTCTTGTTTATGGTAAATTAAGTTTAACTTTGAAATTTAATTTATAGTATGTTTCTTATATTCTTGTCATCATGCTTTTAAATTAAATAAGATTTTAATTAAAATATATATTGACAATATTTATATTTTTTGTACTACCATCAAATAGTAAATTGTTATATATCAAAATTATTATCATTTTTTTAAAATTATTTTTATTTTTCATGGATACAAAAATTAAAATACTCATAAACACATTGGTTAATGTTGAATTTTTAGATATTATTCGAGTTTATTTCTTTTTCAAATTTTATATATTTTTTGATCGAATTCTGAACTAGTTGGAATCTTTTTCTCCTAATGAACATGAAGCCAAAAGGATTAAGAATATATATATATATATATATATATATATATTAAGATTTAAAATGAATATAATTCTTAAACATATTTTAAAATTTAAATATAAATATATATTATTTGTATATTTGACATTTTTTTATCAAAACTTTATTTTAAACTTATTTATTTATAAGTGTGATCCATTTATTCCATTTTTTATGAGGATCTGGTTATAAAGAAAATATTTTGTGGAATGATATTACCTTTCCTTTTATAAATGGATAATGTTTGAAATTAGAATGTGAAAAACATATTTAGAAATAATTGATTCATGATCATTCTGACAAAGGAGAACATGTCACATATGCTATGATTATGCTAATTCCATCTCTTTCTAGTTGGCACCAGAAGAACATGATAGACAACGGTAAAAATTGAATGCACAAGATCCCACAATGATATGTTCATCCTTTGATAAAAAGCGCATCAAAGCCTTGCTCAAGATGACGAAAAATATTCATACATTGAAAAGAAGCGAGAAAGAATTAAAGAGAAATACTACTAAGTGAAACACAATGCTTATTGAGTCTATCCTTTGCGTAACAAAGTCATTGTACTAAGGATTACTTTGCTGTAAATGCACTCTTTGAGTGATAGAATATGTGATTCTACAAACTATTTGTTTGTGAAAACCAGGAGTGGCTTAGTGACAAAATAATACTTGAGTGTTCTTAGATTCAGGGAAAGTACAAGGATTGTGTCAATAATGGCCTAGAAAGTACTTGTAAAGTCAAGAGTGACATGTCAAGATACTTACTGTAATCACACATTGATTAGTGAAACCCTTAACATTTTTGAAAAGAAGAATTAGAAGTAGCTCAAGTTTGAGTGAACCGGTATAAATTTAGTGATTCTACTACTCTCCTTTAACTTTTCTGAGTATTTCTTAAGACTTAATATTGACACAACTTTGTACACAAGTTTTATATTAAATTGTATTTTAAATGACTATTTTATCAAACACTGGACAATAGTCCATAGCACCTTTGTGAAAACCTAAGTTATGTCACTGGAAGATAGTTCTCTAAGAACTTGTTTTTCCTGTAAAATCATTTCCATTGCAAAAAGGTTCCTAAGTTTATCTAACACACTATTCAATCTCTTTTATAGTGTGATTTATTGTATTTCAATCATATCCAAAGTCATCAAAGCATCAGACTCAAATAATTTTCTTGAGACCTCTACTCTAAGTAATTTGAAGACCATGCAAAACTGCAAAGCGCTCAACATGAATAGTAGAAGTAAACCCACAGTGACCCAAGAAACCAATAGTCCACTGACCAATAGAATCGTGAAGCACTCTTCTAAAGCCAGACATGCCTGAATTTCCTGGAGAGCTTCCATCGACATTCAATTTGAAAAAATCTTGAGCCAAAGGCCACCACCACACTAAAATAGAACCCTTCTGCTTGATGAATCGCAAGAAAACCTTTGTAATAGAATCATGAAGAGTGTGAACTTGATTGATAATGAACCAAATAGACCAGACTTGATTGTTGAAAATTTGTTCATTCCTAACTTGCCAAATAAACTAACAAATCATTGAAAAAGAATTGCCATGATTACCAGTTATATTTGTACGAATCGAAGAAGAAGAATCAGAAATATCAAAAAATTTCATGCAATTCCAAGACATAAAATTCCACACCTGTGATAAGAAAAATCCAAAGAAAGGTGTCAAAAAACTTGAAAAGTGTTAGTAGACAAGCTATAATGAAGAGTTATCCATAAAAAAATTTTAATATTTTCTGGAAGGGACAAGGACCAAAGTCATGACTAAGAATCAATGCGGCTATCAAAAGTGGAGAACTCATTTGTCCACATTGTTGGCCTTTGGCGTCTATCATTTGTCTCTATTTTTGCATCAATAGCCTTCTCCCTTCTATCCCCCTCTCAATAGCCACAACCAGTTTTGGCATTGTTGGCCACTAATGAAAACAACACCAACCAAATCATCTCACTCAAACTTGACACCATCGATGACCTAAGAAGGACTTCAACCAAAATGTTAGTGTGTCTCTCTCACTCTATTGACATGATTAGGTTTTGAGGTATCTTAATCAGTGCTTGAGCAAGACTTCCTCATTTACGTTTTGAAGCTTCAAAAGACATGGGAAGAGTCTCTTGCCCTTTTTATGGTCTAATCTTGTCTTTCCTCTCTTTTAAATTTTGTACACCATTGCTGCAACAAATAGTGGCTTGTTGTGACTTTAATGTGTTGAAATGTTAATTTTTTTATGTTGGATTGAGTGGTGGTTTGATGTTTGGCCTTTATTTCTATGTTCTTTGAGCTTGTTTTGAACACTCAAGATATGTTTTTTTGGTATTGCGTTATTACTCAAGAAGATGATCAACCAAGAAATGAAAAGCAAAGTTGAATTGTATGCTTTTTTATTTTCATAAAACATATTTTTCTCACATCTTTATAACTCTAAAAGCTATAATGCAATTCACATGATTATTAGTTTATGTTAGAGATATGGGCGAATATTAGAGGATGGAGGGTTTGAGCAGCAAATAGAAAGAAGCCTATATGGATTTTTCCCGTGTAAGTAGTATACAAACTGAAAATCAATTAAAAATTATAATAGTTACTTAAATAGGTACTAATTATATTCAAATTTGATATTCACACTACTTAAAAAGGCTTTCTACATCAGTTATTTAACACTTTCCACAACGATTTTCAACCATCTTCAAAACCATCATCATTGAAAGTCAACATTTTCCACAACTTTCTACGACGGTTTATAAACCTTATTATCGACTCGATTTCTACATCAGTTTGCATAGAAGCCATCTTGGAATGTCTTCTTTTTTTAAATTAGAAAAATTGAAGATTCTAATACGGTTTTTGGAAAAATATTCTTAGAAAGTCTACTTTTAACCCAAAGAATCATCTTAGAAAGTGTTATTTTTTCATTAAAAATGTTATGATTTAAAGACGATTTTTGCATAATCCAATCACAAATGAGAAGTTTTCTCTCAACCTTCCTTCAAATTTATAGGAAATATGCCTTAATTCCTCTCTATCTCAGCCGAATAAACTAACAGATATCAACAACTAAGTCATTCACTTTGTCACTACCTAACATTAACAACTAAGAAAACTAACATAGTCCTAGGTTTGAAATCCATTTAATTTGAAAAATTAACAACTAGATACTGGGAAATGAAAACTAAGAAGCATATCAATCAACACATATGAAGATAATGGATAAGTTAGTGGAAATGAAATGACCAAATCTCACCCTTAAAACTAAAAGAGACATACCCTTCTAGTTGCCTCATGCTCTGCTAGCGTTACATTGATGGAATGAGGCATATCTTGCCCAAGTTGATCAAATATATCACTAATAAAAGAAAAAAGGTTATATTTCTAAATAAAAAATTTCTTTGAGATAGGGCATCAAGCAGTACACTAACCTTTTAGAACCCTCAACAGGTTCATTAATCAATTGGAGAAATTCAACATGATGCTCTTGAATAAGTCTTAAGAGACTAGGATTCTACTTTCCAAGTTCCTAAAGTACAGACTACAATAAAAATGTTCACAAGACATTCACAAGTGGTCATATGTCTATTGGGTGATTAAGAAAATAGTCAATTAGATGCTTGCAAAATTTGCGGATTGGATTACACCATTGAGCTTAATGCTTAAAACTAGAAATGCAGATAAAAATAGTTACTTAAAAACTATTAAACTTCGAAGCAAGAGAAGGATAACAAATAAATTGCAGTACAAAATTGTCAATTGTTCTATGTGCTAACCCTATAATATATTGACTAGGCATATGCAAATTCATCATACATTTCCCAATAGATCCAATCCAATCATATAAACCATAAATTAATTGTAACAGATGAGAATGCACCAACAACAAATATTTTTGCTTTATATCTTAACAGTTCTTATAAGCTAAAATGATGAAATAAAATAGAAAAACAACATTAAAATTATTGTTTACTTTCAGAAAGTTCTTTCTACTTCATATTTTCTTTTCAACATATTATGATGATGTTACCAATTGGTGGATGGGGGATAAGCTCACCTGATGGTTCAAATTTATATTTTAGTCTTCACTTGACTAATATTATTCATGGTGTAAACAAATTGCCAATGACCTAGAAAATTCAATGGCAGATGAGATTTACATCTCAGGTTTTATTAATATAAAAAGTGCAAGATACTAAAACTGTTTCCTGTAACAAGGATATGCAGAACATGAATGTTTTCTAACATTGAGACATAACAACTAATAGTCAACAACAAATTTTGAAAGAGTTTCAAATTCAATTCCAAGAAAGTCAAGCAATCCAATTCCAGCTCCAGCACCAGAAATTGTTTCTTGAAAGAGTTTCAAATTAAAATAAAGCTAAAAAAAATAATAGTAAAAATTTGTAAATGACAAGGTACAACAAATTTTGACTATCCATTTGAACTATAATTATTATCTGTGGAAACATATTCAAGGGAGATGAGTTAAGGACCCCAGAAACATCCTTGACGGTGGCCCCACCTGTTTCTAGTCTCTGACTAATTGGGTAAGGAGCAGTTGGCACAACAATTTCTGCTGCTTTAGGAATTCCCTGCAAAAAATAAGTAATTGCTTAATTCCAAAAGATACGGCTGAAATTCAAGCAGATAGATTCTACAATGAGCACTTAAGGCATACAGAATACAAGAAATCTACAGCACACTCTGGGTTATTGTAAGTTGCTTGAAGAACACAACTAACTGTATCTCTGTCCCAACTGCCACCACCCATGTCCATAATTTCCTGAATAGTCTACTCAAGATTATTGCCAGCAACTAAATGCGAAGTAGCCTGACCATAAGTATCTATAGTCACTCTGCAAAAATGATATCAAAATGGCAAACAACTAAAGAATCCAAGAGGTTTCTTTGCATCCTTAATTCACTAATTAGTTCTTAATACAATTCTGCTAATGAAAATTATTCATGAATTTATTTCACCTCCATTTTGAACCCCATACCAAACTTTAAGAGAATATCAAACTAAACTATGAGGTGATATTCCTTCGCAGGAAGATATTGAGTGTTGAAACATTTCAAAAACCCATTTTTCATATTTATCATGTTCATGTCTAATGTTACCCTGTCTCTTCCATGTAGTGATTGACTCATTGTAATACAATAATACAATTCTAGATAACTTGGTGTTGAAACCAAAAAAGCATAGACTTGTTCAAATTCGCTCATCTCAAAAGTTTTCCAATTCTAAAACTTGAACTAACCACTAATTTAATAAAGGAACATGTAAAGTCATATACCATCTCCGAGAATCAAATTAAACTAATTGCCACTAGTAAAAAAAAGCCCAACAAACCAAACTAGAGCTTAATGAAAGAAACAAAGGCATGCATGCGAAGTTGACTCCATTTACAAGACAAGAAAAACAAAGTTCAATAAAATCTTATTCAAAAGAGAATTATAATACACCTCTGACCTTTTATTTTCGGCATCTATGTATCCCTTCACACCTAGGACCAATCTGAGAATCAAAACAGAGATCACAAATTAGTTAAGAAATGATATTGAAAAGAGCAATTGGCATATAATAACATTGCATGGAGTGATGAATTGCACTTGACGAAGTTAATGAGAAATCCTAGGAGCGTGGCTTTAAGTCTGTTATCGGAGAGGAGATGGAAGAAGGAGTAGAAAGGGTGGGGGAAGATGAGAGAGAAGAGAGGAGTGAGAAGCAGCGTGAGAGGTTCGTATTGGGAGAGGAAGGAATTCTTGAAGGCTTTTAAGTGAAAGATTGAAGAATCCGTTGGAAGGAATGAAGGAATAGAATAGCAACAATGGAGATTGGAGAAGAAGGAATAAGGACAGTACAATGTCTATATGGTTGCGACGATGGAGAGCAAAAACGGCAACAACGAGGACCTAAAATGACATTGGCGAGGAAGAGCAAAAAAAGAAAGCTAGAGGAAAAAAGATTAGAGAGTCAGAGGGAAGAAAGAGCGAACTCGATTAAAAAATAGGAACATTTCCACTACAATTTTATGAAAAATCGTTGTAGATTCTGTTAGATTCAAGAAGCTAAAGACAAGGAATCAAGGTTGATAGAAGTGATTTGGTTTTGATATTTTTTACATGCCCACTCAAATTTGATGGCATTTGTAACATTAATTAAAGCTTGGTTCATTAAGATAAATCCTTATAATCCTCTGCAACTATTAAGTAATTCATGCATACATACATTCATACATAGGTTGATAATCATATTAGATTGTGCAAATGAATAGAACTGCATAAAGTGCATCTAAACAAGCATAAAATGATTTTACACTGTTTTAATCGATTACTTAAGTAAAATAATCGATTACCAGCTTGTTTGAATTTCTGGAAAATTGTTTAAGAACAGTTTAATCAATTACCATTTCCTTGTAATCGATTAAATAGTCTTGACACAGATTTATGAACACTGCTGTAATCGATTATCTGAGGAAATAATCAATTACATAAGGCATCTGCATAATTCAGCACAGCAGGATGAACTGGTTTAATCAATTACCAAATAATCGTAATCGATTAAATAAGCATTGTAGTGTTTTACACATATTCTGGCGTAATCGATTAATATGAATTATAATCGATTACCTCTGCTTGTGAAGTAAGTATGTCATTCTGGTGTAATCGATTACTTGGTAAAATAATCGATTATTATGTTCATTCA
>CM023954.1:31387143-31485135 GCA_013407115.1 Glycine latifolia
TATTCTACCTTTGTTGTTCTTTAAACCATAATTTTGAATCTTATCTTTTTCACCTCATGGTATAGAACAAAATATAATTTTGGCAATATGCCAAAAGCTATACCATACTTCACCAAGAGTGCTGAAATCTTTGGAGACTAAGTGCCAGGATCCATTAAGAAGCTTGTTCTTGTTTATGGTAAATTAAGTTTAACTTTGAGATTTAATTTATATTATGTTTCTTATATTCTTGTCATCATGCTTTTAAATTAAATAAGCTTTTAATTAAAATATATATTGACAATATTTATATTTTTTGTACTACCATCAAATAGTAAATTGTTATATAACTGATAGTGATTAACTTTTGTAATGATTATTTTAAGAGTTACATTTAAATGATTTCTAATATTCACAGTGTAAATTTTTTCCTAATGGCTGGTATATTAAAAATTTAATTTTATGAAGCAATTATATAACATGTGAAGCATTTTTTTTAAACAAAAATATAATTTGTTCTTGGTATCTTTTTTATGGATCATTGAATTGGAATAAGACATGTGAATGGTTAACCAAAAGGTAGATGTGATTGACAAAGAAAACTACTTGTACCAATATAATGCTTAGTCTCAAATAATAAATGAAAAGGATATTGTATATTGGGTCTTAAAAAAAGGAACAGACATCATTATAAACTTGGGTATTATAAATAAGAACATAGGGAGTATATCAAATACTTCATTAAATATTACATTAAATATTATTCATGATCAATCTTATTAAGATCGAGATCTGCAACAAAGTTATATGGCCGAGATAGAGCAACATATGTGTAGCATAGTCTTTGACAAAACCAACAATGCACATGAGAGGTAGAACAAAACGAACTACGAAGAGCGATGGTGTGAGCAATGTTAAAGGGAGAAAGGGGATGTCAAAGACAACTTCTGAAAGAGGAAGGCGAAGAAGGTGATGTCGAACGACGCCTCAGATGGAGGAAAATGAAGGAGGGGATGTTAGAAGCAATGTTTGTTAGGGAAATGTTAAGGGAATGAAGGGATGTTGAAAGCGGTGGTCTTTGGTCATTGTTGTGGAGTGAGAGGTAGCGGAAAAAATGTTGTGTTGCACCGAAAATCACCTCTGATTGCAACGTACGGCAAAAAATGACATTGTGATGAAGGAGGGAATGTTTTAATATGGAAGGTCTATTATATTTCTGTGCACCTTAGATGAATCTCAGGATTCTAAATTGTTGTGTATGGTGGACTACTTATGAAGGCAATCCATCCTAAAAGTTGTCATATATAAATTAAACATAAAGATTTTGAAAATACACACACTGTGTCATCAATAATATTATTCGCAAGCATATTCACTAATATATGTAAGAAAGCTAAAAAACAAAGGAAAATAATTAGACAAGATATACAAAAGATAAACTATGAATTTTGCTCACTGATGAAGATTTATTTATTACAATGATATATGGGTATTATATCTCTTAACAACATGTTCTTGAGCATTTTTGTATCCAAACATTACTTATTGTGACACTCTTGTATACAAGAATTCACCACATCGGCCGCAAGACCACAAGCATCTGATACATAAAGTAAATTAACAAAAACAAGTAAATATATAATTAATTCAATTATAAAGAATAATTATAAATCCTTAAAAAGATATCGATGTTGTGAGAGAATGAGTACCAATGTTGAAGTCAATCAACTCGGTCAAGACACAACTAATGATACAATCATGGGCAACATTGATAACATATTAGATAGAAAATGAATCCTTGTGGAATTACTAGGTATTTTTTACATTTATTCTTGCATCTATGTCGACAAATGGGTCCATCAGACACATGGTTTTGCCTAATTTTCACAAATGAAGGATTGTGATTAGCTTGTGAGAAACCCAACAGAATTGTGGTCATAATTACAACTCTAGTAATTTTCACCTCATTCTTTGTCATAACTCTTCTTTAAATCTATAAATTCATTTCAAAATTTTCTAAGATGTTAAATTCTTGTTATGATGTTTTAAGGGGGAAACATTTATTTATAGGCACAAAATTAGGAATGGCAAAGATATTGGTACCCACAAATATCGACAAGTAAAATCCATATATCAAATAGAAAATGAATAATGCAATATTTTTTCTTCTAAGTTCATCTATAAAATAATACTATATTTATTTACTTCTAAGTTCAATTATAATTTTGCTACTCAACTTGATTGCATGATTTTAATATTGTTCTTTAAACCATATCACTTTTATAAATAAAAGTTGAAAGATCTTCACCAAACATTGACACTTGCTACAAATAAAAATATCTTGCTCTAGCATGCCATTTTCTTAGTCAAGTAGTTTTTTATACTCCCTCTGTCCTTAATTATAAGAACTTTTCAACTAATTCACGTCCCTTAAGAAAATTAGCAAATTTAGTTAATCACATTAAATCTGTCAATTAATTATACTATCATTTCAAAAGTACCCTTTTTATCTCTTTATCGACTTAATTGTTTCTCATTAATGTTTGGAGATTGAATAATTAAGTAAAGGTGTGTAGGAACAAAAATAATTAATGCATCTAGAAATTAGATAATGATCTTATAAAAAAGGACAAATAAATTTTTTAAAAAGGTCTTATAATTAGAGACAGAGAGAATGTTGTTTTTAAGTTATTTTTCTTTTTAAGTAAATATATATGAATAATAATAATATATTAAATTATGCATTAAATATGTATTGTATGTCAAATACTAAATTAAATATCACATTAAATACATATATTAGTGTATCAAATACTACATTAAATATTAAATATATGATATACTAAATATTACATTAAATATATTATTATCATTGGAAAATTAATTTTTTAATATATGCATATAAATACTACATAAATAACTTGTCTATAGAAAATACAATTTAAGGTAGTATACATATAGGTTTACATGTGTTATTATTTCATGTAAGAGGAATGCTAATGGGACTCTCTCTTACACTATCTTTCTATCACTTAACGTGATTTGCTAAAATTTATTAGAAATCAACAATTTTGCTAGGTTTCACATCTAAATCAAGAGAGAAAATCATTATATGAAAAGTGAAACTTACTAAAACTAGTGTTTTCTATTAAATTTTAGTTAATTGTACTAAAAGTGTTGGAAATAGTGTTAATTTTTCTTAGGTGTAATAGCTTCCTTAATACTCTTCCAAAATTCTTTCTATTTCTTTAAATTTTTAAAGTTTGAAGAAATAGTATTATGATTAACATTTTATTTTAAAATCATTGTCAAGTAGAAAAACTCACTTGTGCACAAAACAATGGTTTTTAAATGCATTTTTGTGACAAATTTTAAATGCTAATTACCCTATTAAATACTCATATAAAAACTCATTTTGATTATGTGTTTGGTGGCGAAGGTCCAAATTAAGTTTGGAGACTATACTCATTTTGACAATATGTTTGGTTACATCTAAAAGTACATTTATGCATGAAAACTCAGTTATTTTTTCAAACTCAATGATAAACTCAATTATGATAGTGATTTTTTTATGTGAGTTTTTATGTCATAGTCATTCATTTTGGCATATTTTGCTTGACAGAACTTATGAAATAGTTTTAGTTTGTATTAGACAGGTATGTTAATCGATTGGCAAGGGAACCAAATCATGCAAGTAGTAAATACACGGTATGACTGAGTTGTTGGATATTTGTTGAACTCCTAATACATAAAAAGATTTATAAACTTTTGATGATAACTAACCATGAATGCCAAATTATTAGATTTATTGCACTGATGATAATTATTTGATTATTTGATATTTTGATATTTTGAAGTCACAAATATTTTGGATTTATGAATATCAACATAATTGAGAAGATTATTTGAAGAATTTTGAAGATTGATATCATTCAAGATGATATGGAATTAAGAAGATTTGGTTTTATTAAATTTTATGTAAGGAGATTAGAAGATTGATCTTGCCAAGATATTTGCCTTAAGATTGCATTGCATAATAAGATAAAATATTTTTTGAGATTGCATTCAAAAATAGAATAAAATATTTTTAATATTGCATTCAAAAATAGGATAGAATATTTTTAAGATTCAAAAATAGGATAGAATATTTTTAAGATTGCATTGCATAATATAATAGAATATCTTTAAGATTGCATTGCATAATAAGATAAAATATTTTTTAAGATTGCATTCAAAAAATAGGATAGAATATTTTTTGCATTCAAAAATAGGATAGAATATTTTTAATATTGCATTGCATAATATAATAGAATATATTTAAGATTGCATTGCATAATATAATAGAATATTTTTTAGGATTGCATTAAAAAATTGGTTAAAATCATATGCTTAAATTAATATAAATAGAAACATATTTTTGTGTTTAGAGTATGCATTCCATTCCAAATAATGTTAGAGCTTTATAAAGTTTATGTTTGCATCATTGAAAAAATTGTTGTGAGATCACTGATAAGTGATTTTTATATCACTTATTTGCGACTCTTGATTAGTATTTTATTACCCTTTTTGGTGTGTATTTAATGTCTTTAGTGTGGATTAATAGTTTAGGTTTTTAAATAGATTTTTATCTCTTAGTAGTTAAAATTTCAGATTTGTACAGTTTTCGTATTTCGGTCATAACTTTTGTTACCAATATCCATTTGAGCTGATTTTTCTTCTTCTTTTTTTTAGATAATTCAAATATCTACAACTTTCATGCAGACGTCGAGCTCAAATTCCATCAAATAGATGGACGAAATTGGCCCTGAAGTCAGAAGCGAAAATCTGGAATATATGTAATAGTTAGGGGTAATTATGTTATTGTGCCCAAAATTAAAAGTGAGATATTTCTCTCCCTTTTTAAGTAGTGGGATGGTGCTGGAACAGAGGTGTGCACTATTTTTCTTCTTAAAAAACATGGAGTCACGAAGCTGGGAGAAGAAGAATACAAGTTTATACCAATTTTTTTTATTTTTATGGTTTCATCATCTTTTCTTGTATTTTCTTCTGCAGATGTAACTATGGTAGGCTAAGATCCTTGTAACCAACTCATAATGGAGATTTTCATGGATTATCTAGAGGATTTGTTCTCTTTTGCTCATATTTATTTATCTTCTTTCCTTATTTTCGTTTTTGATCTTGATCATTTTTTTATCATAGTTTTGTGTATGTTTCTAAGTTATGATTATATTTCCATTTTCTACCCTTGTATTATGCTCCATTTTAGTTTTTGAGCTATCTCCTATATATGTTATTTTCAATTTTAGTTGTATTTGTGTGTTTTTGTTGCTCTTTGGTTTTTATTTTTCTGTTTTTTTGGTTAGTGGAAATTCCTGTTTTAGTATAGGTTGTATTTCTGTCTTTGGTTCCCTTTATATTTCATTTTTATTGATTTTCTATCTTTCTATATGTATCTAGTTGTTGTATTGTGTTTTCTGTGCATTGTTTGTGCAATTTCTGATAATAGGGAAGGAAGGGATTAAATGCTAGATTTAGTATTTATTAGGTTGATTTATCCAATGATCATTAATTAAACTAGTTTAAAATGATCACTATGCGATTGTAATTGTGAGCATGTCGTGTTTAATTGAATGCTAGGCGATCATCCAGTAGGAAGGATAATCTAAGCGGATGCAGAGATTTCTGTTTGTTTAGAATCAATCACAAAGCTATTTATTATTTTATCCGATGATAGATATCCAAGGAATCTCAATTCTGAGTTGGTTACTTGTTTTTAAATCGTTAAATTACTTCTGATGTTCTGTTGTTCTAATCTTTTTGAAATTGAACTCAAACCCCCCTTTTACATTCCTATTAATTATAACAATACAGTGCTAGTTCCAAGTGTGAAACGATCCAGGTTTACTACTATATTATTGAATATGTTTAGCCTGGTATTTGACTGAGTTCGACGGCTCACGTCAATCATATAGAAGCGTTTAGCAAATTTGATTCTTCAACTCTCCATTAGGATTTAAAGGTACCTATTTGCTTAAGGAATAGAAGCGTAAAGGTAACCATTTTATTGTATTCTTCTTCTTGACTTTGGAAGAGGTTGTAGCTGGGAAACTAAGATACTAATTATGTCTCTGTTTTTGGTGATTTAAATGTGCAACTTCTGGCTGGGAAACAAGGATATCAGTCTATCTCTATTCTTGGTGAATTGAGACGAGAGTTTTTTACTTGAAAACAGGATACCAGTTGGGATAATTATTGCGTAAGGATAGACTAGGAAACTAGGATACTAGGAATTCCTGTACACAAAATTATTATAGTGGAGTTGTCCATTGGATTGATTATCCAATTTGGACGCCATGGTTTTATACCCAATTGGTATTTCCACGTTAAAATTGATTGTGTCTTCTTTATCTCTTATCTACATATTAGTGCTTTAAGTTTGATTTTAAATTGTGAATTATTTTATAAAACTCAATTCACCCCCCTCTTGAGTTCATCTGGGACCAACAATTGGTATTAGATCGGTGTTCTCTTTATTTTGCAGGTAACTCCAAAAGAGTAGATCTTAACATGAACCCAATGGAGGCAATAAGAGAAGGTTACTCTACCCAAAGGCCTCCACTATTCGAGGGAAAGTACTACAATTACTGGAAGAACAGAATGGAGATTTGCATTCAAGCAGAGAACTGTCAAATCTGGAAGGTGATTGAAAGAGGATAATTTCAAATCACAAAGATGAATGAAAAGGGAGAAAGAGTTCCAAAACTTGAGGATGAATATACTAATGAAGATTGGAAGAAGTTGGAATACAATGCTTAAGCCAAGAGAATTCTTCAATGTGGACTAGGGATACAAGAATACAATCGCGTGATGGGTTGCACGACTGCCAAACAAATGTGGAATCTTCTAGAGGTAACACATGAGGGTACAAAAGAGGTAAACAGTCTAAAATTGATCTCTGTATGCATCAATATGAATTGTTCTCTATGAATCCTAAAGAGTCTATTAGGGATATGGTAACGCATTTTACTAACATAGTAAATGAGTTAAATACTTTAGGCAGGGACATACAGGTTGAGGAGCAAGTAAGGAAAATTCTGAGGAGCCTCCCAAGAGAGGACTGGATCCCCAAGGTCACTGCTTTGCAAGAAATCAAAGACTTTAAGACTTTCAACCTTGAGCAATTGGCAGGATCCCTAATGACATATGAAATGCAACTGGAGTCCCACGAGAAGGAAGATGTAAGATTGAAGGATAAAGGCATTGCTTTAAAAGCTCAATCAAAGGAAGTGAGTGATGACTCAGATGATGAGGAGTAGATTGCAATGCTTGTGCGGAAGTTCAAAAAACACTTAAAGAACCAAAAGTATAATGGAAGCTCAAGCAATAAACATGTAAAATCCAAAACTTTCTCTTCTTCAAGAACTGATTATAGTTGTTTTAGGTGTGGCAAAACAGGTTATAGGATTAAGGATTGTCCTGAAGTAGAGCAAGAAAGTAGAAAGGAGAAGAGGCTAAAGAGCAGAAGAAGTATGAAAAGAATAAGTTTAAAAAAGCAATGATGGATTCTTGGAGTGATTCTGATTCAGAGGAAGAAGGCCCTAAAAATAGTGAAGCTGAGGCCAGCATCTATCTTACAGCTGGGACTGACTCAGAAGGTGAAGACACTGAGGCAAATTTTCTTGAGCTGAGATCTTCCATGCATTTGTTAACAAAGAAGCATCTATTGGAAATGTTAGACTTTGTAATAGATGAGTATTTAAAAATACATGAATATAATAATGAGTTGATTGATGACTTTGGTGAATTAACGAATGAGCTTAAGAAATTCTCTAAGGCCAATAAAGAATTGAGAAAAACAAACGAGAGCCTAGAGGAGGAAATCACTAGCCTTAAAAATATCGCTTCTGAACTTGAAAACGAAAATGCTTTTATAGTTGTTAAATTGAAATAACATAAGAAAGAGGAATGTGTGACAATTTGTGATGCTCTATTCGAAGAAAAAATTGAAAAGTTGGAGGTGAGGTAGAAAAGTTAACTAAAGAGAATAAGGACCTCCAAAATAAGCTGGAGTCTGTCCTTAGGACTCCCAAGGTAGATAGACCCAATGCTATTGACTGGTTGAATAAGAATTGTAACACATCTAGGCATGGGTTAGGCTTTAAATCAATGTTTTTAAACTCAAACTGACTCGGCCTGTCCGACTGGGTCGGGTTGACAATCGAATCAGCCATGTCAACGACGCTCTCCAAACTATTCGACCCAGTCGGATTGTGATCAACCCGCTGACCCGCCAACCCGAACCGAATCAACATTTTTTTATTTTTTTTCCATTAGCCAAAATGACATCGTTTCTTTTTGCACTTAGGCCAGTTTTTAGGTTTCCCATTTTCTTCAACGCTCAGCGGCAGCTTCAAGCCTTAGACGCAGCACCTCGTCTTCATCACGCAGCGGCCAGGCTTCGTCATGCGTCGTGCCTACCAGGCTTCGTCGTCACAACGTCCAGGACTCCAAGACTCCAGGCTTCGTCTTCAACCTTCATCGCGTCGTCACTCTGTCCACGCTTGCAAAGATTCGATGGTTGTTATCTCTTGTAGTTATAGTGGCCACTTGCCATTATATTTGGTTGTGCCTTTGGTTGGTATTATTTCCAGTGAATAGATTTAAGATAATTTGCTACATTGAAAGGTTGTCATGGAATTTTCCAGAACATCAATCCCCTGGTTGGTGTTTTTTATTTAAAAGAAATTTCAGACTTGGGATTGGCAAATGCAATGAGAATGATTGGAGAGAGTGTGATTGAGGAAAAGTGTTGAAGCTGTTGTTATTATAGGTCGTGGAGAGGTAATTAATATGGACTGGGGGAATAATATGATTAAAGGTAATGGGATTTGGAAGGGGTGGGTGGTAGTGTCTATGATTGTTGTTGTCCTCTTCTTCATAATAATAGAATCAGTGACAAGAGGTTGCTTTTTCTTTTGCTTGGCTTCTTATGCTAAAGGGAAATTAGAAAATAAAATAAAACGTTGTGGTTCTTGAATCTTGATTGATTGACTATGCCTGCTGCTTTGTTCCCTTACGTTTGTAGTACTAACGTACTATGTCGCCAGAGGGAATTTATATAGTGTAATGGAATTAAAAATACAACAGAAGCTGAATCCAGTGTGAAATGTTATCTTAATAGTTTTTATAAGCCTGCAGTAATCAGTATTATTGTATTTTGTTTATGCAATGTGGTTCAATTAGTGAGGCTAGCTAACAAATTTGAAGCCCTCATGGTCATGGGTGTCACTGTCTCTGAGAATTTGAAGCTGATATTCTGGATACACTACTTTTCAGCTTTTCTGTCCAAATGAGGGAATGTATTCTTTTATTTTTATCTGTTCATATTGAAAAATGTATTCTTTCTCTTTTGCTTTGTTCACCCCTGCCTTCCTTAGTTACATGCTTCTTTTTGTATACCAGTAAATAAGAACATGTCATGTTATTAATGCAATTAAGCTTACACATAATTGATTCATACAGTTGCAAAGTGAATAGCTTTTGTCTAATTTCATCTTCATTGAAATATTATTTGTGACTGACTATAAATTCAAATGTAGAACTGTGTGAATTTGATTTATGGCTTAATTGTGTAAAGAGAGTTGTGCCAATTAACTTAGTCTGCTTGTGCTTAAAGTTTTGTGTGAATCTGATTTATGGCTTAATTGTGTAAAGAAAATGTAGTTCCTATACCTTGATTATTGAAAGAACTAAATCATAGTCGACACAAAATGTATGGACAACACCGTGCATTATTGAGCTTACAATAGTTAACTGTTTCATTCTAGTTTCTGACTTTGGCATTAGTATAGGTTGTATGCCTATTTTATGTGATAATATTAGTGCCATTTGCATTTCTAAAGATCCTGTACTACATTCTAGGACCAAGTATATTCATATTAGACATCATTTTCTTAGAGATTATGCAGAAACTAGTTTAATCGAACTTAAGTTCTATGATACTGAACATCAGGTTGTTGATATTTTCACTAAACCCCTACGTGAGAGATTTGAAAAATTAAGATTGGAGCTAGGGTTGATAAATCACAACTAATATGTTAAAATTTCTTTTCCCCAATGATTAAGTAGTTTAGATAAGAATGGACATTCATGATATTTGTTGGACTATTTTGTTTCTCTCACTTTCATATTCACCTATCTCTGTTACATCGTTCACTTCATATACCTTCTTGTGTTATTAATTCTAAAGTGCATGCCTTGATATTGTAGTGAATTTGCTATGTTGTGAGGAATAATGTGCATGTGTGTTTTCTCTGTGAGGCAGGCAATCTAGAACTTGTATGATTGAAGCTTAAGGCTCATTGTTTGAGATGTTTCATAAGTTTACTAAAAATGATATTGGCCATCTTTGGTCGTTTGAGCCTTTCAAGCTAAACCTTTCAGTATTTTATATCCCTAGTCACCCTATTTGAGCCTTAACTCTGATTTTTATTGATGAATTACAATATGCAACCCTTTGTGTTTTGATTAAAAAATCCCTTTTAGGTGTAGGTATGCATAGTTTTTAAAGCAAGTGTTATAAGGTGTCTAGTTGAAAAGGAAAAAGAAAAGGGGGGAATGACAGTGGAGAGAAAAAAAAAGAAAAATATCTTGATTCAAAAAAAAAAAAAGAGGAGAAAAGAAAAAGAAAGTTGATGCAATCATCTTGATTTTTTTTATAAAAAAAGTATGTTGAAAGTATTAAGTGGAGAGGAAAGTAGGAAACTATGCATATTAGTACTATACTTATTTGTTTCCTATCTCAACTTATCCTTTGTTTGTTTCTTATCCACCTTGTACGTTACAAGCTTATAAAGACCTATTAAGTTGGTGGCTTATGAAATATTTCTATAGGAGAGCAGTCATGATGTACAAGCTTATGGAAAGCGTTGAGAATAAGAACATAGAGTGATCCTAAATATGAGCGAAAAGGCAATTTATTGCAATGTTAAGGCATGTGCTTTAGAATGTAAATTTCTTTGCAGCCTTTCATCTTTATCACTTTCTTGTTCTTCGTTGTTAGCTCTATTTATGTTGTTCTCTCCATGTATCTCTATTCCTGCTCAGGTTCATAACCATTCTCTCTATCATGATTGTTTGTTTTAATCTTTTCGATGATGCCAAAAGGGGGAAAGAGGTTTGAATGCTATGTTATGGTAGATTGTTGTGAGTTATTGATTCTAGTCATAACTTAGCAAGGCTAGGGAATAGTTGAAAATCATTAGTAGATAAAGTTGAATATCATTCATTCATAGTGCATTCATAGTATATATGTTCATTCAATTAGTACATGGCATTAATTATTTGTCATCATCAAAAAGGGGAAAATTATTGGATATTTGTTGAACTCCTAATACATAAAAAGATTTATAAAGTTTTAATGATAACAAACAATGAATGTCACACTATTAGATTTATTGCACTGATGATAATTATTTGATTATTTGATATTTTAAAGTTACTGATATTTTGGATTTATGAAGATCAACATAATTGAGAAAATTATTTGAAGAATTCTGAAGATTGATATCATTCAAGATAACATAGAATTAAGAAGATTTGTTTCTATTTATTTTTATTAAATTTTATGTAAGGAAATTAGAAGATTGATCGTGCCAAGATAGTTGCCTTAAGATTGCATTGTATAATAAGATAAAATATTTTTTAATATTGCATTCAAAAATAGGATAGAATATTTTTAAGATTGCATTGCATAATATAATAGAATATCTTTAAGATTGCATTGCATAATAAGATAAAATATTTTTTAAGATTACATTCAAAAAATAGGATAGAATATTTTTTGCATTCAAAAATAGGATAGAATATTTTTAAGATTGCATTGCATAATATAATAGAATATCTTTAAGATTGCATTGCATAATATGATAGAATATTTTTTAGGATTGCATTAAAAAAATTAGTTAAAATCATATGTTTAAATTAGTATAAATAGAAACATATTTTTGTGTTTAGAGTATACATTCCATTCCAAATAATGTTAGAGCTGTAGAGAATTTATGTTTGCATCATTGAGAGAATTGTTGTGAGATCATATAGAAACGTTTAACAAGTCTGATTCTTCAACTCTCCATTAGGATTTAAAGGTACTTATTTGCTTAAGGAATAGAAGCATAAAGGTAACCATTTTATTGTATTCTTCTTCTTGACTTTGGAAGAGGTCATAGCTGGGAACTAGGATATTAGTTTTGTCTCTGTTCTTGGTGAATTGAGACATGCGACTTCTGGCTAGGAAACAAGGATATCAGTCTGTCTCTATTCTTGGTGAATTGAGACGAGAGCTTTTTGCTGGGAAACAAGGATACCAGCTAGGATAATTGTTGTGTAAAGGTAGACTAGAAAACTAGGATACTAAGAACTCTTATACACAAAATTATCATAGTGGAGTTGTCCATTGGATTGATTATCCAATTTGGATGCCGTGGTTTTTAACCCAATTGGGTTTTCCACGTTAAAATTAATTGTGTCTTCTTTATCTCTTATCTCCATATTATTGCTTTGAGTTTGATTTTAAATTGTGAATTATTTTATAAAACACAATTCACCCCCCCTCTTGACTTCATCTGGGACCAACATGAGTGTCGTGTCCACAGAAACTTCGTTTGTGCAAAATAGCTTTGTGTGACCAAATTCTAAGCAATAGAAATAAATGATTAATTGTTTTTTAAACTAAATTGCAGAAATTAAAAGTAACATAAAATCAACAAGCATTAAATAATAAGTCAAAACAGGGCACAACTACAAAAACAAAAACACAAACACTTAGAAGGCAAAGCAAGAAAAGTGCAAAATATGTGAAGTTGTTGGGTGTTTGGCCTTACTAAATCACTCTTGATGCAACATTAATGATTTTTCACTAGTCAATGCTCATTCAAGTGTTACCCTAATCCACAAAAATGCCCTAATCAAGACTCCTCTAATAGAAGGGTAGAGGGGCCTAAATCACTTAGCTTAACTCTTAATCCCTTAGCAAGTTAAGCCAAGAGTCTTGGATCAAAACAAGGATTAAAACAAAGCTAATAAATGTCATTATATCCCTAGACATGAAGCTACTTTCAGTTCTTAGTAGTGATAGCATTTTCCAATAACTCTCACACTATATAAACATGCATTCGGGTGATCAAACCATAACAAGATAATAATAAAGAAAATACGCAATAAAACTGAAAATAATATTGAATAGATAATAAAGATAATTACATCAGAGTGTTTAGTGCACCAAGCCCCCAACAATGGATGATTTAGCCTCTTATTGTCATGGAGACCTTACAAAATGGAGAAATACTAGATTGGAAGGAGAGAAAATTGTGAAGAACAAGGAAGAAGCCTAGAGTGCTTTGTGTTTTCGTTCCTCACTGTGCCCTAAGCTGATTCTCTCTTATCCCAAGGGAATGTCCCTTATATAATGTGCCCAAGGCCCTTGTCTTGTCACTTAAGAGAACGCAATACTTGTTGGGCGAGTTCTTTGCAAATTCTAAAAGTCACTCTTCAGTTTGTTTTGCTCGTTAGGCGAGTTGTGAAGATGATTTGGACCCTTTTCCTCCATTCCTAACATGCCAATTGTCCTCTTCAAAACGACCTCACTCGCTAGGCACGCATAACTCCCTAGGCAAGTCTTCTTTGTTGCAATAGCTTCCTCTTCCTCTCTTAGTGTTCCAAAACCCCACAAAAGACACAAAGTAGAAGAAAGATCTTAAAGTTTTATTTACAGACCTAAAATTCTATAAGACACTAAATTCTAACAAATTGAGATTAAACTAAACAAAAATTAAGGAAAAAGCAAATAAATAGTGTTAAACATAATTCAAATGTAATTATGCACAACAATTATCAAGGTACCCAAGTGAATTAAAGTGAAACGGGACTGAGTTATGCAATTTAAAAAAAAAATTGATATTGCGTAAATATCCACAACCATAGATATCAATCACGATTGTGAGAATTAACTGTGACCACTATGAGAAAAGTAAATTTTTGAAGATCAACATCAACTTTTCGATAATGGCTATGGATAATCAGCGTCATTAGTCACTTTAGTCACTACGCCAAAATTCATCATAGATATAGTGCTTATTTTGCCTATGAGATAGTGCTTTTGAAGAGCTATATATGTCGCCGATATCTATAGATAACGCTTCTCTGAATAAATGATATCTATCTAAGTGATTATTATTCTTTATATATCACAAACCTGATTCACTCATTTACATGAATTTCTGTAAGTAATTTAGCACAGTCAAATCCTTTTTCAGTCCAAGCATAGAGAGAGAGGGAGAGATTTCGCTCAAAGAGTTATGTAAGCATTTAGATATCACAAATACAGCAAATCAATTCATCAAATAACTCACAAATCTAAATTTC
This sequence comes from Glycine latifolia, assembly GCA_013407115.1. Classification (NCBI taxonomy): domain Eukaryota; kingdom Viridiplantae; phylum Streptophyta; class Magnoliopsida; order Fabales; family Fabaceae; genus Glycine; species Glycine latifolia. The sequence continues at coordinate 31,401,544 of CM023954.1, forward strand.
AATTACAAAATAACTAGATATCAGTACTAAACTTTTGGGATGCAAGTATATGGAAACACAACGTGATGACTATCAAGATGATACCATGGGAAGCATCACGATAAATTGTGATTTATTTCTTGTAGTATCAAAACCATGGGAAGCAACTAAAGTTAAGAATCCAGCGGTAAGAGTAGCCATCAAAGGAAACAATGGACTGACTTCTTCATTTAACCTAAGGACAAGCACACTTAGATCAAAAAGTGATAACTAAACTCATTTGCAATTAAATTAATTACTCTAGAAAGACTTAGTAGATGATAAAATATAGAATTTAATGCATCAAGTTGAGTATTTAGATAGTTAAAACTTGTCCCCCGGACTATAATGAGTACTAGAAATCTGATTACATGCTCAGTTAAATCTTAAGAGGGAATTTGAGAGCAAATTTGACTGGCTTAGAAATTATAAGCTTGAGTGGCATAATTGTTTTTATCTAAAATGTTGGTCCAATAGTTGGTTGTAAGTGACCAAAGCACCAATAGTTCAAACTCACCTGGAAGTCTGCAAAACTTTGTGGTTATTGTAATTTCCGCATCATGTCATCCCGCACCATGTCTTCCTCTCATGAAGAAAAGTTAAAGATGCATAACACCGACCCTGAAACCTCATTTAAAAATTTGTTTAGTAAATAAAATGATGAGAACAAATATAATACTGATAAGAGTCAATACGTACACAAATGACAAAGCAATTTTGAAAAACAACTTAAAAGCAAAACTTCTAATTAGTCTAGTCAATAAAATATTTGGTTAATTCTTTAATTTGTTTCCGTTGAAGAAACACCCACACCTTTTTGTTTGCGGAAGTGTGTTTCCATTGTGTTAATTATAAAAATATACAACAAAAATGTGATTCCAAAAAATCCCAATGAAATCATAATTCTGTTTGAGAATTCGATGCAGAAAAAACCCTCACCTTGGTCTGGCGAGCTTCAAATGACAAAGGAGAAGAAAAAAAAGAGGAGTCATGGAAGCAAAAAGGAGAAGGAGCGGATTAGAGAAAGGAGCATGGGGAAGAGAGGTGAGGAGGGGTGGGTGAGAACCGGAGGAAGTGGGAAAGAGAAGGGAGCGGGTGGAGTGGGAAGAACTGCCACCGGAGGCAGTTTTGTCTTTTTGCTTCAAATTCAAAAAAAGGGTACTGTCAATAGCAATCCCCTTGGTTGATTAGGTTAAAGTTTTACCTCTTTTTATTGTCCTGGGTTTTCCGTGTAAATGAGGTCCAGTCCAATTCTAAGCTATGTGTATCATTGTAAAGGCACGCAACTTTACTCCTCATACCATCAATTCATTACATTTTTTCGTGTGTCTCGTACAGCCCTTAGCATGCAATGTTTTGTGTTTACATATTGTAGAAGAACAAGGAGAGAAGAAAATGAAAATGTTGAGTTAAGAATATTCTAGGAAACAGGTTTTGATGCAAATATCCATCCATCACACTGCACAACATGTCGTCCATAAAGCTTAGTGAGAGAGATGATGTTGTCCTCACTCAATTACATCAACCGGTGGAATTAAACACGTACCAAGTCCTTGGATGGCACTTCGTCATTGTGGATGTTTTTAGGCCCAAACTGAGCAGGCCCAAAAAGAGAAAGACATTAAGAGATACAAGGGGGTTGCTATTGGCCCCAACCAAATTGTTATTGGTCTCTACCACCATTCTGAAATTTCAAATTTACACTGGCCCACAATATACAATGGAGTCATGCTTCCGGTGCATTAGGGGGGTGCCAAAATTGTTCAATCGAATCTCGATTCCATTATATAGTATGAAACAAAATATTGATTTTGTTGTTTGTTTTTTTTTTTTTTTTTGCACCCCCTTGCACAACATGATTTTGTTGTGCATCAATGATTTATGGAAAAACTGTACAACATAATCACAAATTCATTGTGATCTTCACTAAGACATACAATGGAATTGTATTTCCATTATGTATTTTTTGTTTTATAAAATACACAACTAAAATACGATTTTGTTGTGCATATCGACAAAGCACACAATAAAACTGTATTTTCATTGTGTCTTTTAATTATTTTTTATTGATTATAAATAAAAGTTACCTTTTTAAAGTAAGCAAATTAGTTGTGATATAATTTACCATTTTTAGTAATACCTAGTATATTTTTTAATTAAATTAAATGGATACTAGTTACTATTTATAAAGGTAATCAAATTAATTATTATAAGAATTACCTTTATTGTTAGTAACCAAATCAATTCATGATATTAATTTGGTTATAGTTAAAAAGAGTAATTTATGTCATCATTAATTTTAATTTATATAAAAATGTAATTTATGTAAAAATTAATTTGATTATTATTAAAAAAAAGGTAATGTGTGTTGTAATATAATTTGTATCAAAATTAATTCGAGTAAAAAAGGTAACTTATTTTTAAAATTAACTTTTTGTATCCCTTAGTACAGTAGAATTATGATTTCGTTGTGTTATACGAAAATACAAAAAAAAACAAAATCATGATTTTGTTGTACAAAAGATACAATGGAGTCATGATTATATTATGTAATAAAAGGAAGAAAAAAAATTCACCCACATGAGTAAAGAGAAGGGAAAGAGGAAAGGAAGGAAAGAATGAATAAAGGGAGAGAAAAAAAAAATAAAAGAAATGAAGAAAGGGAAGGAGAAAAGAGTGATGGGATGAGAAAGAATGAGGTGAAATATTTAGAAGGTATTTTGGTAATGAATATTGACTGGGGCTAAGAACAATTTTATAAGGAATAATAACACCTGAGATATAATTCTAAAATTAGGCTTTGGTTAGTCCAACAGATAAAACAAAGAAAAATAGAGGAAAAAGAGCTTTTTGGGGTATATCAAGGTGGGGAAAAGGGCAATTGTATTTTTGGTGCTTTTTTTAATTATTTATATACTCTATTTTGTTTGTTCATAATTGTTTAGTCCAAAAATAGTTTTTCTTTTTTAGAAATAAGATTCTTGAATGAAATTGAGTGTAAAAAGTATTAAAATTTTAACATATTTCGGAGACTAATTTTCAGAAACGTGCAACTTTAATATTTTTTGACGTAATTTTTCGAAAACCTAATTTTTAAAAAAGTTAGCATTTTCTCATTGTAACATTACCCATTACCCATATCCTATTGGGTTGTCTCTCTCTTTTTTGTGACAATCATATTGGGTTCTCAAGTGCAACATACCACTTTACTTTTTTCTTCAATTCTCTTTCTTCAGACACCTCCACTACCCGACGACTAAAATGTTGGGAAATCGATGGGGTAAATATCGGGGAGATTTACAAATGCCTTCTTACTTGGATTTACAAACGCCTTCTTACTTGTCCGAGCCGGTCGCCGGATCAAACCATTGGCTCTGATATCAATTGTTGGGAAATCGAGGAGGGTAAATATCGGAGAGATTTACACCTGAGTAACCATATAAGTGAATTAGACACCACACCTTAACCCAAAACCTTAAGGCTCGGACTTATGGGTCTTCTCCTCACTTATATAGTGCTCAACTTTTTCATTTCTATTTGATGTGGGACTTTATCTCACACTTGTACTCAACATAAAATTCTTTCACTACACTTTAATTGGAAAGTTCTTCCACTTTGTCTTTTCAAAGCTAGCGTTTGGGAAATGGATTGCCAACGACTTGTTTTGGTTTGTTCTAATCGACTAGAATAAAATATATGGGCCTTGACTTGAGATATTATCTTTGATCTTTTTAGTGAATATGTTTTTTAAATGTGAATTTAGACATGGTTAAAATTACCCTTGGAAAAATGATGAAGAATGCCTGAGCAATGAGCACGATATTACTATAATGGTAATAACGGTGATGTATAATGTATTTGTACCAAAGAAGAGGTAGAAAGAGATGAGAATAGTTTTAGACAGGTTTCTTTAAAAAAATGCAATGGGGTTGTCTAATGAATGGGTTTATCTCGTGAATAAAGAATGCCCTAAATATATTGATTAATTAAGAAGTGTTAATGGAGAATTTTGGTATTAGATTTGAAATATTATAAATCAACAAATAAGAATTTGATAATAGGACTAATTATATTAAACTAAAATATCTACTGAGTTCTTTATTTTTAAAATTGCCATCTTAGATTTTTAATTTAACAAAGTGTATATTATAAACTTACTATTAGAATAAAGTTTATAACAAGTATAAAACGAGTATTTGAACTATAATAATTAATTCTTACAAATGTAAATACATTTTGTAAATGAGTCTAAAATAATTCTTGGATCAACAATATTTACTAGCACATTAGTATGTTTAAGTATGTTTATGACAATACTAAACAAAACATATATAATTGAAAGCAATAAAAAAAGTATTATATAAAGAAGAATGAGTTATAGATTGAAGAAGATATTATCGAAAAGAAGAGTCATACAAAATAAAATAGAGATGAGGATTAGAATCGAAAATAAAATAAATAGACAAGAAAATACATATTTTTATAGAACCAAAAAATCATAAATATGACAGAGTTAGTATTATAATACATCCTTGCTTATTTATAAAAAATAAAAATAACCAATCCTTATAATTGATTGCGACGTGTGTCTTGAACACCATTCATTCATTTCAGGAGGTGTCACATGTTCAACACTTTTTTTTAATTTGAATCATTCTTAATTATTCTAATAATTGTTACTCGGATTGTTCCATTTAATATTCTCAATAATCTTTCTTTCAAATCACCAACATGAGTCTTATTTATCCTGTTCATCTTTTTGTCAATTTTATACTTTCAACATCATTAAATGAGTCATTCCTAATGTATTATAATACTGAAAGAAATAAATTAAAAATGAACATCATTTTAAAAATTTCATTCGATCAATCCTAATATGATGTTAAAATTAATAAGAGTATTAAATGTCATGTCTGTTCAAGTTTGAAATAGAGCCCTCACAGTCCAGAGTTACATGCGCCATAAGCGGATAAGCACTGGTGTTGTCTTTCTGATTATCGAGAATTTCGCCCATTGTAAGCGGATAAGAAGCATGTGGTTCTTATTACGGTAATGACAATAGTATTTGCTTTTCTTTTCTTTTTTAATACTACGTGTTTCTGATTATCGAAAGCTTTCTATTATCTTTCAATTTATGATTATTATTGAAAGTTTTCTTATACCTTAATTTTTCTCCTATATGCTCATATTATAAAGGTAAATTTATTGAATTATTATTATATAACATATATATATATATATATATATATATATATACAATATAAAAACAAAAATTGTGGGGATGAATGTTTTATTTATGAATCGTATAAAGGGATTTATACTTAACTTATATGAAGCAAAAGTTACTTTGACATTTAAATTATTAAAATGAAATGAATCAAGAAATTTATAAAAACATAGGTTTTGTGCATAATTTATTGTAAAATTTTACATTATCTTACAAAGAAGCTTTTACATTAAGTAACTAAATTGTTTTGGCATTTAAAAAACATTTTTTATTACTGTTATAATTTTATAAATTTTAACTTAATAAAAATTATTTTTTAAATGAAACTCTTAGGATGAACATGTTTATTAAATCAAGTAAGAAAAATTACACTTAATTCACGGAAAGGAAAATTTTATCTAAAACTACTTTAACAATTAAATTATTGGATGAAATTATTTTTTAATTTACTTTTATTTTTTAAATATAAATAAAAATTTCCTTACTTACTAACGTGAGACTTAATTAATTTATTGAATGCGTTATTTTATCTAACATGGGATAAAAAAATTCTTATGATATGAAACAGAAAAATTTATAAAAATGTAGACTTGATGTATGATTTTTATTACAATTTTAAGATAAATAATTACTATAAGTAATATTTATACAAGTACATATTATTTTAAAATTTATCATTTTATATATATATAATTATATTTTATTAAATCCCATACATAAAAATAGCCAACACAATAACTAGTTTAGTTGTAATTGTAAGTTTAAGATTATAGTCTTGTTTTTTTGTGTAATTTGTTAAAGATACGATCTAAAAGCATCTCCAATGCAAGTATCTTCAACGAGTTTCTTAAGTAACTTTTTGTGGTTCCCACAGTGTCATGTCACTTCTAAGGAACTCACCCAATATTTTGCTTCAATGCAAGAAACCACAAAGAACTCAAAAAAATCCACATATTTATATTTTTTTTAATAAAACTTAACATTTTTTCAGTTTTCATAAATATAAATAAAAATAAATAAACGAAATACGTAACAATATAAAATATATTTTACATAATAATAAATAATTAAACACAATAACATCAAAATAGATATAAAAAAAACCTAGACCTCGGAAAAAAATTACATAAATTTAGTTATTGTTATTTTCGTTTCTGAAACATTCTCAAATATGCTCAACTAAATATGCTTAGAGTGGTCGGTGTTTTTGTTTGTCATGAACCTCTGCTCTTCTTTGAAGGTATGTTGATCTGATACTAGGGTGAGCACCTAAAGATACTTCGAATGTTGACTTGTTGTTACCTACATTATCGTAATAAATATTACTTTGATATATATCACGTTCGTCCTCGACAATCATGTCATGCAATATGATGCATGCATAGATGATATTCTTCATTTTAGCAATATCCCAAAAACATGACGGACCACGTATAATTGCAAATCGAGATTGGAGCACTCCGAACGCCCATTCTACATCTTTTATTGCCGATTCTTGTCGCTGAGCAAATAATTTTCGCTTTTCTCCTTGTGGCATTGAGATGGTCTTCACAAATGTAGCAAAGTCTGGATAAATACCATCGGTTAAATAGTGTCTCATATTATATTGGGTTCTATTCACTGTGTATTGCACTGCAGGAGCACGTGCCGGCAAAACTTCATCAAACACATTAGATCAATTTAACACAGTAATGTCGTTATTTGAACCCGCGGTGCCAAAAAATGCATGCCAAATCCACAAGTCTTGTGATGCAACGGCTTCAAGAATGATTGTTGGGTTGCGATGATCACCTCGACAAAATTCACATTTCCATGCAATAGGACAATTTTTCCATTCCCAGTGCATACAATCAATAGAACCTAACATATCTAGAAATCTGCATGTCTCTCCCAATTGTAGTAGTCGTTCGGTGTCTTCGTTACTTGGTCTCATCAAGTACTCATTCCCAAATATGGTGCAGATGCCTGATACAAATCGCTCCAAGCATTCCATCGCAGTTGTTTCACCAATTCGAACATATTCGTCCACGCTGTCAACAGGTGAGCCATAAGCCAAAATACGAAGTGTAGCTATGCACTTTTGTAATGAAGATAGTACTTTTCGACCCAATGCATCGAACCTCCCTTGAAAGTACTCATCATAATTGTTGAGCCCATCTACAATACGAAGAAACACATGCATTCGCATACGAAATCTTCGTCGGAATTGAATCTCTGTGTACACAGGATTTACTGAGAAGTAGTCATTGAATAATCAATCATGACCTTCTTCACGATTTCGATGTCCCACTCTTCTTTGCATACGTCCGGTGGTGCTGCCATGTATTTGTTGTTGGCTCTGAAGTATCAACCTAATGAGGTCTTCATCGGTGTTGTCTTCCAATTCCTCATTTATCATTTGATCTAAAACTTCATCTAAATCGATGTTTGGATCCACTATATGGTATCTGAAGTATTTGAAATAAGAGAGATATATTGCGTAATTTGTATGAGAACATGTGAAAATGATGAAACATTAGACATTTATATAGCTTCATTTCCAACGGCTAGTTTTATAATGGCTAGTTTTATAACGACTAGTTTTATAACGGCTAGTTTCCAATGACTAGTTTTATAACGACTAGTTTTCAACGGCTAGTTTCCAACGACTAGTTTTATAACGGCTAGTTTTCTAACAGCTTGTTTCATAAAATAAAATTTTGAATATAACATACAACAAGGACCTACATTGTTAATAATTGCATACAAAGTAATTGAATAACAACTAATTCGAACATAATGATTAAACTTTAATTAAACAGTTTCTTCCTAATATGGTTACAATACTTTTCGTGGTCTTGGCGTTATTTATCTGACATGTTGGATGTATCCTTCATGATGATTTCATACTCTATACGCCTTTCTTGTGCCTCATTTAACTGAATAAGTTTTAATGTGTTTGCATTCTTCTCATTCATTACACTTTCTATGCCAGATAAATCGATATTGCTAGAAGCTTCTTTTCCTTTGCTCTTTCTTTTTGCTGTTTTTTGTCCAATTGGGCGAGACATTGGTGATGGCGTATCGTATTCTTCGGCTTCAATGGGTGTGTCAGTGTTAGAAGATGACGAGTAATTTCTACCTGCAGAAACCTTTGTTTTTTTTTTTAAGAATTTGACATAAATTCTGCATCGAATTTTGGTTGATCTTTCAACAACAACCAAGCATGTTCAACCTCAAATTTTTTACTTGTATCCTGCGAGTAAATCAAATGAGTATTAGTTATACAATCCTTCTCTGAACTTTCACTTCTCCTATGTTTATCCTCTTGTTTGTAGCACCCATTAAACTTTTGAACTGCTGGGTGGACCCTGTTCCATCGAGCTTTCAACTGAGTCGAGCTTCTTTCACAAAATAATCCACTTTCACGCACATCGTCATTGTTGTACGCATTTTTAATCCTTGCCCAATATTGCTTTGATGTTTGGTCGACACCGATTATTGAATCCTTTGACACATTGAGCCACGACCGGACGAGAATCACATCTTCTGCCACTGAGAATGTTGTACGTGTTTTTTTTCCACCACCATTGTGGTCGCCTCATCCAGTTGAATATTGTCTACACCGATTGTAGATTCAACTTCATTGATAGATGGTGAAATATTGGATAGAGAAGGCCTATAACACGTGTTTGGATTAGTGAGAGGTGATGGTTGACTACAAAATTGTGCAATTTGAGAACTACCACCGGTAGGTAACTCTACATTAGACGGAGGATGCATATACCACATGTGTGGGGGTGGTGGATACATAACATACTGAGGTGGATTTTGCGAATTTTCACTGGTAGGGGTGGTTGGTTTTGTAAAAAATTGTAAACACTTTGATAATTATACTGATTGAGATCTATTTCAAAGAAAATAAAAAAGATTAAGAATGGATAGGAATCATAAAAGATGGAGAGAAAATAAAAAATATTGAGAATGGATAGGAGAAGTATGAAGAACTTGGATGTGTGAAGAAGCAAAACAAATCACTCAATATTTATAAGCAAGCTTTCATTCAGCTCATGGTTATTTTTTTATAGCGGTCATATTTTTTAACGTTACCTTTGGTTTCAACTTATTAAAAAAGTTTAATTTCTAACGTTTACAATTAATATTACCTACTCCCCACCCAACGATTATCTTCTTTCATTTATTACCTTTTTTTTAATTTCCCACTCCATTTATTCCCCACACATCCCACGCGTCCGAGCTCCAAATGTCTCCAGAACCTTCCATCCTTCACTCACCTAGCTATCTTCTTTCTTCCCCACACGCGTCCACAATGTTCTCCACTCATCCTTATCTCTTCCACACGCATCCTTCTCCAGAATGTTCTCCACTCACGCATCTCTTCCACACGGCTTTGCTTAAGCTTCCTCCTTAGTTTTTTTACTTGAAAGACCAGAGCCTCGACGACTCCGACGGACGCGGTGGCAAAGTGACCTATGAGCGAGGAGAAGCGGCGGCGGTGAGAACTGGATGCGGCGGTGGGGCTGCCGTAGAGCGAGACTGAGGTGCGGCCTCCTTCCTTCTTTCTCTGTTCACGATCAATGGTACTCTGTTCATCTTCTTCCTTTGTTGAATCACTTTGATGTTCCTGTGAACTGTGGTTAGGAATAACGAGAATAATGATTTTGAGGCCAAAATAATGTTTTTTAATCAGCAAGAAATGGTTCCTTATATAAGGAACACACCGTCCACGAAAGAAACCGATTCTGCCACGTCATTCTGCTCCAACGCAGAAGAACTCTGAAGAAACAGGTTCTTAGCCTAAGAAACCTACTAAGCATCTCCCATTGGAGATGCTCTAAGGGGTTCAGATTCTCTCATGTAGCTAGGTCTCGATAGCTCCCTACAACAATCTTAAGTCTTAACAGTATTATGATGAAGCAATTTTAATCATTCTCTTGTGTAGTTGTATCATTTCTATTTGTTATGATTATAGAGCATCTATTATTACTGTGATAAATTTATTCAATTATATTTATATTGAAAATAAATTATAGTTAAATTAAATTATTTTATTTTTATTATAAAATTATTTACTTTTTTTTGTAATTTAAAAAGAAAGAATGTAATTATCTTCGTAGTGAAAAAAATAAAATATTTATCTAAAAAGATGAAAAAATATCGTTATCTTTACCATAAAAACTATATAATGAAACTTTTTATGGTGGGGGTATAAAATGAGACTAAAAAATATAAAATAAATTTATTTAATTTTTATAAAAAAGGAAATATTTTGATTTTATACATAAAAACAAATAAATAAAATTCATTCCTACAAGAATGAATAAATTCATACACGTTTAACAGATTTGAAATAAAAAAAATCTCAGCTAAAATATAAATAACAAATGCAATAGATAAAGAATTATTACAAAAGATTGGATAAAGAAAGATTTAAAATAGAGAAGTGTTACCTAATTACGTTAGAGTAGGCGCTAAATTAAAATATAAGAAAAAAACTAGGCGCTAAATAAATCGAGATGAAGCCATCTAAGTTGCAGTACCGAAGACAATTTTTTTGGCAACAAGAAAGAAAGGTTCAGTTTTAGGTTTTTAATTATTTTAACACTTGAATTTATATAAACCGTTGGATATTCCATCTACGGTTAAGATTGCTTCAGCAGACAGCTGTATAGAGCTACTTGCTGCTGACTGCTGAGGATCCAAACGCCGATCTAAGTAGTACCCATTTGCAATGTTGTTTCTGGTTCATGAAAAATTATATATTTATTTACTGCAGAGTCCAACACAATTATTCTTAAAAATATTCCCTTTTTTTATTATAAAAGGAATGCTTAAAAATATTCCTTGCATGATCATAACGTTAAGGCAGGTAGATAATGAGTAATTAGACTAAAATCAAAACTTTACTCCATTGAAGAAGATCACCAAATTGTGATTTGTGACGGGTAATTGAATGATTTTGATGAAAGAGATATTTTCTCACAAAGAAAGAGGCTATAATCAAAGTCTTTTTTCAATTTGAAAAACCAACTCCATAAATCAAATGACGTCATTCTATTTTGTCATAACTTTAAATCGTTGTAAAGTTCATTTAGATTTAAGTCCTTTTTAATTTTGTTAATGTTTTTTTTTTTTTTTTTGCTTAAGTTCGCTCTGTATTATTATAGGAATTGAATCAATTGATCTTATTCATAGGGACATGGTCAAACCGTTCTTCTCACAAAAGAAAGAAACAAATAAAATCGTTAATTATCTTTTCATTACAATACAAAAAAAAACTTCGAAAGAAAAAGAAAAAATAATTATAGGAGCCCGACAATTAATAAAAGGGTAAGATTCTCAATAAGATTATTGTAATTTGTGTAACAACTGAAAAATATTATAACTGGAGAGGCATATAATTGTCGATAGAAATAGAAACTAATAAACTTGAGAGAGAATTGTCCTTAACGTACCATATTGCTATCACTTTTAAGTATGTATTCATGATCAATTAATTGGAAACTATTACTTTTGTTTTTATTTATCAATTATCTAATTCGTCCAGATTTAAAGCATAATTAACTTAATTAATAACAATAAATATATTATAAATTTAAATTAAGAGAAAGTATCGAAATTTGTAAGGCCAGATAAAAAATAATATACATCTAATACTAATATTTTAAAAACATTGTATATAAAAGTGGAGCATTATCTGTTTATTAAAAACATTGTCAGTATTTGTATGTACAATTGCAAACAATGGTAATTCCCAATAAGTTTATATACTGCCTTGATCACGTGGGGTCGAAATTATCTACTCTGCAGTTTTTGTAAGGAATCTCAATTCATGATTTATAAGTTATTATTTTATTACTTACATATTATATTAAAATTAAAATTATATTATTTATTGGTTCAACCACAAATCAATCTTAACTAGACTATTTAATTAACCTTAAATCAAAACTTTCATAGTTTCATTGGTTCATTAACTGTATGTTTGGTTTAGCTAAAAATAAGAGGAGAGATTTTACATCCACCTTTGAAATCTGTCCTTTTTTTTCTGACGGATATCTTTATGCCATATTTGTAATGTCAAAAAACTTAAATATTAATACTTCTCACCTTAGCTATTTACTGGCGAAAAAGGGCTGTGATGTGCTTTTAATTTTTTACTTTTTTGTAATAAATACTACCAAACTCTAGAAGTTCCAGTAGATGTGGAACATTGGCGCAAATCGAACCTAATTAAGAAAAAAAAAAACTAGTGGTACCTAGCATAACAAACATACGTATATGGTATATCTACGTGTCAAGTTATGGTACACATGAACATAAGACATTATGAGTAGCATAATTATATGCATCTCGTAACCTCGCGTGCATGCTTCCTCGGATACCCACAGGTCACAGCCATATAACATTTCATAAGCTGCCATTGCGTAAATGCCAGTTAATTATCCCATACCATCCAGACTGTCATCTAACGTCTCTCTTTCCCTCTCCCAATAAACACACCTTTTCTTTTTAAACCCCCCTCCACGCTATCCCCAACCCGTGCTCCCCACGCTCCTCCATCACATAGGTTTTCTCATTCTATTTGGCGCGTGGACTAAAACTCCATGTTAGAATAACGTGAGTTTAGAGCTACACTTTTCAGTTTTGAATAAAGAAACGCGCTTAAATAAAGTGTGTAGCTCTTTGCCAGTGTGCCCCCACTTGCATAGCTTCAATTTTCTCTTTCTTATTGTACTATATATTCTCCTCACTTGACCATTCTCAATCCACAAACAATTTACTACAAGCTATCTCAGCTTGTTAGCACTTTCTTTCTTTTTGTTCCTTTCATTATTTTTCTCAAAATGTCAACTTTCATGTTGAAAATCTTCCTTCTAATTTCCATCTTTCAAATCTCTTTGGCCGCTAGGAGGTTGAATGAGTTAGTTCAGGACCAAACTCAGCTTCTTCATTACCACAATGGCCCTCTTCTCTCTGGCAAAATCTCCATTAACCTCATTTGGTACGGCCACTTCAAACCTTCCCAGAAGGCAATAGTCTCCAATTTCATCACCTCGCTGTCACCCTCATCCCCTCACAGCACCCAACCATCCGTCGCCACGTGGTGGAAAACAACAGAAAAATACTACCACCTCAGCAATACTAAAAAAACCTCCCCTCTTGCAATTTCACTCAATAAACAGATTCTCGACGAAAACTACTCGCTCGGGAAATCCCTCACGAGCAAGCACCTCATTCAGCTAGCTTCAAAGGGTGACCACAAAAACGCCATCAACGTCGTGTTAACTTCCGCTGACGTGGCAGTTGAAGGTTTCTGCTCGAGCCGATGCGGGACCCACGGTTCTTCCTCAGCGGGCCATGCAAAGAACAAGAACTATAAGTTTGCATACATTTGGGTTGGGAACTCCGAGGCCCAATGCCCGGGCCAATGCGCGTGGCCGTTTCACCAGCCCATATATGGGCCTCAAAGCCCACCTCTTGTTGCTCCGAATAACGACGTGGGCATTGACGGAATGGTAATAAACCTGGCGAGCCTCTTGGCTGGGACCGTTACGAACCCGTTTGGCAACGGGTTCTATCAGGGCCCAGCCGAAGCCCCACTCGAAGCGGCTACGGCTTGCCCTGGGATTTATGGCAAAGGGGCTTATCCTGGCTACGCTGGGAATTTGATCGTGGACTCTTCCACTGGTGCTAGCTATAATGCGCACGGTGCTAATGAAAGGAAGTACTTGCTTCCTGCTTTGTATGACCCTGCCACGTCATCGTGCTCCACGCTAGTGTGAGTGAGAGCGCCAATAGTTTAGGGGGGTGTAAGCATTATTATGTAGGGATTATTGATTATTCATTTATTCATTTGTTTATTACTACTACTACTGTATGTTTTGGTTATTTGGATTAATTAATAACGCGGAAGCAAATTTATATTGGTTTGCTTTTTAAATGTTGGTGTATGATTTTGAGTTTGAGCCAAACCTTTGCTTGGGACTTCCATCATTAATTACTCGTTCGTGACACCTTCATCTTGTGGTACCTATTGGGATCGGTGATGCTGAGCACGATCTGGAACTCCACATTGTCGGAGGAAGCCGAATCGGGGAATACCGCACGATCTAGTGGTGTCGCCGCCGTCGTCGACAATGAGATCAGGGCCACCGTGATGCATTGGAAGGTGGAGTTTTGCTAGTTTGTGGGAACGACAACAGTTCGTGTGATTTGGAACGGAATTGGCTTACGAATCAGCTTACTTGTACAATCATCAAACATTTAGTTCCGACCCAAGAAAACAACTCATCCAAATCTAGTTCTGAGAAATTTTAAGAGGGCAAAAAATTTAAAATAAACTTTTGAGAGGAATGGAAAAACATATTTTAGCTAAAAAAAAATACAAATGTCAAATATATAGACATATTAAAAACAGTCTTAAGTCTTAACATGTCAAATTTAAAAAAAAAAAGAAAAACTTTAAGCAGTGGGAGGGAGAAAATGAGAGCCAGTTATCAATCTCACTCCCACTTTTACTAGTCACACCCCAATTTTCTCTAAAAATTCTCTTTTCATGAAAACATTATCATGACAAAATATATAATGGAATTAAGTTTATATTGTATGTATAATGTACAAAAATTAATACACAATAAAAATATGATTTCATTGAGTATCTTTAACAAAAATCGTGTTTCCACAAAAAAAAAATACAATAGAAACATATTTTGTTATTTTTTTCATCATTTTCTTATACAATAGAAATATATTTTCATTGTATATTTATTACAACAAAATGATATTTCCATGAAAAGGTATTTTTTGGAATAATGTTTAAAATACCTGAGGGTATGAATAGAAACTATAGGGTGAGAATAGAAACTCCCAAATGGGAATATAATTGTAATTCTTGCGTTGTTCAAGGGGCGGCCCACTTAAGAGGGAAAAAGTGAAATTGATTTTTGTAGTGCCTTACATATACATCCTATTTTGTTTTGTTTCAACCTTTTTGTCCAAAAATATGTTCTTGTAATTTTTCTAAAATAATGTTTTGTAGTGCCTTACTTATACATCCTATTTTGTTTTGTTTCAATTTGTCCAAAAATATCTTCTTTTTCTTTTTCTAAAAATAATGTTATGAAAATTTAATGCATCTCAAAAATTATTTTTTTATAAATGTTAAATTTTTAACATATTCTAGAGATTAACTTCTAAAAATGTTAAAATTTTAATACTTTTGCAACAAAATAAGGTGCTTCAAACACAAAATAGGAATTGTTTGGTTTAAATGAGGGAAGAGGAGGGGTAGGGAAGATAAGAGAGAAGGGGTATTTTGTTTAGATATTATGTTTGGTTGAGAGGAGGGGAGAGGAAGAATTTTAATGGAGGAGAGGAGAGACAATTATTTTTGTGTTTGGTTTGGAAGGAGAAGGGATGAGTTTTAAAATTTTATTTATTTTTGTATCCTTATATTGTTAGTTTTCAAAATCTAAGTATGGATATTTAATCATTATAATTAAAAATGTTTTAAATATTTTCCCTATAATTCCCTTCCAAATTCCTCCAATTAGAGGGAAGCAAAAATTAGATCTTCCGTTCCCTTTCATTATAACATTTTCTAAATTTTTAATCATCATTCATACACTATAACACTACCCATATCCAATTGGATTCTCTATTGTAACACAAACACAAAATACTCTATTTTTTCTTCAATTCTTTACTTTAAGCATCTCTACCCAACAACTTCAATTCTTCCACTTCGTCTTTCCAAATTTAGGGTTTGGAAAATTAATGAGTACTTCCTATATTTATTTGATATAGATCATTTGAGAATTAAAAAAGAATTATTATTAACCTTTGTCAATGAGACAACTTTACAAACACTAATTCACAACTTGAACTTCAATACCTAACAAATATTTTCTCTTCCTTATCCCTATCATTTATTACTTCCATATTCTTTTTGTTTTTCTTGTAATGCTTGAGAAACCAAACTAGAGGTCTCAAAATTTGTTTTTAGAGCAGTTGCCTTTGCCCCAGGGCAACATTATTCTTTTATTTTACAACAATCTAAAGGCGAGGCTATAGTGGGAAAGTAAATTTCCTTGTGTATGTGCACAATTTTTTTAACGCTTGGATTAATTTAAGGTTCATAGTAATACATACACCCTACACACCATATAGCTCTCTCTACAATCCCACTCCCTCTGTTTATTTGCTTCGTCGACTTCCTCACCCTCCACTGGATCTTAGGCGGTTTCTCCAACTCCAACAACTCTATCCACACCATCAAGGTCCTTTTGTTTCACTGTTTCTCTTTCCTACGCTTCCTCTCCCTCTTCTTTCTCCTTCTCTTTTCTCCCTCCGCTTCTACTCTTCCTTGTTAGTGAGGGTAATTCAAATAACATAATTTTTGTTATTGACAGTTAGGCAATCAGTTAGTTAAAGAGGGGTTATTAGTATCTTTATTACTCGTTATATAAGGCACCAATTCTGAAGTGTGTGTATTGTGTAACCTCATTCTTCATCATCAATATACATTTACAATTTCTACTTTCACTCTTGAGTTATGTGTGATTATGTGTAAACTTGAGTTTTTCCCCCTAAAAAATTGGTATTCAAAGGTTGTATGATCTTGAAACCTGTGAGGCACGCTGCAAGAATGATTAATCCTATCGTGGTAAGGGTGTGCATCAAGCATGAGTATCTATGCGTGAAGAACTTGTAGAACTTCAAGAGAAGGGACATGGAGAGTATGAGCAATGCAGTTCCCGATTCTCTACCAGTATTTGATGGAAAGAATTTTGATGATTGGAGGGTGAAGATGCATGTCATATTTGGCTTTCAAGATGTTGAAGATGTTGTAGAGGTGGGATTTCAAGAATTTGGGAGGAATGATACCAAAGAATTGAAGGCAACCCATAAAGAGCTCAAGAGACTTGATAACAAGGACGATTCTTGATCCACCAATGTGTCGAGGACACAATATTTGGAAAATTTTCCAAATCTACCACTACAAAGCAAGCTTGGGACATCTTGATCAAGACATCTGATGATGCTGATAAGACTAAGAAGGTGAAGTTACAGATCCCAAGGAGTAATTACAAGTTATTGCCAATGAATGATCAACATTTCATTGCAGAATACTTCAATCGAATTCAAGTACTATTAAATGGGATGAAGTCTTTCAAGGAGGAGCTATCAAATCAAAAAATTGTTGACAAGATCTTGAGAACTCTGGTTCTTAGATTTGACCATGTTGATGTGGCAATTGAGGAATCAAAGGTTCTAGATTAAATGAGTGTTGAAGAGATACAAAACTCTCTTTAGGCACATAAACAAAAAATCAATAAGAGAAGGAACACTAAAAAGGCTCAAGAATAAGCTTTGCATGCTCAAAATAGTTGTAAGAACAAAGAGAATTGGAACAAGAAAAGGGAATGAACGAATGACTCAACAAGTGACCAAGATTAAAGTGCATCATCCAATAAAAGAAATGTTGGACAATCAAAGCAAAAGGGTGGCAGAAACAAGTTTGATCAGAGGAAGATTCAGTATTACAACTACCATAAGTGGGGGCACTTTACATATGAGTGCAGAAGTGGAAAAAGAGAAAAAGGAAAGTCCAACAATGAGGCAAACCTTGCCCATGATGATGGATCAAATTCTAATCCAATGCTATCAATGGTTACCACAAGCACATAAGTTGAAAGCACATCATCTTGGTATTTAGACACAGGATGCTCTACTTATATGACTGAAAAAATGGATTGGCTCATTAGCTTTGATAAATTAACAAAGAATAAAGTAAGATTTGTTGATGATAGCTCACTCAAGGCAGAGGGAATTGGTAAAGCGTTGATCAAGAGGAAGGATGGTAAGTAATCCTTCATTTCTAATGTCCTATACGTGCCTGGTATGAAGAGTAATTTGTCGAGTTTAGGATTGTTATTAGAAAAAGGATTTGTGATGAATATGGAGAACAATGTTCTGAAAGTGTTTGATAGTAAGAGGAGTTTTGTCCTCAAGGCTCACTTATCTCAAAATAGAACATTCAAGGTTGCAATTGATGTCATGAAACATGAATGCCTGGCTACTACAATATGCAAGTCTGAGTGGCTTTGGCATCACAGATTTGGACGTTTGAATTTTAGAGATTTGAATCTTTTAAACTAGCACAATATGGTTTATGGATTGTCACTTATGGAAGTTCCAAGTGAAGTGTGTGAGGAATGCTTAAGTGCAACCAAAACATGAGTTCATTCAACAAACAGGTTCCAACCAGGGCCAATGATAAGCTTAATGTGATTTATTCTAATGTGTGTGGTTCTATCCAATTTTAGTCTCTTGGTGGAGATAGGTACTTTGCTTCATTTATTGATGACTTGATTAAGAATGTATGGATTTACTTGATTAAAAGAAAGAGTGATGTGTTTTAAGTGTTTAAAAAGTTTAAGTGCCTAGTTGAGAAACAAAGTGGCAAATCTCTAAAAGTTTTAAGAACAGATGGTGATGGTGAGTATGTTTCTGATGAATTCAATAGTTTGTGTGAAAGAGAGGGAGTAATTCATGAAATTACTCCTCCTTATACACCACATCATAATGGAACTGTAGAGAGTAGAACCATTACGAATATGGTGAGATGTATGCTTAAAAGTAAAGGTTTGCTAAATTACTTGTAGGATGAAGTAGCTTCTACAACTATGTATGTATTGAACATATCACCTACTAAGAGGCTAGAAGGGAAACACCAGAGGAAGCTTGGACTAGAATCAAACCCAGTGTTTCTCATTTTAAGATCTTTGGATCCATTTTCTTTAAGCATGTACCAGATCAATTAAGAAGAAAGGTTAATGATAAAGGAGAACAAATGATACTCATTTGTTATCACCCTACATGTGGTTACAAGCTATATGATCCAAGGAATAAGCAAGTAATAGTGAGCAGAGATGTGGTGATTGATGAAACAATAGGCTGGGATTAGAAACCTGAAGTTGGGAGTGGATCAACCAAGATGATAGTTGATACTACAAATCCTATTTAATCTAAAATGAATACAAGTGCCTTTACTTAACTCAGAAGATTAACAAGGGTGAGGCAGCTTCCTTTTAATCTGAATGATTATGATATTGTACCAGATTCTGCTACAAATTCTGAGGGTGAATTGGTGCACTATGCCCTAATGGCATAGGCTAAAAAAATTGAGTTTGAAAAGGAAATTCAAGAGCCAAAGTGGATAAATGCTATGAAAGATGGAATCAGTTCAATTGAGCAAAACCAACCTGGGAATTAGTAAGCTCACCTTATGATAAGAAGCCTATAGCCTTAAAGTGGCTATATAAAGTGAAAGTGAATCCAAATGGTGAAGTGATCAAGCATAAAACTAGATTGGTAGCTAAAGGATTCTTGCAGAAAGCAGGAATCAATTATGGTGAGGTTTATGCACCTGTTTGAAAGGATGAAAACGATGAGATTGGTGGTTGCAATTGCCAACCTAAGAGGTTGGTCTATGCATTAATTACATGTGAAGTCAACTTTCCTGAATGGACCACTAGATGAGGAAGTATATGTGAGTCAACCACCAGGAATTGTGAGTCAAGGGCATGAGGAGAAGTTGTACAGATTGAGAAAGGCCTTGTATGGCCTCAAATAAGCTCCAATATTCTGAAATAAGAGGAAAGACAACTTTCTTAGCCAAATTGACTTTGTTAAATGCATATCAAAACATGGAGTGTCTTTGAAAGCATTAAAGGCAGTCACATGTATAGATTTGTTGATTGTCTGCCTGTAGTAGTGTAGAGGAGATTGAAGAGTTTAAAAGGAAAATGATGAGTGAATTTGAAATGAGTGATGTAAGACCTCTATCCTACTTCTTAGGGATTTAGTTGAAGGAGGGTTATTAGTGTCTTTATTACTTGTTATATAAGGTACCAATTCTCAAATGTGTGTAGTGTGTAACCCGATTTTTCTTCATCAATATACAATTACAATTTCTACTTTCATTCTCTTAAGTGTATGTGTGAATATGTGTAAAGTTTAGTTTCTTCCCCTACATTCCTCTCTCTTTGGTTTTGAATCGAACCACTCTGACTCATACTCATCTGAGCTCAAATTGGAATCCGACTCATTACTGTAGTGTCGCTGCAATTTCCTTTTCCTCCGATGTGTTATATCTCTTTCATCCACTCTCCACCTCCTCCAACCTCACTCTTTTTCCGTGATTATGGTGACAAAAGAGTTCAGTTTGTCACTTCACCATCTCTTCTTGGATCTATGAGGGATTCAGATTGGAGAAAGCAGAGGGAGAGAAAAAGGGACAGTTGTGACAGAGATCTTTAGATTGGAGAAATTAGAGGATGGAAAGAGGGTAGTGGTGGGACTCGCTCTTGTAGCACCGTCAAGATTTCCTCTTCTTCTGATGCCACCTATTGCCATCATCATAAATTGGAGGTTCTTCTCTGCAAATTGATGTGCTTTCTATATGGTTCTTTTAAGTCTACATCCAAAATTTCTCACGATTTTCATGATGAAGCTTCATCTTCGTCGTTTTCAAAAGGAAGAGGAAATTGTCTCCGGTGGTAAGGATTGGTGGCTGGTGGTAGAGAAGTAGGGATGGTAGTGATAATGCATGGAGGATATTCCATAATACTACGAAATGAGATCAATTTAAATATCGTTATGTTTTTGCACCATATACAAGTTACAATACTTTTACATAGTAGTTGCATCGCGCCCAATCTGAAAGCAATTCTTTCTTTAATTAATGATTGTTGGTTATTATTGTCATTAAACTTACTCAAAAGTAACATAATTTATTCTATTTTGACAATTTTTTTTAAAATATAATTAATATGATTTTTTATATATAAAGTATGGCCAAAATAGATGACAATTTTATTATAAAATTATGAATGTTTTTGGTAGAATTTGAAATCACTGATTATATAATGGTCATCTCAGATGGTAATACGGTGAAAAGAAATAAAAATGATACAAAAGCGGGTAAAAACAAAATTTGCTTATTTGGTAAATCATAAAAACTAGAATAGATAAAAGAATCATGCGAAATAAAAAAAATAATTATCTCCTCATAAAAGAGAGTTAATTCTCCCATTTTTGTAAGGAGCCTAAAAGTAATATATTAATTATTTCCTATCTTTATACTTTTTTTCGGTACAGTTCCTTTCTTTATACTTTATTTCTTAGTTATTCTTTCTTGTATAAAGTTAAAATTCAGTATTGTATATGTTCTATATTTCTATTTACTTAATGTTCTACATGTCTACATAAATGTTGAAAGAATTCAATATTTTTATTCCTTTCTATCTAATACATATTTCTTTTCTTAACTTTAGTTCATTTTTCTTCTTATTTTTCTTAATAGCCACCCAATGCGTTAATATATACGTTTTATTAGATAAAATAAGTTAGTCCAAACATTTATTTTATACATTATATAATCAAAAGATTTAACTAAATCTGGTAAAAGAGAATGATTTAACTAAAAAAAATGGTTCCTATGTGTTTGAAATCAAAGTGGCCTAATTAATGTGAAGAGTAAGAAGAGTACAAGTCTAAGACAAGATGGGATCATGCAGTTATTGTTTTAATTTCACAAAAACAATGTTTCTGTGCAGTGTAGTAGTATATTTTTTTAATACAAAATATGTAATTAAATTACTTTTAAATAAAAAAAAATCTCAACTACTTATGTTCATTCAACCGACAAACATGAATTCAAATTCATATTTTTATTTAAGACACTGATCAAAAATTAAAATTGAAAACTTTATTAAGAATATTATTAATATAATTTCACTGTAATTTCTAAATGGGGGATGGGGTTTTGTATATTTTTCGGTGGCTTTCCACCACGGCAACGGATGTTCGGGCCTTGATGGGTTTTTAGGAGCGGAAAAAAGCGAGGTAATGAAGATAACAAAAATCAGATTACTTAACTAGTGCATTACAAATTTAATACTAACAAAATGTATTCATAAATGCGTATCAGCATACATAAAATATTTTTTAATGTTCGAATACTTTTAAGAAAAAATAAATAAAACTTGCCGAAACACACTACTAACCTATATAAGGCTATAACAAAAGAATTTGCTAATTGCTACAAACTCTATTTTTACTTTAATTTTCATCAAGAAAATTAAGCACATCCAGTTCAGCACATATTTTTTCCTCAATAAGCATTTATATCGAGAAGTCAAATTATTATTATAGAAGTATAGAAAACGGCCAAATTAGCAAGCAGATCCAGCACATATTCCTTGAGGAATAATTAAGAGCCATGCCTTAAATTTGCATTGCACCAAATAAAACGGATCCCTGCCCTTCTACAAAGGGTACACGGCTTTGTCTTCTTGTTCCGTTCCAGTGTTGTTATTATCCACGCCAACACAAACCTTAGCTGGCCATACCCTGTCCCCGCGTAGGCGCGTACCCCACGAGTTATGAGACCACCCCTCTCTAATCAATTCAATTCAACTCAACCCAAAACTTTAAAAGGTAGTTTAGTTATACAAAAGAGAAATGAATAAAAAAGAATTAAGAAAAAATAATTGAATTGCGATAAAAAAAATAAGATCTACATAATTTTTTTAAAAAAATATCTTCTTTATTCTCATTTGAACACAATCAAATCATCCCAAAGGTCTGTTCAATAGAACAAAAAAAATTAATATAAAATTTTAAATTAAAATAAAATATAAAATATGAGTAAAAAGTTACTTTTTTTTTAACAAACAATAACACCTAAGCTTGCCGCACAATCTTATTGAATTTCATCGTGGACTACCAAACCCCAAACACGTTATCAAGCTGGCACCACCACTTAACCTTATATATTTTTTGACTTCACCCCACCAACTATATATACCCACCACCACATCTCTCTTTCCATCACCTAAGCTATAACTGACTCTTATAATTTCCAACATCTATCTTACTTCTTAGTTCTTTGTGGCTCTTTCCATGATGGCCTCTCCTACATCTCCAAGAGTTCTCTTATTGAGTCTCTTTGTAACTCTTTCCATGATTTTACATTTGAGTTCAGCCAGGAAGTTGTCCGACTCAGACCCGCAATTGCAGTTCCAATACCACAGAGGCCCTCTCCTCACAGGCAAAATCTCCGTAAACCTAATTTGGTACGGCAATTTCAAACCTTCTCAAAAAGCCATCGTTGCTGATTTCATCACCTCGCTCTCCTCTCCCAAACCCCTCACCGTCCAACCATCCGTTGCCACGTGGTGGAAAGCCACCGATAAATACTACAAAAACTCGTTCCCCAAACTTGCACTCTCCCTAGGGTCCCAAATCGTTGATGAAAACTACTCTCTGGGCAAATCACTCACCACCAACCAAATCTTAAAACTCGCGTCCAAGGGTCCACAGAGAAACGCCATCAACATCGTTCTCACTTCTGCTGACGTGGCAGTGGAGGGGTTCTGTTCGAGTAGGTGCGGAACACACGGGTCCTCCGTGGGGGCGCGCGTGAACGGTAAGAGGTACAAGTTTGCTTACATGTGGGTGGGTAACTCAGAGACACAGTGCCCTGGTCAATGCGCGTGGCCATTCCACCAACCTATTTACGGTCCCCAGAACCCACCTTTGGTTGCACCCAACAACGACGTGGGTCTCGACGGCATGGTCATCAACGTGGCTAGTCTCCTTGCTGGGACTGTCACTAACCCTTTTGGAAATGGCTACTTTCAAGGACCCAAAGAAGCTCCGTTAGAAGCTGGTTCAGCTTGCACTGGGGTCTATGGTAAGGGCGCGTATCCTGGCTATGCAGGGAATCTATTGGTGGACCCCACCACCGGTGCCAGCTACAACGCCAATGGGGTCAACGGAAGGAAGTATCTGTTGCCAGCTCTTGTTGATCCTAAAACCTCATCTTGTTCCACGCTCGTGTAAAACTACGACTAAGTTTCATCTATGTTTAGTTGTTAGGCAATACCAGAGATTCTTTTATTTGTTCATTCTTTTGTTATAGCTTTAAAACAAATTATTGTCTTAACTCTTAAGAATGTTATTACCCATTTGAAGGCACCAAAATAAAGTAATGTTCAAATACTTAAAATTTAATTTACATGTAATTTGTATTCATATATATATTATCGTTGTCATTCATATAAAAGTGGACACACAATGGAATACAACTATTAATATAAAAAAATCACATTTATTTAAAATATTATCTTTCGCTTGAACTCATCAATAACTAAATTAAAATTGAAATTTTTAGTTTTTTTTTTCAATGTAAATAATCATATTATTTGTAAAAACATTCATCTTCCATTGTATTACGTAATCTTGTTTTAGTATTGTTTATTGCTAAAAAAAATCGTTTTGTTGTAGTTATAGAAACAGGAAGAATTAAGAAAAGAGGAATTAATCGACCAATCAAATAAAATTTAATTGATTGCCCTATTCTTGTCAATAATTGACATAATTCAAGTATGGTGGATAATTTCTTTAAATCTGAATAAGTAGAAAATTTCAAAATAATCTTCTCTTGTTTACTAAAATCTATTTTTTTTATGTTTCATTATTGTATCTATTAAAAATATTACTCCCTAATTAGTGTGACATTTATGATATAACATAACTCAAAATATAAAAAATATGATAAGAATAGAAATCCAAATAATATAACAAGCCACAAAATAACTGAAATCTATAAAAGTTAGAGTTCAATGTAATAAAAAAAACTGCTACCTAATATAATTAATTACATTAGCAAAATAAAGGGAAAAAAATTAAACAACAAGAACAAGACTATGGGCATCTAATAAGACCACTTATTTCATTGATCCGTTTGCTTCACAGACCAACCTGACTTAGCTTGCTTATTTGCAAGTCAACCTAAGTTGAGTATCTGTGAATCAATATCACTTCAATACTAGAAAAATGCTAATTAGTAATCGAAAATAGCGACCGAAATTATTCAGTCGCTGATAGCAACCGAAATAGTTACTGAACTGTCTCAGTCGCCAATTGCGACGAACTTGCAACCGAATTAGGGATCGAAATGTAAGGTCGTTGTATATTTCGGTTGCTATTTCGGTGACTATATATCTTTACACAAAAGACTTTAGCGACTGAATAATGACTTAAGTTAGTCACCAAATACTAGTCGATCGCTATATTATGATGATAGCGACCGATGTTGATTCAGTCGTCATAAGATTAATTTACTATGATAATTGCGACGGAATTAGCAATCGAATATATATTTTTCGGTCCAGAGAAACTAAATTTTTAATTTATTTTAAATCATAATAGATATATCATATATACTTGAATATATTTTATACTTGAAAGTTATTGAAATAATAGATTAGTGTTATTTTTAAATTAACAGACAATTATTTACAATATTTTATAAATCATAATAAATATATAATATTTTTAATTATACTAGGATAATTTTTAATAAATTTTTTAAAAAATATTTAAACTTTTGATTAAGATAAATAAATCATACTTATCATTATTTTTTTTTTGTACAAAATAAATATTTATTTCATATAATTATTTAAAAATTATAATAAATAAATACCATTTATATTATGAAAATATGTGTTATAATCATATTTTGTAAAATTAAGTATTTTAAAATATAAGGCATAAGTGTAACACTAATGATTCATTAAGATTCAATATGGTTTAAGTAAAATTTATGCATTGATGAAACCCAATTGAACTTTAGTATAATATTACACTAAGCAATGTCCCATTAAGATACGATGGGTAACTTATGTATTCACTAAAATCCCAAATTGACTTTAACTTAAGGCTTAATTGCAAAATTCATCCCCCTATTTTTCCTATTTCACCAAATTGATTCTCCTATTTTTTAATTCATTATCTAAGTCCCCATATATTTCAAAATTCACTATTTAAGTCATTGATTTAAGTGATTTTAATCGTTAGTTGTTGGAGTGAGATGCACACTCCTTTTACCACTACACCCAAGTGCTTATTTAAATATTGTGTGCAAAATATATTATTAATATAAGTTTTATGCAAAAATAGAATTTAATATTATAAATTATATTTTAATTTTAAAAAATAATATATAAGATTATGAAAATATAATAAATTAAAAAAGAATAAAGTTTGAATTTTGAACAATTTTTGACAAAGACTTATATTAATACTATATTTTGTATCAAATATCAAAATGGGTATGTGGGTGTAGTGGTAAAGGAATGTGTCACTCACTCCAAAGACCATGGTTTTAGTTATTCCGCAAGTCCATTTTCACTCACTCCAGTGTAATTAATATTTAAAATTTAACAGTCAATGGTTAATTTAGAATTGTGAGAGTTAACTTAGAATTAATTATTTAATTTTTATAATAATAGATAATAACAAGGTTTATAAAAAATAACTTACATTTTCAAGAAGGAAAAAAATATAAAGTTTTAGTAACAACTATACTGCATGCACTTCTGATAATTATTATAAAAGATTAAAAATAATTGACACAATTAAATCTGAGGGAATAAAATTATACTTTTGTGATATTTGACAATTGGAACATGAAAAATTAAAATCTCACAATTACAATTTTTGAGGAACAAAAAATATAATTAAGTGTAATAAAAATATAATAAGGAAAAGACACTTTCACAAACACGTACTTACTTGAACAAAGTAAAAAACTACATAGAACATGTTTGTTAATTTTTTTTATAGTAAACAGAATTAATTTGTTTATTTGTTTATTATTATTATTATTATTATTATTATTATCATCATCATCATTATTATTATTATTATTATTATTATTATTATTATCCAATGTTTTAAAAATCGATCTGGTGACTGACCCGATAAGAATATTGGGTCACTTGATCAGTGGTCAAATCGGTGGGTCACTGATTGACCTGCATGACCCGATCTATAATAAAAAATATAAAAAAATTTATACCTATCTTCAAATATTTTTTAAAAAATCACAAATTAATATAATTTCATAACATAGATAATTAGATACCAAATAAGTTTAATTTATAAGATTCACTTGGACTGCAAACTTATTTTAAAAAAAAATAATAAATACATGTACTTAGGACGTACTTCAAAGCTAAAAAAAACTTATGAATTGATCACTGCTTGCACACATCCTTATTATTTAAATATAATTTTGGTTGTTACTTGATCAATTTTTTTTGGCTTGCCATTATTTTTTTAGAGGTTGACCTATTATTACTTATTATTTAAAGTAATTAAAAAGATGTTTGCATATATTTTAGTTGATAAATAATTATTTTAACAAGAATAGGTATAAAGGCTGTAATTGTAAAGCACTTATTTGAAAGAAAAAAAAATTCTCTCTCAAGTCTCAACTCAACGGCCAACCTCACCCTCTCCATCTAACCATCACCCTCAAACACGCTCACTTTATTTTTTGCTTTCCCCTTCACTCTCAGTCACACAATCCCTCACCCTCCACAGTCTCCCTTCCCCTTAGAGAAACACCTCACCCTCCACCTCCTCCCGGCGCACCACCCTCCCCGTTCGCAACGCAGCACAATACCCCTCCGCGAATCTCAACATTCACAAGATTCCATTTTTATTTTTTATTTGTTCTTGTATTTATTATTTTGTCATTGGATATGTTTATTTTCTTGTTTGTCAAATGTGATTTGTTGCTACTTGTCATTGTTGTTTATTGTTTGATCTGGATTTTTGAGTTTATTCTCCTCTTCATATTCTTCCCTTCTTTCTTTTTCATTTCTGTTGGTACCCTCTACAATCTGTCAGGGATAAATCATCGTGGGAGCTGTCATGATGATGATGATGATGATCATCATCATCATCATCATTATTATCATCATCATCATTATTATTGTTATTATCATTATCATATATATTACTATTAATATATATATATATATATATATATATATATATATATATATGATTTTTATGAAGATCATAATTATATATGAAATAATGTATATCAAGATCTTTACAGATAGAAATGATATCCTACATACATTTTCTTAATCTTATTTTTGGTTATATTCCTTTTGTTTTATTTTATTTTATGATAGTTAGCTTTTGCATTTTTTTAAGGGAATGAAACATCGACATTTATAAAAAAAAAAAACATCAACATTCATAATACATGTATGAAATCAGGTATGCACTATTTTTTTTCTCTATTTCCTTCATATAAAAGATTTTTTTTCCTTTTTGTTTATCTCTTTTTATGGGATTTCCATCTTTTCTCTTACTCTTTTTGTTTCCTTTTTTTTCATTTTACAAATTTTTTAAAATTATTTTTCTTACTTATCATATGCTTTCTTATTTTTATACATGACCATGATGCAAAGCTAAAAATGGGTAGTTACAAACTTTGTTTTGCAGTTACACAATTAGTTTCAAATCAGTTCTAGTTTCAAAATTAAAAAGTAATATCTAATAAGAATCAATTTTAAATTTAAAAAATATAGCTTTAAAATTTGGTTTAAAAATATTTTTTTTTCTGTTTTGATAATTTTATATATTTAACAAATTAAATTATTTTGTTTTCTTGTTTTAGTATTCTAAAGTTTATGTTTCTTCTTTTTTCCTTTTATTCCCTTTCATTCTTTATCCTTCTTTTTTTTAAACAAAATTAAGGATATATTTGTTTCTTTTTTAAAAATTTTTGAATTTTATATTTTTTTTAAATAATTTTTTATTATTGTCTTTTTTTTTCTCTCATTCTTTTTTATCATAATTTTTTGTCATATTGGGGTGAATTTTTTATAAAAAAATTAAAGATATATCTACTTCTTATTTTTAAAATTTATGTTTTCATTATATATATATATATATATATATATATATATATTAAATTATTATTTGGTGTAGATATGTTGCTTTTGTTTATGAGAATTATTGAATAACTTTCTAATTTTAAAATACATGAAAATAAAGTATAAAAATTTTATAAGTTGTTATAAAATGTGTTACTAATGATTATGTATTTTAACATTTAAAATAATAATCACGTGCAAAAGAAATAGATATATCTTAACAAAGTTAGAAAAAAGGGGAGGGGAACTCACGTGGAGTGTAGTTGGCGGATTCAAATTGGTTTCAAAACTAATTAATATATTTGGATGGGTTCTCTGAAGTGACAAAGGTTGTCACTCTCACTCTAGCACTTTTTCATTTTCTTTCCTTCACTCACCTTCGTTTTTTACGTTTCTTTGCACTCTCACGGTATCATCTTCACAACAAAACACATTTTAATGTTCAGTGTTCATACTTCAATAATCCAAGACAACAACAAAGTAAACCACGCACATGATTAACACCTTATTTGGGATAACGTCACTATTGTTCCACCTTTCCTAAGTTAAGGTCAGCGCTTTGTACTCATGCTTCCGTGCTCATTTCCCTGTTATTACTTGTTGAAAATCTCATTTTAAAGATTAATTCCTGTATTATTTATATTTATTCACTTTCTGTTGAGTATTTTTTAGTATTAATAGTTTGTGGTGTAGATATGATGTTTTTGTCTTATCTAAAAAAATTAATGACGTTGTATGTCTTATTTGGATAGAGAAATGGAAAGAGACATGTTTAGTCTTTGCCAAATATAATTAATTAAATGTATCATGTTTCACTAAAATATACTAAAATATACCAAAAGCAGCTTATGCAATGACCAAATCCCAGAGACTCGTTGTTCTTAAATGGGTCAAAGAATTAAAGTTACCAGATATCTATGCATCCAATTTAGATCGATGTGTGGATCTTAACAAGGGAAAAATTCATGGACTGAAAAGCCATGATTGTCAAGTTTTCATGCAACGATTGCTTCCAATTGCATTTGACTCATTACCAAAACCTATTTGGAAGCCACTTGTTGAACTTAGCCAATTTTTCAGAGAACTAACTTCAACAACATTAAATGTTGAACAACTAAGAGTTATGGAAAATAACATACATGTTTTGTTGTGTAAGTTAGAACAAATATTCCCACCAAGCTTCTTTGATTCAATGGAACATCTTCCAATTCATCTACCTTATGAGGCAAGAGTTGGTGGCCCGGTCCAATATTGTTGGATGTATCCTTTCGAGAGGTATATCCTGAGTAATCATTTATACACCATTGAATTATATAGTAATTTTTTTAAAATACTTATTCATATTAATTTTAGGTTTTTACATTCCCTAAAAAATAAAGTCAAGAATAAGGCTAGAGTCGAGGGATCGATTTGTGAAGCATACATAGTGGAGGAGACATCTACCTTTGCCTCGTTTTACTATCTGGATCAAATTGCAACGAGAAGGACTAAGATGCCTTGGAATGTTGATGCGGATGAAGGTTTTTCATCTTCTCCTCCTATATCAATTTTCAATTATCCAGGAAGAGTGAGTGGTAAATCCAAAACATATTTTTTGGACCAAGTTGATCTTCATGTTGCTCACTTGTACATTCTTCAAAATTGTCCAGAGGTTGAGCTATATTTAGAGTAAGATAATTTTAATAATTGTATAACTCTATTTAAATAATTTAATCATGTTATATTATGTACTTTGGGTAATTTGTTTTCTCCTTTCCAGTAT
The DNA here is from genome assembly GCA_013407115.1 of Glycine latifolia. NCBI lineage: Eukaryota > Viridiplantae > Streptophyta > Magnoliopsida > Fabales > Fabaceae > Glycine > Glycine latifolia. Next base: position 31,432,370 of record CM023954.1, read on the forward strand.
TTATGAGAATTTTTTGAGGGAGTTGAATCCCACTACTTCAGATGCTCAACTTAACCAAGACATTTCATCCAACTTTCCTACATGGTTCAAGCAATATGTAGGTTAACACCTTATATATTGTTCAAATAACATTTCTTCCATAATGATATCGTCTTTTATACGACGTTAATTGTTAAATTTTTTAGGTTCTAAATCCAGAAAATAATATTCAAGATTCAATATTGGTTAATTTGGCATGAGGACCTAAGAGAAAAGTTGAATCATGGCCTATGTATGTTATAAATGGATACAAATTTCAAACAGTTAGCTGGAATGAAGGCATGAACTGCGACCGAATTTAAGACCGACCATTTCGGTTGTTAATCTATGACCGAAACATAATTCGTTGACTAAGGACTTAGAGACTCGGGTTTTTGCGACGCACATAATTCAGTCACCAAATCGGTCGCTAACTTGTTTAGGGACCGAAAATCATATTTTGTTTTTAGTGCTTGTCCCAATTTATGTCTTAGTCTGTGTCCCTTCAATTAGTAGGAGGCTAATTAGTATCCCAAGAATATATATAATTATCCTTAAAACTAGAGAAAAAAATACATAGTTTTCTCCCACTTCAAATTCATACAAATAGACATAAACACATATAAAGAGAGAGAGAGCTTTAAGCTCAACAAATAATTTGCAATATAATATAGATGTTTGTTAATTGAATTCAAATAATTGTAAACGAGAATTTCTGACAAAATAAATAAAAGTTAAGATATAAAAAAGTTAAGACACTAATAAGGGAATCTTTAATTTAATAATAACAAAAATTGATAATTCAAAAAGAGAAGTGTTATAAATAATCTATTTGTGGTAATACATATTTTTTTATTATATTCTATAATCTTTCCTTGTTTATATTTATCTTTTGTATCTAGAAATAGACTATTTCTATTATAAAATATACACAATTCTCATTTTCTCTAAACTCGCATTCTCTTCTTCTTTACTTTTCTCTCTACTTTATTACTCCGAATTATATTTTATTTATTAACACGTTATTAGCACAATTGTTTTTCTTCCATCCACCATTCACAATTGGTGTTTTATTTTGCAAAAAAACTCTTGTAAAGAATCAATTAGAGAAAGTTGTCCTTTCGAATTTATATTTCAAGGTATTTTTTTTTCTCTCTCTCTAATGTTATTATTCTTACTATGTATTTGGTAAAATATTTATGTAATTATTAAATTAATTATTTGAGAGTCCAAAAGACTTTATCCAAAAAGGAATTTTTAGAAAATTTGTGTAATGTGTCTTGAAGACACAGTGAATAAAGAAATTCTAAAAATATTTTAGAAAAGGTCTCGAAGACCTTGTCTAAGAAAGAAATTTAAAGTTATTTTCTCTCACTAAAAATGAAAAAATAACACACACAATGAAAAGAAAATATTTCTTTCTCAACAGAAGTGAGAAAATAATACAAAAAGGAAAATAAAAGAATAATATTTTTCACCACAAGTGAGAAAATAGTGAAAAAAGACTGAATTTTTTATTCTTGAAAAACGAAAATACAAAAGATTGATTCTTTCTCACAAGAAGTGAAAAAATAGTGCAAAAAAGGATTTTTTTTCATTCTTGAAGAATGTGATATTTTATCATTTATTAAAATCTCAATTTGTTTATATTAATTTATCCCAATTTATATGTGATATCTTAACATAATTAGTCTTACATATATTATTTTTATATGTACATTTGAATCAAGTAATATATAAGATAATATGTTATGTTAATATTTTATTTGTTAATATATGTTCCCTAAATATTATTAGAACATTTGGAATGATCCTTGGGTATATGCAATCTAAATAGTTAGATACATATTAATTAATAATTTTAAACTAGGAATTAAATATATTCATAATTATTTATGTTAGTTGTTTATGATATTTATAGTCATATTTATATTGATAAGTGTTACCATTGTGGATAAATATATTCACATGTATCGACGATGATATGTTAATATATATATATATATATATATATATATATATATATATATATATATATATATATTCATGCAATTTACATTCTTACAACAATATAAAGGAATAATAACTTAAGAAATATTTGGAATGTTTTTTGTATACTTGTAGAAAAACAAAGTCTAAAATTTATGTGGAAAATCATATGATTCATTTTAGTGACATTACTCCATTCCTTGAAGTGAATGTTGCACACGTGTACTTTTATAAAATATTTTTTTGAATAGTTTATTTCTATTATATAACTTTTATTCATTATTGTTATAGTTGTAATTAATATTGTTTACTTATGATTTAAATGTTTTATATAGATTACTTTCAGATTATTTTATAATCATGTTTATTCCTATATTATGATTTGGTTCATGCTTTTGTCAGAAGACATATTATTTAGCTTAAAAGATTTGTAAATTCAGGAAACCAATTAAGTATATATGGATTTTATATATATGTTTTATTAAATTGGTTTATAGACTAATATATGAAATGTGGTGCTTTTGACAATGATCAAAATTCAAATTATTTTGAACTGTATATATTTATGTTATCATCTTTATATTTATAAGTACATTAACTGAGTTATTATTGTTCTTTTTGTTTATCATGGAGATAATTAATTATATATTAAAAGAAATGTGGAATTGCTTTAAAGTTATGCATTGTGCATGATTGATTTCATATAGGCTAATTATAATAGCTTTTACACATATTAGCTTCGCAATACTTGTCATTTAATGATTTTATTGGTTTATAAACATGTATAAATTGTATGTGATGTGTCTTTTATGGTGAGCAATATCAAGAAAAATAATTTAAGAAATAGTCCGAGATATATTTTCTATGTCTCATAAATAGTATAATGACTCACACAAGGCAAAAAGTCAATGTTAAATTTGCACCATGTGTTTATTAGTATAATTGAAAAATATGCGATTGTAAATCAGAAGTTTACAAAACAAAGATGAGTTTGTTGTTTGGTGAAACGCCCTTGATTGTCGATTTTTCGACAAATCTCACACTATAACACTTTATACGGTGACACTTCAGTCTACATCCTTGTTCGTTAAAACCCTTCATTGATCAGAACCCTCTATAGATAGTCATTTTTGAGACCTTGACAACCAACTTTGATACCACTCAACTGATCTTAAGATCGTTGACTATCCCTATAAACCATCACAAAACTTTTTAGCGTTCTTTGTCATTACTCACATGCTTTTTGGGAAACTTCCTAGTCAAAAACATGCTTAACTGTGAAGTTCTTACGTAATAGGCATATGGAAAAGTATATACATCTTTTTGGTATAGGTAATATCAATTAATTATTTAAGTTATCTTCAATTGTACAGTCTTATACCTATACAGCCTCTAGATCCTTCTCATTCTGGTGTGATTTGTTTGGATGCTACATTTAGCATGATCGGTTGGGTCATCCTGTGTTTGCTATGATGTGAAAAAATATTTGAAATTTCATGTGGACACCCATTAAAGAGTTAGAAGATTCTTCAGTCCAATGATTTCTTATGTACTATATATTCCCAAAGGAAGTTGATAATTAAATCATGACCAAGAAAAAAGTAAAATGAGTCCATTTCATTTTTAGAATGAATATAGGGTGATATTTGTGGATCAAAACACCTATCATGTGAATCCTTTAGATTTTTCATGATTTTAATTAATGCATCAACTAGATGATCACATGCTTTCTTGTTGTCAACTCGAAATTAGATGTTTGTGATATTGTTGTCCCAATTAATCCAAGTTAGAGCTCATTTTTAAATTATTTAACTAAGATAATCTGTATTAATAATGGTGATGAATTTACATCTCATGCTTCTAATGAGTATTGTATGACTATTAGAATTTATGTTGAACATCATGTAGAACATGTTCATATATTCATGAGATCAAAACTTTTAACATTTTCTTGAACACATGTAATCTTGCATGCTACAATATTGATTCATATCATGCAAAAAAGTTATAGTTAGTTCTCCCATCTTAAAATTGATTTTCGGCTAGCAACCTTTTATTTTCAGTTTATTTATTTTTTCTTTGTATGTGTTGTATACGTTATAAGTATGAGTCCAATTGTTCGATCACAATGCACTAAGATGAGTCCTCAAAAGAGTTGGAAATATATGTTGGGTGTGAATCTCCATATGTTGAATCATCAACAATAGATTTATTTTATGACTCAATTTGGTGATTGTTATTTTGAATTAGTTTTTTCAACATGAGGAGGAGATAGTGAGCAGTTGAAAAAAAAGATTAATTGAAATGAATTATCATTATCTTGATTCTCGTACAAAATAATTTGAATTGAAAGTTCAAAATATAATTCAATTTACAAAATTTAGTCAAAAGAAGTGATTAAATCATATGTATCAACTTCTAATACTCCAATAAATTTTGATGTACCTGTTGGAAAATATTGCAAAATGTGCCTCAGACATGCATGAAGTATGCTACACATGTTAGTTCCAAAGATAAAAATCTTTAATTAAGAAAATGAGCTAAAAAGTAAGACAACCAAATGGAGATTACAAGAATGATGAAAGATTTCTCTGACATAATTATATATTTTAGTTCTAGAAGAACTCAAGTACATGAAATTAGTGAAAATAAAGAGAGATCATATTATGTCATGAATGAAATATGATTTAACTAAAATAAAGTCAACGTTGACAATGTATTTGGATATAATGTAGCACTAAATGTAATAAATGATAAAGATAATGAGGATCAAGAGTAAGTCTATAAAGGATTATAGACAAATAAATGATTGGTCAAAATAAAAAAGACTCGATTGAGGAAAAATTAGACTCACTTGCCAAAGTGAATGATTTTTGAACCTCTAGCCTATGCACCTGAAGATGTAAAATACAGTTATGTTTTCGGACATGTAGTCCTTTCACATGAAAATGAAAAATTAGTTATATTTTTGGACATATAATCGATATACTTGAAGACATAAAATTAATTTGGTTTTTGAACTTGCAATTCATATACTTGATGATGTAAAATCTATTATATTTTTTGGACTTTTGGTTATATACTTTAAGATGTTAAACCAATTGGATTCAAATAGATTCTCTTGCCAAAAAAAAAAGAATGGTGATATTGAAAGATAGAAAATATGACTTGACATTAATTTTGAAAACACATATTCACCTATAACGGATGTAAGTACTTTTGATACATAATCACTCTAGTAGAACATGAAGGGCTTAGTTTACATCTAATGAATATTGTTACAACTTATTTATATGACTCTCTTGATAATGACATTTGCATGAAACTTTTTGAAGGATATAATTTACCCAATAATGCATATTTTCGAGAAGAATACTATTTATGGACTAAAGCAATCAAGTTGCATTTGGTGTAATCGACTAAGTGAGTACTTGCTAAATGACGAATATAAAAATGATCCTATTTGTCCATGTATTTGACGAAAATTTGAAAATAGATTTTTTATAATTATTGTTTATGTAGATGACATAAATATTATTGGAACTCTTAAAGAGCTTCAAAAAACTTCAATAATTTGAGATGAAGGACCTAGGAAACATAGTTTTGTTTGGGAAAATAAATATTTGAAGAATAGAATTTTTGTGTACCAAGAACTTTTATAGCAAAGGTGTTTAAAAGGTTTTATATGAGAAATCATTTTCGTTGTACATTCCAATAATTGAAAGTCTCTAGATGGGAGCTAAGATCCTTCTAGATCTTGAGAAAAGGATGAAGAAGTTTTTGGTTTTGAAGTACCATCTATTAGTGTTATGGAAACACTAATGTATCTTACTATACATACACGATCTGATATATCATTTCTCACTAATCCATTAGCAAAATATAATTCATCACTAATATGAAGATATTTAAGCATGTAATTCGTTGATCTGCAAAAGAATAGTGATATAAATACTCAATAAATACTGATATAAATACTAAATAAATACTTCGTTGATCTTCAAAGCATATTCTATCAAAGTTCTTTTTCTCTCATTATCTGCAAAAGAATAGTGATATAAATATTCAATAAATTAATTCGCATGAAAATCTAAAAGATTTTTTTACAAAGTCATTACTAAGGAAAATTTTTGAACAACTGACTCATAAGATTTAACTTCATTGTCTCAAAGATAATTGTCGGGATGAAGGGGGGGGGGAATAAATATGCTCTGCACTTTTTTTTCCTTTGCTATAATTTTGTCCGATTGATTTTCCTAGTAAGGTTTTTAATGAAGCAGGTGATTACCTATGGAAGAGTGATATATTCTTTTTTTTTTCACTAGGTTTTTATTCCACAAGGTTTTTCCTAGAAAAGTTTTGATCAAACACGTTCTTAGATAATGGTCATCCACAAAAGAGTGTTATGAATAATCTATTTGTGGCTGTTCGTATTTTTCATTATCTTTTATAATTTTTTCTTATTTATATTTATCTTTTGTAACTTTTCTAATTATCTTTAGTACCTATAAATAAACTTCTCCTATTAAAAAGATATACATAATTCTCATTTTCCTTAAGCTCTCTTATATTCTCTCCACTTTTCTATTTCGAGTTATATTTTATTTAAGAAGAATGAAATTTTATTAGAAAAAATCCCTAGGATCTTAATAATTAAGAACATCAATTCAAGACAATACATGACATAAAACCATTCAATAAGAATGAAAAAACCTCTAGAGAAAAATAATGTAATGCAAACATCAATGAGATAATGTAACTTTTTGTGCATCACCCATCATTCGAAGTAGAGGTAATGTCAAGAGTGTGCTTTAATGTGTTCTTGTAAAGCGCTAGCAAACTACTTTCTATTGTGCAAATGAAAGTTTATAGTTTGTTCAATAGTTATTTCAAAGTTTTCTAACATATGTCTCTTCATTTTCATCTTTAAAATGTTTTATACGTCGTCGTTTATATTTATTATTTCACCATTCATGATTATCAATCCAGACTCAATTTTTATCAAAGTAATTAGTCATGGGAGAGACTTAGGTTGGAATTAATGTTAACTATAAGATTTTCTATTAATAAATATTATTAATGTACCTTTATGATATTTTCAACGCAGTTTCTAGTACATATTTTTATTATTAATTTACTAGTGAAAAAAAATACTGTGTCTGAGTTGGAAGTTATATACTTATATATAGGTAATCGGATATAATTTGTTTTGAAATATGTAATTGATATTAGGAGTTAAAATAAAATATTATAATGATTTATAATTGTTGAGAATAAAAATATTTGAAAGAAAGATGATACCAAAATTATTATCTTTAATTATAATAATTATAGTTATACAATCACCTAAAGCCTAGCTAAAACTGATTAAGATGAATATATTTGATCATAACATCATTAGTACTTGCACTTTGCATAAATCAAGTATATCTAGCTATTAACAATGTTTTCTTTGTTAGTTCTAACGTATCAAAAGCAAAAAAAATTCAACAGGGTCGGTTGTCCTTGGACCCCACATTCTCGTAGGCCCATGAATGCATTTTGATATGGTATTGAATGAACTGAAGCGTGGCACCATTGTAGTATTAGGAAGACAACACCACAGACCTCATAGGGTTGGGTACCCCCAACTCTCGTGACCAGTGTCACACATCCATTCATTATTCACCGACCAGGGTTCCATGTGGTGTTTATCAGAGTAAGCCATGCTACCTTTCCGACCTTCTCTTAGGTTTTCGATGTACCTGGCTTTGCCAACCCCACTTACCATTACCCTTGCCACTATAAAAAGTCTGCTCTTACCAACCGCACTGTCAACGGCACACGAATGATCATGCACCCTATCTTCACCAGGACAAGCAAATACGTGCGGCTTAGTTCATTCGACAACTCTTTCAAATTGGTCATGACTCATAGTGTCATACGTACATTAACTCATTCTTAAAATTATTTAGTTTAATTTCTGAAATATAAAGAAAAATACAAAAGTTATTTATAATACGTACTTATTAATGTTTTTAACCAATGACCATAAAATGCTTATTAATTAAAAAGACCTTTAAAATTGAAATACAACAAATTTAATAATTTGTTAACATCACTACTAAGAATTGATTGATATTCTATAATAAAAGTGAAAACTATTTTTTTCTAAAATATTACATCACAGTATAAAAGTTATTTATAACATTCTTTTTTAAGTAACTAAAAGTAATCAATTAAATGTATTTAATATTCCTAAATATCAACTTAAAGATTAATGTTAAATAAATTATAAATTAAGTATCTCTATAAATTTTTTTTGTTTAAATTTTTTCTTATTAATTAATTAAAAATGTATGAGTTTTTTCACCTATCGAAGATTTTAAATATGTTTACTTTCTTTATCTAATATTAACTTTATACTAAGTATAGAAGAACCAATTAAAAAAACCATGCTCGTTAACAAATCATTTGAAACTAGAGAATCTTTTTTTTTTTTTAAAGAAAAAGCCAACACGTAGAATATCACAATGATTTTATATAATTTGGACCGTGGAAAAAATGAAAGAGAAAATTAATGAGATGTGGTAACTATGAATGAATTTTTTTGTTCAAGTCAGCGTAGAAATTAGGTGAGAAAATGTAGTTAAATGATGAATTTATTGCTTACTTCAATTATATTTTGCTAAATTTAATTTTTTTTAACCATTTGAACAATTTTAATTTAATTTTTCTAAACTAAATAGTTTAAATAACATTTTTTCCCGCTTCCAAACTAATGCTAAAGTATAAGGAAATTAATTTAAAAGTTGAATACGGAAGAACCTTTCGCGGAAATCAATGGAACCACCAACATTGTGATGCGGGGAGCAAGTGTACCTTCCTTTACAGTTGACAATACACCATTGAATGAACTTTGGGTTAGGAAAGAAAATTAGTTATACGTAGTTTGGGAGGATAAGTGATCATCGACGTCTTAAGTGGTAAAATAGATAATTTGCATATTAAATATGTTATGTTAATTAAAAGGTGACATGTATACCTTATATAATTAAATAAGTTATTTAAATGAATAGATTTTAGCAAAACAAGTCATTATCCTTTCTCGCTTACGTATTACACTGGAAAATATATATGTACAACGTACAAATGTCACACACATAGACGAAATTTGGGAAAAAAGAATTTAATTTTCCCAAATCATGAAATATAGATATTGGATTAACGGAAACAGTTTCTCTATAATGTTCTCCTTCTCAATTATATATTTCCTTGGCGAAGGTAGAATTTCTACTCAAATCCCGAATCTTAGCTTGTGCCTTCGGGCTGCAATATTCATTGATTGGCTGATTATACATATATCAATGGTTCAATGGTTATATGTAGAGGTTCATGCTAAAGTCTAAACTTTTCCTTATACACTGATGCGGAAATAATCAAAGTTTGGCGTAGCTAGGCTTAAAGCAATATTTTAGATGAGACTATTTTTTTTATCCATAAATATATAAAAAATTATAATTAAACAATTGCAAAACCAACAAATAGACCTATTTTTAAATAAATACAAATAATTTATTAAAATTATACAAATACATTTAAAATTTATTCTTTGAGTTTTCAAGATGTAAGGTTACTTATTAAATTATTGTCACTAATTTTATTTAACATATTTTCAACACAAAATAGTAAGTTAAAAAACTGACGAGATAATATAAATGAAGAGTGAATTAGATAATACAAATGGAGACAAGAGTAGATGAGACTAACCAGTGGATAAAATAGATGAATATATGAGACATTTTCAAAAGAGGAGTAATTTAATATCATAACTTAAAAGAACTATTTAAGTATTACTAATGACAGATATAATTTATCTAGCAATCATTAACTTTAAAATTTTTAAAATATTATTTTAGAGTTTAAAGCAATTAAATACTTGATATTTACCTTAGGGTTGAGCTGGTCGTGTAAATTGCACTAAGCAAAAACTATAGTCACAATGTACTAGTCTACTTTTGCCACTAAACTAGAATTTTCAAAAGATTATTGTCCCAATGCAATCCATCATTTCAATGTATTGCAGGGGACCACGATACATGATACATGCAAACACCCACAGTAGAACCATCACTACACCATACGCGACCCATTGGCATTCACACTGTTCAGTGAATCTCCCAAGAAATGCAACCTATGAATTTTTGGACGACAATGTCCAAAGGTTGCTCCACACGATACCTGACATTTATGGTTTAGATCATAGTATTTATCAGCATTCAACGGTAGCACTTCAAAATTCAGGGAAGAGGTTTATTGTCCACATGAATACTTTTCCAACCTTCTCTATTTACTTTTATAATTGTGTCACGGGAATATTAGAATCCAAGAAATAAAACACTTAGAAATATATAAATAATACTCCATTCGTCTTAGAATATACATAATAAAAGTTTCTTATTTTTTTAAAATATAAATAAATCTTAATTATTTATATTCATTTAATGACATTTTTTAAAATATTCTTTCATTTAATTAGGTCAAAGACTTCTTCTATACTTGATATCAAATTTCAATAAAAGATAATTTAGAAAAAATATTTATATTTTAATTAAAAGTGACATAATTTAATGAAATTAACTCATTTCTTAAGATCAAATTATTATTTTGGTCTTTTTATAATTTTAAATCCGCGATTCATCATTGTGTTTCTAAATCATGATATTTAATCCCCATTTTCAGAATAACCAATTTTAATTTTTTCTATTAACCATCCAAAGTTAAATGTTAATTTGCTAGGAGTTAAACTCATGACCTCTTATTCAAACATAAAGTAATAAACAACTAAGACACTTATTTTTTTAGTTGGTTTTATAAATACTATTTTACATATATCATTAGTCAAAAGTTATTATTTTTTAAATTATAAAAAATTATAAATGAAAAAATATAAGTATTTTTTATTTTGAATAATTTACATATTTTAATTTTACTAATTTATAATTTTCATATATAAATTATTTTATAAATTTATTTTAATATATATATTACTTTTTAATTTACTATAATTATATAAATTAATATAACTACATCAATTAATATGTAAATTACACAAACTACATAAATTTATTTTAAAATATAAATTATTTTTATTCTAATTATATAAATTAATAAAATTTTAATATTTATGTTTTTTAAGAAACTTACATATTAATATTTTCGTTTAAACTATAAAAAATTATTTAATAAATAATTTTTTTAAACCAATTATTTTAAATAATTTATGTAATTTATAAAAAGTATGTACATTTATATATATATAATAAAAATTATTTGAATTATAAAAGGTAATAATTTTTAATTTTAGATTATTTAACTATTATTTTAAATATACATAATCTGTATACATTACATAAAATGTTTTTTTTAAATAATCTATATATTAGTTTATGTATTTTTTAAATTATAATAAAATATGAACACATTTTATTAATTTATATTAATATAAAATTTTATAATAAAATAAATATATGTAAAATTAAATATTAAATATTTTATTTTAATTTATAAATTTTATAATCCAAAAAAATAATCAATAACTGTTAACTAAAGATACATAGAAAGTAATATTTATAAAAATAATTATATAAAATAAATGCCTCAGAAATTTATTGCTTTCGCTTTAAATAAAATATCACGAGTTGAACTCCTAAAAAAATACGTAGTTAGGATAAAATTTTGCATTGTACTATTTTGAGTGTCTACATGTTGAAATCCTAACAATGTCTGTCTACATGTTGCCAAGTAAGTTAATTAGTGGAAATTTATTAATCCGCGTTGCCAGTTTCATAGTGGGGCAAATTTCTTTTCTGCTATCAATTTCATTTATTTTGTATGTGCGTTTTTGCATAGTTGTAGAAAGGCGTGTTACTCGATCTGGGACCGAATAGTTGGGTACTTATGCCTTGTCAAAGCAATTTAGTAAGTAGTAATTAATGAATAAGAGAGGCCATTAATTCTCAACTCTTTCCTTTCGTTTGGTACCCATGAACAAAACCTAGACTTTATCTGTCAATGTTTATAGATGATCATCTTTGTTCCATTTATTCCCAGCCAACAAAAAATGAGCCTTCCTATTATCACTACTACGTTTTTTTTTTTTTGTTTATATAACTTCATTATCACTTCCATTTCATACATTATAAAAGTCTAAAATAATTAAGAACTATATTAAAATAAAGACATTATTAAAATTAATACACTAGTAATAGTTAAGGAGGTGAAACTTAATTAGATATAATTTTATGTGTTTTTATATTGTTTTCTAGTTAAAATTAGAATTCCACTTTTGGTGATGATGATCTCTTTTACACGAGTTATATATTGGCATGAAATTTTAATTTTAATTGAAAAATAACACTAAAAATATTTATGATGTGACAATTAAGTTTTATCCTAATTAATATTATTTTCAACATATAAAAATACAGGTATATGTAATTGGAATAAAAAATTATTTTAAAAGTTTACAAAGAAAAAGAAAAAAAAGACAGTAATTAATCAGCATAAATAATTCTATTTAAGTTGAAAAACATGTTCAATGATTGAGGACTTATTTTGTTGGTGAATTTTTGTTTTCAAATAAAATATTTGAATACATATCCCTTCCTAAGAATGATCAATATGAATCACTTAAACTATTTACAATTTACCAACAAATATCATATATTATTAAAGAGTTATGTTATATTTTTCTAAAATATCGTTATAATAATTTTTATATTTAGTAATTAACAAAATAATTGGATGGATGAATTAAAAGGTTTAAATTAATTAGTTTTTAGTCAAAATGGTACTAAATCATAGTAACAACTAGCAATGGCGGATGAGAACGATACATCGTGCCAGACTGCCAACTAACACAGATTCAGACTCTCATCTCATTCCTAGGAAATGCCTGCCCCAGTCATATACGTCAAATTAATTTTTAAAATTACAAATATTAATCAATTTAATTATAAAATATCATGTCCGTTTTTAAAATTATTAAATATTACTTATTTTTATTGTGATAATTTTTTTTTACTAAAACAATAGTTATTTTTATAATTTCAAGGATTAAAAAAATTACCCTTCGTAATTTTAAGAATTTTTTTGATGTATTAGCCTCGGTAGAATCTTGTAAAATGAGGGGCAGACACTTATATCCTACTTGATATTTAGAAAGATAAATAAATAAGAGAAAAATAAATATAGATATAACATGTGTTATGGCATGATAAGAAAATTTTGATATCTTGAAAAGTTAGAGTCTGATTTTTGTGAAGAAATACTCTAAGCATTTAAAAGTTTGATAAGAAGTGAATTTTTAAATCTCAAAAAGTTAGTCGTTGATTTTCAGATAGGAATAACTTGACACCCAAAACACATGATAAACGGTGGATCTATATATGTACTCATAGAGTTAGTGCGTGAATAGTTTAGATATTGATAAAATTAATTTTAAATATAATTAATTTTTATTAAAATTGATTTTGAAGTGATATAATTTATGTTTAAATATTTTATTATAAATATTAAAATTAAGTTAGAATTAAAATTTAGTATAAATTTTGGATTTAACATAAAACTACTTAAAATTATTTTAATTCATTATTAGTTTTGGAGTTATAATCAATTTTAAATTATTCTCTAACTTAAAATTAGAGATATAAAAATGTATTCAAAATGAATTCTAAACTGAAAATCAAATACACACTTACTCTTTAGATCTTAAATTGAGATACACTAAACACTAAAAACATATGATAAGAGAGATAGTAGTGTCTATAAACCAAGATCCTTTGCTATCTCTATAGATGGATGCTGTAGAAATCTCTGACATTGATCACGCACTCTCTCTCTCTCTTCGACTATTATTGTAATGAGATTTTGTAGGATGGTGGCTGAGTGAAATTTAACTAGAGCGGATCCAAATTATAGTGTTTCTTTCTGTTGTGTGTTAGAATAACTTGAGTTTGACTGCCACTTCAAAGGAAAAGTTAATTAAAATGAGGAGTAACTTATATAGGAAAAGTTAAAAGGAGTAACTTCATGTTTCTGCATTGTTTACCTACGGCGGCTATGATACGAGACAAAACAAACACAGAAAAAAAAATGATAGTAGTATGTCTTAATTGTTAAGGAGATATTTGTGACTGAAAAGTGTTGGTGTATCATTTATCTACAATTTCTATACAACCATTAATAAGTCATACATATGGTAACAGATATGTATTGCATATATCCGTTTAAGAGACATTTCTTATAGAGAAGAGTTCATGTATTATTACTCAAAAATCTCTACCAAACTATTAATTAATCAATTATTACAAGGCAATAGAAGTGGAAGATGAACCATGCACATAGGGGTATATATTAGCACCTAAGAGACAGTAGTACTTCCTCTAACTAAAAATACACGGTTTCCATTAATTAACATTAAACAAAACCATATCCAAAATCACACTCGGTCTTCCTCACACACACTACTCCAAAATGATATAAACACTACCCCTCCTCAAACTCTCAAATACTCATCCCCAACTCTATCATGGCTCTTTCACTTCAATTTTCCCATCTCTTCCTCCTAATTCTCTTATCTTCTCTCCCAAACATTTCCCAAGCCACCTCTCGTGCCCCAAACCGCATGCTAGCTTTGGTTCAAAACCAACCACTTGTCCTAAAATACCACAAAGGTCCCCTTCTTAAGGGCAACATTACGCTCCATTTGCTATGGTACGGTACATTCACCCCCACGCAACGCTCCATAATCATCGACTTCCTCGAATCCCTAACCTCCACGTCATCACCTGAAGCCCCTTCAGTTTCCACGTGGTGGAAAACCACCGAGAGCTACAGGGGAGGCCCTTGCACCCTCGTCATAGGGAACCAAATCCTCGACGAGAATTACTCCCACGGAAAATCACTCAAAAACGACAACCTCGTAGTTCTCGCGTCGAATCCGAAACTAAATTCGGCGCTCGGGGATCGCGTCGTCCACGTCATCCTCACCGCTGCTGACGTGGCGGTCGAGGACTTCTGCATGAACCAGTGTGGGACCCACGGGAGAGGCAAGAACGGAATTTCCGAAAAGATTGCGTACGCGTGGGTGGGGAATTCAGTTACGCAGTGTCCGGGGCAGTGCGCGTGGCCGTTCCACCAACCATTATACGGTCCCCAAACTCCGCCGTTAGTGGCGCCTAACGGCGACATAGGGGTTGACGGAATGGTGATAAATTTAGCGACGGTTTTGGCTGGGGCGGTTACGAATCCGTTTGAGGACGGTTACTACCAGGGGCCAGCAAGTGCGCCGCTTGAGGCGGTGTCGGCGTGCACCGGGATTTTCGGGAAGGGGGCGTATCCAGGATACGCCGGGGGCGTTCTGGCGGAGAACGCGACGGGGGCGAGCTACAACGCGGTGGGAATACGTGGCCGGAAGTTCCTGCTGCCGGCTATGTGGGACCCACTCACCTCCACCTGCAAGACACTCGTGTGAGATGAATGTAAAGTGTAAAAAAAAAAAAAAAATTTAAAAAAAGTGACGATAGAATGTGTGTTTGTGCGTGTGAGAGAGGAGAGAAATTTGCAAGTTGTATCTGAAAAAAGAGAGAGAGAGATTTGCAAGTTTGCATCGGACAGTCATTTTTTTTGTTATTGTAATGCTAGTTTATGTGTGGTAATAAGTAATAAATAATAATAGTTAATTTTGATACTTTTTTTTGGAAAAAATATCTATTGATAATAAGAGATTAATTCTCATAATCTCATTATAAAGTTTTTTTTATAATAATTATATAATCAGTGAATTTTGTTTTTAATTCTTGTAATTTTTTATTTTCTAAAATTTGAAATCATTATTTTAGGTATTTTTCCGTGATTTTTTTATTTATTTTAGATGGCATTAAATTTTTTTAAAAAAGAATTTGTTCCTCAAAATTCTAATATAAATATATTATTTACAAAAATTTATTTATTTTAGGAAATTAAATAACTTTTATTTTAATTAAGAATCCAGATTTTTTTATATAAAAAATATATTACATGTTTTCATGGGGTAATGGTATTTTAGACACTAATGGGTGTTGTCACTTGTCTCTTAATCTTCCAATAAAGATAAGTAGTTAATAAATATCATATGACAATAAGAATTAAAAGTAATGGCTTTATATTTTGAAGAATAAAAACTAAAAAGAAATGATAAGAACCAAATAAAAACTGGTTCATTTTATGAGATTATAAACATATTACATTTTGGTCAAAATTTTTATGCTATTAACTTATTAGAGTATATTTTATCTAAGATAATTATTATAAAAATCAATAATATTAATTTTATTTTACATTATATGTATTATATTCTAACACCACAAAAAAGTTATCTATATCGACACACATCTATATTGACACACAATTTGCTATAGGTATTATTTCTACTTACGGATTATAGATGTGGGTAAAACTCTTCCCTTTCATTATTTATTCTTTTAAATTCTAGTAAAATTGTAAAACCTCACAATCGCTTGGGCACACTCTCTCTCAAGTCTCACTTGCAATTCTCTTTCTCTTTCAGACCCTTCCACAACCTCCCTTCTCCAAACACCACCATCTCCACCGCAACTTATGCCCGAGCCGAATTCTATTATCGCCCTTATTGCACCACCACTGGTCACTGCCTCTCCTCCGACAGGCTTATCCACCACGCTGAAACCCTAGCCTCCAACCTCACCAAGACAACACACTTGTTTCCTCCCCCAACCTCCTCCACATTTTGATCCTCTACTTCCCTTCACTCTACTCTTATTTTGTCACTCTTGTGTTCTACTCTCATCGTGTCATTTTCTCTCGCACATTCATATTATGTTTTTCAATTAGGTAAAAAACAATTTTTTTTGGCAGTACTGATAGTATTTTTCATCACGTTTAAGTTGGATTTAAGCTCGATCTGATCATCAACAATGTAAATTGAAGTTTTAATCATGAATTTCATGTTTCACCAAATTGTTTATTTGCTTGTCTTTTGGAGTATTTGGTTTTGATGTTAATTTTAGTGATTAATCTAGAATCACATTGTAATAGCAATTAGCTTATTTGTGTTTGCTTGATTTCGTGGTGACGGCTGTGATAACATATATGTTTTGCATGATCTTTGGTGTGTTTTCTATTATATTTTTCCTAGAATCACAATGTAGCTTTTGTTTCTTTTAATTTGCTATTGAATTTTATTATAATTTCCTTAGTCTGATTGTTTTAGAGCAATCATGGCAGCAACTAGGGTTTTTGGTGTAAGTGCCAACATAGTGTTCATGATAGTGGAGGAGAAGAGTGGACTAAGAAAGCTCTTGCGCCCAACAGAATTGCCGCAAAAAGCATAATGAATGATGGTCAAAGGAGTCTCAAATACAATCAATTGCAAAATCTTCACTCAATACTACTATTTATATTTGCAATATTCATTTTCTAACAATTTTTTCCCTATTTCTTGGTAGAAATTACTTTTCAGACTCTAAAAATAACGAGTTTGAGATGTAGAGATTGATTTGGTGCTTAGTATATTCTAAGTGATCATTTGTGGTGATTGCTATAGAGTGTGTTGCTAAATTAAGGTTTCTAGTATTGTTGCATCAAAGTCCAAGGAGTATAAGAGATGTAAGTTCATCATCATGATTTATGTGTTTGGTCATGGAATGTTATCCTTTGTTTTAATAAAATAAGCAATGTTATCATTGTGTAAATGGTAGAAGTCTTGGACCTAAAAAGTAGATAGATATAATTGTATACAACCCTTTATTGTTGATAAGGCTTATCTTCTCTGATTTTTCTATTACAATTAAAGCCTAAGGTTAGTGTTTACTCCAATTGTAACTTTGATATGATCCTCGATAGGAATGATACTATTTTATGGATCATCCTTGAGGTGGTTATCTTGTTAGAGGAATTAAAGACAAAAATAGAAATTAGTGCGAAGATAAAGTCTTGTAATAATGGCATAAATTTTAGAGAACGTGAAAGTAAGAAATAACTAGAAAAGAGATGGAAAAGTAAATAACAAAAGAAAATGATGGCATGGACAAGAAATGAAAAGGAAGCTTCCACACTGTAGAAGAGTGATAAGCCAAGCGAGAAAGCACAACAAGGTACAAAAACCTTTGATAAGATTCATAAGTGATTCTGATCCAAGAACAAAAAAGAGGAGCCACGCTCTTCTTATCTTTACAATAGAGTAAACCTCAAATATGATTCAACTCTGAAAATGAAAAGGATTACATCTTTATTTATAAAGTTTATTCCAAGGCGCTAGTTGGACAAGGAGAATAACCCTAATTTTAAGAAATATAAGCAAAAGGCCCAAACAAGATTAAGGCCCAAATTATAATTTAAATTAAATTGAAAATAACTTAATCTATAATTAAAATTTGGACCCTAATTAGAATGAAATCGACCCATTTATAGTAGACCCATGTTGGTTCATTATTAGACTTAACCATGTAATGTGTTGATAACTTCTAAATTCTCCTCTGATCTCTCTATCCTTGTACTCTTTGGTATTTCTAACCTAACCTTGGGGTCGTCCCTTAGAGTTCTTCCTTCCACAAATTATTTTAGTCCAATTAACGGATTATTCCTCTTAGGTCTTTCTTCTCTTCTCAAGGCCTTCCTTAATCTCTATCAAACTTGTTGGGTTGCAGTTCATTTTTTTTATGATTGAAGATAGTTGAATAAGTTTTTCTTATTTGTTGAAATTGAACAATTACTGAATGATTAGCCTAATCCACCATTGTAATATATGTTTTTTCCATTCCATCAAAAATATATTTTACTGTATAGACACTTATGACCCCCTTTATGCCATGTGGTAATGATTCCTCTGGAATTATAGTCTTTACCACAATGATGTTGTTCATAGATCAAATGATTTTGTAGATTTGATTTTACTTGACTATCTACGGTTTGATTACGTATGTTTGGGGTAGAAGTTTTGAATAAATATAATGTCATGCTATTAAGTATTTTGATTTAATTTTTTTTTCTTTCTAAGAGGTGGAATAGAATAACCCGATTGAAGCGTAATGGTCATACGTATGTAATGCATTATATGTCCCATAATAGGTCATACTTTTTTTACCCTTTACCATAATAGTGACACTTTTTGTGTGTCACTAATATTGACATTCCTTGTAATGTAATTAAATTTAAATAACTAATTTGTATTTTGTTTGAAAGTATGTTAATAGTTTAAACCTTATTTAAAAAATCTAATTATTTTGAAAAATTAGACATGTTTTGAATTATCTGAAAACAAATTTCTAACTAGTTTTCTTTTATCTGTAGAAATTGAAGATAATGTTAAGGGATTTACAACAACTTAAACATCCTTACTCAATCATCTGAGTTAGACCCCTTTGATGCCTCCTAACTAGTTTTCATTTACATTTGGATTATTTTTTAGTTGATTACAATTTGGAATACTTTGAACTCTTGAGGAGCTTTCTTTTGTTGGTTGTATATATCTATATAGTATTTAAATTTTGATCGTCATATCCCATTGTTCATAAAGAAACTTTTAAAGCTGAATAAGGCACATCATTGATCAACATATCTCTTTTGTCATTATTCCTTCTTTAAGTATTTTTTTTACTGGAAAATATTTATATCATCTCATTCATCACTAATTGTTCAACACTAACAATGACATGATTATAATTATAGAGACGAGGTAAAGATGGTGCCACCCTAGCATGCTCATGGGCAACACCATTAATATGTCTCTTAGCAAAACACATGATTGAATTGAAATTGAGATACTATTGCAAGTTATTCCCTTCTGGATTAGGTATATTCATATCCAAAAAAGGTTGACAATAAGTTTTTTCAAAATGGACTATTTGTCCCTCTATTAGAGGTGTTCTAAAAATGTCCACAATCAAGTAAATAGATCCACAAATGAATATACCATATTGAATTGGAAACAATGGCATAAGATGGATTACTCACTAACATTCTCCTACTTTTTTGAACTAAGTGGCCCAACTCAAAGTTATCTATGGCATTTCTATTGATCTTATCCATTATGACTTCAATGTCAGTTTCAAAAGTTACATTTTGCATACCCAAGTTAGCTACAAACACCATAGCTTCCTTAATCGCCCATGCTTCTCCTTCTGCAGCCTTCAAACAAGGGTATCTAAAATTAGTTCTAATAGCCACAATGTTACCTTGATGGTCTCAAAGACAAATCCTAGCTCGAGTAAGATTCAAATTCTCTCTAAAAGATGTGTCCACATTGCATTTTATAAAACCTAGTAAAGTAGGAATCCAACGATCACTATCGTACTCATTAGTCTTTTTCCCTACTTTCTTACACACTTCACTTGCTTGAATCCACTCTTGGAAGAAATTATTGGCATTATAAACCACTGTTGAATCTGTCATAGGTTTATTACTCCACAATTTATCATTCCTTCTCTTCCAAACACTCCATAGCACCATGGCTACTATTTTCCTTTGTTGCACTAACACAACATGAAGTACCCTGAAATTAAATCCAAAGCACAAATCCACTTCACATATCACATCTTCAACTACATGATGTAGCTAGATTTTTTCCCAACAACTCCAGTTCACCAGGCAAGTAAAAAATGTGTGGAATGAGTTTTCTATTTGCTACTCACAAAGAGGGCATTCTAATGTATAGTATACATCACATGTTCTTAGGTTAGCCTTTTTATGTAAGCACTCCCTACAAAGTCTCCACAATAATAGTTTTACACAAGGTGGAACCTGCAATTTCCAAATCCACTGCCAATCTCCATCATTGTTCACACTGTCATCATCTATAAACCAGTGCATGATAAAGTGATATGCACTTTTAATCGTATACTTTCCACTGTTAGAGAATCTCCAAACTCTCTCATCCATTGTATAAGGATCTATGATTGGCAACCTTAATATTGCATTAGCATCCCAAGGACAAACAACTGATGAATAAGGCTAGGATTCCAACTTCTACTCAAGGCATTAATAATGTCCTTCAACTGCAAATGTTGTAGACCATTAATAATATGAGTTTCAAGATAAAGATTACTCTCCAACCTCAGCCAGGGTTCATTCCACACCCCAATTTCAGCGCCACTACCCACTTTCCATCTAAAGTCTTCTTTAATCACCATTTTAGCAAAAAAATGCTTTGTTAAGTATATGATAGGTTATGTCTTAGAGTCACACACATGAAGTCCCCTAATGGAAAATATTTAGCTTTGAAGACTCAAGCTAACGAAACATTTGCTGCTTCCCTAACATGGCAAAATTGAAAGCAAATTGATTTTTGAATCCCAACCATCCATTATCCTTCCTCATACAAATTTTGCCCCACTTCAACAAATGAATTCCCTTCGCTCCTCTCATACTCTTCCCCCTTCAAAAAGAATTCATCATCTTTTGAATCTCATCCCCAATAGATTCTGGTATTTGGAAAATGTTTATATAATAAGTAAGGATAGATTTCACCATTGATTTTTATAAGGACTTTTATTATTGCCATAGATAACATCCTCTCACTCCTACAACTGATTTTTTGCCACACCTTATCCTTAATAAAGTTAAATTTATACCCCTTTTACTTCTACCCACCACTACAAGGAAGACCAAGTATCTTCCTCCACCTTCTTCCTTAAGTATTAACAAGTAGATTTTTTATTTTTTTACAAATACATGTTAAAGAAGTGTTTGATTTAATTTGTTTTAAAGATAGTCATTTATTGTATGTCAATTTGTGTTATAATTTTTTTAGATGTCTTGAAAAAAATTATAGAAGTTTGTTTGCAAACCTATAATTAATGGAACATTTCCAGCATCACGTTGAAAGGAAAATCATGAGGTCGTAAATATTGAAACAAATGTTAAAAATGTAAATATAAGTAAAAAAATTACTCTTTTCTTTTCAAATTGACTAATGTTTTGGCATTAAGTAAAAGTTTTATGTTGATTGATATTTTCAATTTTCAATGAGATACTAAAACATTTAGTGAGTTTTTTCCCTTCATATCCCTTCTTTCTAACTCCTACCATTGTCAAGGAAGAATTTATGAAGGGTAGCCATGACCCTGGCTTGTAGATTTTGATGCCCAACCTTTATTCAAATTTCTTTTCTCAACTACATTTTTTTCTTCCACAATACTCAAATTTGAGACTTTGTTTAAAGAATTTGAGTTCAATTTCACCCGAACAAACAACATATTGGCATATTATGAATAATATTACTAAAATTGTCTAGTCGTTGTTATGTGTCAATTGGACAGCTTTTTGAGTTTCTTTTTTACTTTTTGTTTTGGGTTGACTTCTTAGTCCCCTAACTGTGTCATCTTGTCATCCCACAACCACCATAGTGCACGATCCCACCCTCGTCCAGTACCACTGTGTGCAAACCCTCCCCTATCCACCACCACCACATGTGACCTCACCCCCATCCTCCACCAATGTATCGCAAAGGTCACAAAGGCCATAGATCTGGCTACAAAGGTCACAAAGCACGCGACCCCTTCCCCATCCTCCTTTTGCAAGTTTCTCTATCGACGTCTACCACACGCCGACCAGATCTACGCCTCATCGCCATCGGCTAGCTATGGTTTGTGTTATGTGTTTCTTTTTTTTGTGTGTGGGTGAGAATATGGGGTGGGGAGAAAATAAATTTGGGGAAAGAGAGGGACGAGAACCAATCAAATCTAACAAAAATAGGATTTTGTTGATAAAATTACAAATGAAATTGTATTTTTGTTAGTGAAAAAAAATAAAACTATGGAAGAACAATTGCATTGTACATTGTACATTGGAATTGTATTTTTGTTGTTTTACTTTTTTTATACCTCATGTGTACAACATAAATATGATTTTGTTATACAATATACAACAAAAATGTATTTTCATTATTTTACTTTTTTGAAGGATAACTTTGGAATTACATAGAAACTCACTCACGTGGATAGTGCCAATAGCCTTTCTGATAGTCCCAATAGCAGCTTTGAATTGTAAAGTAAAGAAGAAGAAAAATGTAGAAAAACTCAAACTCTAATAAGAAGTTTTATGTAACGAGAATAAGAGGATGCGAATATCGGGTTTTTAGTATTTTTGTCGTTATCTAAGGCTAAGTATCCCAAATGTTTTGTTTTTCTCCCACGCCCCACCTGCAGGTTTTTTTTTGTCTTTTTGGCCCACCTACTTCGAATCCGGCTCCATAAAAATATAATAAATCTAATTTTACAGAGAAGCAGCTTCCATCCTTCTACATAAGCCTGGTATTTGGGCTTCTAAATTGTTACGGCTTCTATTGTCTGGCCTTTTCTGTTGCTACCAGACTAGACTTTGATCAATTTATAATTATTATATTTTTGGTGTGGATCAGTTTATAAATGGATACTACACAATTTAAATTTGTTTAAAATATTTTATTAAACTATAATTGTTATACTAATAAAATCTTAGGTTAACTCAATAATGCAAATATCACGTAATCAAAATTTGAATTTTTTATTCCTATACTAATTAAGGTTAGCTATTAGACACAAATACACCGAGTACTTATAAAAAATGTCTGTAACGGATCACGAGTAAGGGTTTCATTCGTTAAATGAGTTGGAATATAAGTTTCAATAATAATATTATCAAACACTTGCATTAAGTTAGTTTAATTTTCAACTTTAATTTGAGTTAACTTTTCAGTTTTTAACTAACTTTTGAGCTAATTTTATCTAACATAATTTATATCCACACCCATAAAATTATAAATTTATTATCATGATTGAATTTTTCCCAACATATAACCCATAAAATTACAAATTTGTTATATCATGTAGTATTATATTTTTAATTTGTTTTGTTTTGTTAGTTTTTCATAATTCATTTTAATACAAAAATAATATTTTTATGTTGCAAGGTTGTAACATTGAAGACACAATAATTTTTTTTTACTTAAATATGCATGTTTCTAATATCTGTAATATATATGTTTCCTATCAACATTTTATTGTGATTTTGGTACCTATAAAATTTTATTTGACAATTTTTAGTTCATATTACTATTTATTGATGTTGTACAACTATCTATTTAAAAATAAGCTTGATATTTTTTATAATATGGACTAAAACAAATATATTCTAATATAAGCAATATTGATATTAAAAGTTTATAATTTTATAAGGATTAAAACTGTAAAATAGAATTTTATAGGAACCAAAATTATAATATTTTTTTTTATAAAATGAATATATTGTGAAGATCTTTATTTCAAATCTATTTTGTTTAACTAAAATTTTAGATACAAGTATCGATTTGAAAAAATAACAAAAGGAAAAAAAAAAGTAATCTCTTATTTTTTTAACAGCTGTAATAGATCTTTAATTTTTCGAAGAAATTCCAAAATATCTTTATAAATTTTGATTCTTTGAACTAAATATAATTAAGATTAATCATGAAACTCGAACCTCATTCTAGGAGTTTGTTACACACAACCTTCATTATCATTATGATCAAGATTTTAACTCCAGAAGGTCTAGTTTAAGATCCAATGGGATAATATTCCCCTCCCCCCCCCCAACTTATCTTTTCCTTTTTTTATTTATTTGATGAACTTTCGAATTAATTTAGGGAATAATTTAACTCCAAAAAAAATATATTATTTTACTAATTTTCATAGTCTCTCATCAAGGTTGGCATTTATACTAATTTTAAGTTATAATTCTCATTTTTTACTTGGGTTGATTCGGGTCGAGTCTAATATGAAGTTGGTATTTTTTAGGTACACCCGTGAAGCATTGTTTTTAGCCGTATGATATATTATTAAAATAATAAACGATTTAGATTTTTCACTGGTTACCGGCTGAGTCCTCCCAATGTACTGTGGATTCGTCCTCATGCTCTTGGAAGTGCTCCACCACCTGTGTCGGCCAAAAATCGTCTCAAACAGGGGAGCACCGTTGTCGATGGTGGCATCATTTCTTTCTTTCTCTCTTTTTTCTGCAATTCACGTATCAAAATTTGTGCAACAGCTTCCTACAATCTCTTCCACCGATTCAAATACCTTTCTTTTAAAAATTATGTAATGTTTTGTTTCCAACAGGCAACACTTTCTTCATTTTAATTTCTCAATTCATTCCAAATTTAAAAACAAAACCATTTCTCAACATGATTTTGAATTCAATCCAAACACATATTCCTATATATTTTTTTTTCATTTTTCTGCAGAAAAATGCAATGAACAAGAGAGGGAAAATGAAAGAAGTAGAAGAGGGGCAGCGGCGGGCGATGGAGGTTGTTGGCGTAGTGGTGGTGGTGGTGGGATCGGAGTTGTAGCCAGCGAGGAGAAGAAGAAGCACAGCCGCTGTCGCTGCCGGAGGAGAAGCCGGTGAAGAAGAAGAAGCACAGCCGTTGTCATCGGAGAAGAAGTCACTATCATAGTCATCAAAGAAGAAGTCGTCGTCGTTGCGTCGGAGAAGAAGTCGACGTGGTTGCTATTGGAGAAGAAGCTGTCGTCTGAGGTTTTGACCCTAGTAAGGCTGGGGAAGAGACAGTGGTGGTGGAGTACATGGTGGGTGGTGAAGGTGTGGTGGCCATGGACGAGAACTGTTAAAAAAAAATTCAAGGAAAATGAAAGAAAAAAAATCCAGAGGTTTACCGGTTATTGCCTGTAAAATTAGAGGTGCACGGGTGAGGAAGAAGTTTTAGACTTCATGTTAGCTTTCACCGTTGATTCGATGCCCATTTGGCCATTTCTATACTATGGAAGTCTTTAAGTTCACTGGAGTTCCAGCTCTACCTAAATGGCAAAAAACTCTTCAATGTACTTACTATAGACCAAGTCAACGGTGAAAGCTAAGGTGAAGTCCCAATTTTGGGCTGCACCGGTGAGGAAGGGTTTTTTACCTGCAATAACAGGTCATTTACCGGAAGAAAAAAAAATTCTTATTTTTATGTTATTTTCTCTCTCCTGCACCAGCACCAGCACGCCTACACCACCCACCTTCACCCACCTTTCCCCTTCTCGCGGACTCCGAAAGCATGGCCCAACTCCTCGGCCACATCAAGTTCCTCCTCCGCTGTCGCGCCGCCGCACTCGCAGCCCTCGACGTCGATCTCAACTTCTTCTTTGTTCTTCCTTCTTCCCATTCTTCTCGATGGCGTTGCTGCCATCCTTCGTCGCAGGATGCACCGTCAAGGTCGTTGCAGATCCCACCAAGAAAGCGATTCAGCTTGCGATGTCGTGGCTCGAGGATTGCAACCGCACATGAGGATTGCAACCAAGGAGGAGAAGTCGGAGACGCAACAATGGCGACGCAACGGTGAGGAGGTTTGGCGTGGTGGTGGTGGGAGTTGCAATGAGGTTGATACCGGAGAGGAGAGTGTGGTGGAGAGGAGAGCGTCGTGGAGAGGAGAGACCGGAGAAGAGATTGCAAAACCGATAACCGGTAACAAATCTAGACCATTGATTATTTTAATAATATATCATGCGGTTGCCAACGCTGGTTCACCGGTGCAGCCCAAAATTGGGACTTCACCTTAGCTTTCACCCAAGTCAACAGAATTTATCCTAAATGATCGAGGTACTATGACTTTCTATATTGATACATGTGAACCGCGTAAAATGAATCCATAGGAATGTTCATGCAGGACCGTGGCAACTTCAAAGTCCTTTAGGTAGTTGTCTTAGGCCCAAATTATTTAAGGCCTAATTTTATATATATATATATTTTTTTTAAAAAACAAAATTTGAATTATTAAATGATATATTATATATGAGAAAAAATGTTATATATTGATAGTATAACTTTTTTTATATAATTATTTAATTACAATCAATTATGTGTGATAAATTTATTGATTTGTAAAATAATTATAAGTAATTCAAAAAGTAATATATGATTTAATGAATGTGTAAAATTATTTTATATGGTTAGTGTATCGATATCAAATTCATTATATATTACTATTTTATTAATAATACTGTAATTTTAAAATTATATTAATTAAAAATTTAAAATTTCAAAAAAATATGAATTATGTTGTATTTCTCATTAAAATATTTCAAATTCTAAGAGTATTATAATATTGAATATCTAGATTTATTTTTAAAAATAAAGATATTACACAAAGTATATAGAAAAGAAATTTGTATTTCACTAAAAAATATTAGTTATTTTTTTAAAAAAAGTATTATTTTCAAATATATATATATATATATATATATATAGTTTTTTAAAATATTATTTGATAATACTTGTAATTATTGTTATTGTTGAAAGTAGTTTTTCAAAATTAAAACTACTCAAAATTTATTTGATATTAATTATGTTAAAAGATAAATTTAATGTTTTTTGTTATGATTTTATATATTGATAGTAAAACTTTAGAAACACTTAATTATATAACTTTGAATTGTAATTTTGTAATCGGTAAAAAAGAATTAAATTTGACAAATTATATTAAATTATTAGTCTTTAAATATATTCATCTAAGATCTTGAAACGTTTAGAAACGCCCTGTGTTCATGGGGATATACCGCGCAATTTCATGCTAAGGTTATAATGTTAATCTTTAATTAATCCCAAAGGAATTCCAGGCTTCATACTGGGCAGAGTTCTTAATTTTCTAAGTCACTTTTATTTTCCATTTAATACTCAATGTAATTCCCCTTATAGTATTATCAAACTGATAACCATAAGATATCCATCTTTTGATTTAACATAAAGCCACATTTTGAGTAAGTTTGCAACACCACAGAAACCTCCTTCATTTGACTCTAGGTGGCTCTCAGCTGATGAATCCAAGGCTTCCAAACCTATAACCTATAAAATCCTATATATAATGTGGCATAAGCAAAGCATAATTCAAGCTAAGACCAAGAACAGCATTCCAAGAAGATGAATCAAGATGATACACTATGTTTGTATGAAAGTTGACAAAATTGATTTTAAATGAATGTGATTAATGTTTGAATATTTTATTATAAAATTAAGTTAAAAGTAAAATTTAGTATAAAATTTTGGGTTTAATATAGAAATTATTCAAAATTGCTTCAATCCATAATCAATTTTAAATTCTTTTCTAATGTGAAATCAAATATATGAAAATATATTCAGAATCAATTCTAAACTCAGAATCAATTCTCTGATGCTAAATTATACATAGAGGTAAATAACTTTGCTAATTGATATTCATCTCATAAATCATTAGTAGAACCAACTGTTGGATTATTACGACAGATAATCATTAGATCATGTAACTTAAAATTGAAGATTTTGGGGAAAGACTCACTGGCCCTCACTACGCTTACTCTTGGTTCCTTCATATGCTATTGATTTGTGGACATGACTTTTGTACTGTTTATTGTCTAAATGAATATATATATGCCAAAGGAGTTTAGCAGTGATAAAGAGACTAGTCAGCTATGTCAGATGGTAGATTTAATTATTTATTAAAACTATATTAAATATCTACTACCTAGTCAATTAAGCTTGTGTAGCACATTCTACTTTCAACCTGTACACTACTCTCCCTCAACCTATACCTGTGACATGAGTGAGACAAATTCCTCACCCTCCACAAAACCACCAATAATACAAAGTAACCATTACTGAATAAACACCACTCTTAGTCCCATAATAGAACTGTCTTTTAAAAGCAGTATTCCTATGCCTGATGACTTCTTTAGGGCCCTATAAACCTCTCATATTGGACAAAATGCTCTTGTACACTTCAAGAAATGTTTTGGAATGAAATTTTGGAGGGAAAAGCAAGGGAGGAAAAATTGTTTATTTCTCATAAATATTCTCTTATTTGCTGTTTTTTTTTTAAATGATGAACATAAAATAAACATAAACTTAATGTCCTAATATTTTTGTTTATTTTCTTAATTTTAAAAATTAAATCCTAATGTCTTCAGGAAGTTCTCTAAAGCAGTGCATGTAAGCAACAAAAGCCTTGTGGACATAATTTAATTAGCAACTTATAGTATATATCATTTTTAATTTACATGCATTAATTGGTGAAATTTCATTAAGATGCCAACAAAAACAAATAAATTGTGCAATGAGTCTGTTTCTTGCTTACTTTACTCAAGATAGATGCTCTATTTGGCATGTTTTATATATATATATATTATTTTTCTCGAAGGATAATACTCCCTCTTATAATTTCTGAGTACTCAATAGTCAATTCTATAAATTTCTAAGGCTACTAAATCATCATAACTGATCGAAGAATACAAACAAATTAGTAATTTATAAAAATACATGTTCCTTAGCTCCTTCGTTTTTACATTGGCCTTGCTGACCTTGCTGACAGTAAGAACCTGTGAGTATTTAGAGAATACACATTCTTATGCAACAAATAAGAAGGGACTGCATAAATTTATATTTCTCAAATACAAGTCCAACAGTTTAATTACACCGTATATAAATTACAAATATTTTAAAAACACAAAAAAAAGGGCACCAGGAATAAAAGCTTCACTTAGGTTAGCGACGATAGACATCCAAAGGAGCATTACGCATAGTTTGCACAAAAAAAAAAAAAAAAAATTCAATTCCTCCCTCTTTATGATTGAACAATGCCTTGTTAATATACGGAGTGACGGAGAAACTCGAGGGAAATGAAATATAGGTTGCATAATAACGAAACATATGATATAATTAAATTCATATTTCATAATCAATACTTGTACATTCGTGCAGTAAAAAAAATACTTGTACATTCGAATAAATTTACATTTTTTTTCATGATTAACAAGCCTAAAAAAATATTTGGATACATTATTTTATAATTAAAACACTTGGTCACTTTAAAAGAAAATCTAAAACAAGAAAAATTATATCTTTTATATATAAAAAGTAGATTTATCTTCTTAAACCAATTTGCAAAATTTATTAATGAGTCTCATAACAAAAACTAAGACATTTTTTAATATTTTATATTATATTTTAAATTGACTTTTTTAAAAGTTATAAAATGAATAGTTTTCTATTCTTTTTAGCGTGTCCATCCACTCAAAAGTACTAAATGTTTGAACAATGTAGAAACGTGGAGTCAAGTATCCAAATTTACAAAAAAATAACATTTTATTTAGACAGCTAATGAGAAGTATTTAGCACCCATCGAGTAGTTGTTGGAGAGGTCTCAATCCATGCTTCAAACAAAAATTTACAACTCTAATATGAAGATCACTTTACAATAATTTAACCATTTTAATACTAATATATAGAGTAAGAATCGCGAGAAGCCACCTTTAGAGAATGTTTAGGTAACACAAGTTCCATATATAGAATTTCCATTTAATTAACCTTCTTGAGAATCAAGCTAAGGTAGAAATCACCGATTGGTTGCAGATGTAATTTGAGAAAGCATTTGAAGAAAGGAACGCAATTTGAAGAATTCACCTCCATTATTTGAATAAAATGATTTAATTTTGAAGTTAAATTGATTTCTAACTAGTGCTTTAAAAATGGGAAAAAAATGAAGAAACATCATAATGTAAGCATCTATGCCCATGTAAAGGTTTGAAAATAAGCTTAGTCCTTGTCCTCTATGCCAAATTGCCAATCCTCTTATTTTTATTTTTATGCTAGCTATATGTAACAAGATATCTTACATGTGAAATCTCTAATTTTATATTGAAACTATGTATCCTTCTGCTACTACAATCTGAACAATCACTGTGTGAAGACTTCATAAATTGAATTCCCACACTGTCAGGAAAATAAATATTGGGACTAAAAATAGTTAAGGAAATTTAGTTTCCCCTACGTGACTTTGATATGTACCAATATATGAATAACTCTCACCTTGATCCAGGAACAAGTTGTTTGGGCCTTAGGGTTGTCAACTAGTTTACAAGTCCACTTATCAATTTCTTCCAATATGCATCAATATCACTTGAAACGCGGAGGCAGAACTCATCCATAAATCTTCCCTAATAAGGTGATTACATCAACACCATACGTCAATTTTCTTATTGAAAGCACAATAATCAAAATAATTCATGACGCCAATTCAAGAAAAATATCAAGTTTGAAGTAAGATCCATCATTATCCTAAAGGCCAGGCAAAGGATTTATAGTTACACATGCAAAATAAATAATAAAAGAAAAAGATATAAAAAAGTCTAAAACTTCATGGTGGACTAAGATAGAATGGAGAAAATAGGAAGCCTTTGTTGAGTTAAGCTCATACGCCTTGTGTATGTTAGATGCACACGTCCATGTAATTATGACAAATGGCTATGTCTTCTCACAGGCATTGACCCTCTTCAACACCAAATTATCATGGTTCCTCAATTCTCACCATAACTAAAGAAAAAAAAATGGATAAGGTTCACTTCGAGAAGTTAATATTACATAAAATATTTCCTATTATTAAATTAATTAGCGTACAATATGGAAGTCTTTCAATACCCCCCACACACTTGGGTTTTGCTTGTACCTTGAGTCCCCTTCAGAATTCAAGAATAAACTTAACATTAAGCATTATCTATCAAAGGGATTCCAAAAAAAAATTAAGTCTTTAGTCCAATTAAGCATTATCTATCAAAGGGATTCCAAAAAAATTTAGTCCAATCATGCAATCAAATCCAAGTCAGGATAATTAGAGTGTTAAGTTCATCATGGGTCCATTTCCTAGTTGAGAATAATGAGGTCAATTCTCTTAATTCATAACAAAATTAAAATTAATATAGTTAGAGCACTTTAATTATTATTTATTATTTATTATTATAGTTTGATGGTTTGGTGGATGTTGACCAGTGTCTCAAGTGAATTGAGGTCCAAGATCTTTTGAATTTGGTGAGACCTCTTGTTAAATATAACAAAACTATACAATAAAATATATAACATTTATTCTTTTTATTTTTTTGTCATTCAATCCTGTTACATATTTTATCTCACATTTGTCTTTCTTTTCTCTAATGAATTGTTATATATGTTATTTATATAAATATAATTTCTCAAAATATTCTATAGATCCATGCGGTCGTAGTAGTAGTTTGTTAGGAATAGGTGGGGGTAGGAGAAGATGGAAGAATAGTGTAAGCAGCATACAAGAAAGGAAAAGGAGTTAAAGTGGGTTGGTGGAAGAAGACTTGAATATATCCGAAAATTAAATAAAAATCTTCAGCTTGTGAGTGAAAAAACATTGGGTATATTAGTCAATTGAGTGCAAGGCTGAGACATAACACACCTACACCTTGTTGCACGTGTACTTTCTTGGAACATCAAAGTTCCTTTGCTTTTCCACGTGGAAATTTGAGTGTCACCACTTTTGACTTTTTTAGGTTTGGTATGGTCTTTGCTCAGATGACTGAGGGCTGTAATGAGCAAAGGCCAAGAGAGATGTATAATGTATATAATAAATTAAATGTATTAATTAATTAATATCAATGGCTAAGTCTAAGTGGCTAAGAAACAGGGAAGCCAATCATTACATGTTATCAGGAAAAAACAATTGTAAATTACAGCAACGTTGGTCTTCCCACAAAATTGTGTGTTATAAATTATAATCCTGTAAAAAACATTAATTAAAGAATAAATAACAAAAGTTTACTAAAATATGAAATTCAATATTACTAAAACGTCTTAATGTAATTTTAATAAAAGTTTTGTTAATTAATCATTAATTGAATACTTTTAAAGATATTTGTAGCGGTATTGAGAAAAAGAGAAAAATCATTTAATTTATATAAGAGTAAGTAAAACTTAAAAGATCAAGACCATTTAATTTAGGTGAAAGTAAGTGAGAAATAAAAGATTTGTTTGCGTAGATGTTGAGTTAAATTCCTAAATACAATTAAGTAGAATAAGTATTGTAAAAGTATAAACCGGCAAAAATATATTATTCTTTTGGGGGTGAAAAGACTGAGCCTAACTGCCTAAGGCCTGATAAAAAGAATATAATTGTAACTTTATAAAGAAAACATGTATAATCTAAATTAGTGAGGCATATCTAAAGCATAGAAAATGGAGTGACAAAATATTAGGGATCTAAAAATAACTAACACGAACGGGTTCGATTGTCAAAAATACTTATATCAGGTTAAGTATAAGGAAATAAAGTTAATAAAATGATAATGCTCGAAACAAATAGTAGAGTGATGAGAGGAAATAGGGTGAGAGAGCAAAACTTTGATTGGTTGATTTTTTATCTTTGAAGTTTGTTGCTTGATTGTGTTTATAACTAACTAATAATATACTATACTCTATTTTAAAAAAACTGTTATATAAATAATTTTTCTGTTGGAGAATTAGATTAATTTTTATTATTAATTATTAATATCCTTTTCTCATTTACACGAAACCTTCTGTTGTATATTGGATAATGATTGATGGAAATATTTTTCTAAAATGATTTATCCTTTAATTTTAGGTTTAAATACGTTGTTCATACTTTAAAAAGATAATTTTTATTTTACTACCTAAACTTGATTTTTTCATCTAGTATCCGACATTTTTTTTATGTTTTACTCTACTTATTGTTATTTTCATTTTATAAAGTGATAAGGTGTCAAACTACAAAATGTTATGTCATCAATACCTAATTAATAACATATTAATAAATGTTTCTAGTCATTTTTTATTATTTTAAAAAATAATAATCAAAGGTGATATTAAAGAATGAGACTTCATTTGTCGTGTTATTATTTTAAAGAATGAAACTAATAACGATATTAAAATAAAACTTAAAAAATTTTGGTTACTTGGATGAAAAAAATAAAGTTTAGGTAATAAAATGATAATGATTTATTTTTCACGTAAGAAAAATATATTTAAACCTTGAGTTTTAATGTTGTCTAAGTTATCATAGTGGGATGACAAATAATGGTAGAATATTTTGTGCCTTGTATATGCTTGGAATTTTAAAAATAAAATAAAACATTTTTCAAATAATAATGGTTTATTTTATAATAAAAATTAAGAATAGAGTAATGAGCTAATTTTTAATTCAATTATTTTTGAAAAAATAAAGCTTGTGCCGTTTTTTTTTTTAAAATTATGTTAAAATTAACGTTAATAACTTGATCTATTGTCATTTTTTGCATGTCTTTGAAAACTTGGAGTTGGTGAAAATTCTCCTAATTTAACAACATGAGTAATTTTTATAATTATTTGATTTAAATTAAAATTAAAAACAAAAAATCCAAACAATTAACAAAAAACAAAAAAAAAAAGTGTAGTTGAGACAGAGAATTATGTTTTAAAAAGTTAATAACAAACGAATAATGAATTGAAATTTTAAAAATAAAATAAAATAGTTGATTTTCAGATAACAGTGGTTTATTAAAAAAAAACAAGAATAGAGTAATGAGTCAATTTAGAATTTTAAAATTAAAAATATGATAATTTTTAAATAAGTACTTTACTTTACAATTCAAGGGACTAAATCAAAATAAAAAGATTTTCTGAACAAACTAATTTAATCTTAAAAATGTTTTATTTAATTATAATAAAAAAACCCCTAAAAAATGTTTTCAGCTGGATCGTTAACTCCACGCCAAAACAAGGGGGGATTAGTAGGTAAAGATCACAAAAAAACAGTCATAAAAAAAAATCCAAAAATACGAAGCATTAGTAATTTGACCTTATTGCCAACTAGCACAATTCCAAGTTCCAACAGTCCCCAAAATACCGTCGAATTGACGAAAACACCCTTCCCCAACTACCACGATCCCAGAAGCACACACGGCAACAACCCAAACCAGAGCCGTCTCCTTATAAAACCCTCACCAAACCCTTTTCAGCCACCCTCTCTCACAATCCCTGTGTGACTCCAAACAAAGTCCACACACCAACTGCATTAACATTTCCATTCACAATGGCATTTTCCTCCACTTCCAACTCCCTCATTCCCCCCAAATCTTTAATCCCCCAATCCCACCCCCTCATTCCCAACATCAGGCCCGGGCTCCGGCCCAAGACCGCCCCATCCCCTTCTATCCTCGCCGTCCACGCCGCCGAGCCCGCCAAAAACCCCGTTGTCACCGAAAAGCCCAAGCCTCAAGCCCAACAATCTCCATCCCCAGCCGCGGCCCGGGCAATCATATGGGCCGTGGACAGCTGGAAGTCCAAGAAGGCCCTGCAGCTGCCCGAATACCCCAACCAGGAGGATCTCGAGTCCGTCCTCCGCACCCTCGACGCCTTCCCTCCCATCGTCTTCGCCGGCGAGGCCCGGACGCTCGAGGAGCACCTCGCCGAGGCCGCCATGGGAAATGCCTTCCTCCTCCAGGGCGGAGACTGCGCCGAGAGCTTCAAGGAGTTCAATGCCAACAACATCCGTGACACCTTCCGCATCATCCTCCAGATGAGCGTCGTCATGATGTTCGGCGGCCAAATGCCCATCATCAAGGTAAATGGTAACAAATACTAACATATGTTTTTTATATATAATCTTGTTCGAATCGAATAGGACCACTATCAAAACTTAGAAGTACTGTACTCCCTCCGCTCCTTTTTAAAAAGTATCAAGTTCTACTATGATTCCTCGTAAAAAGTACCTGAGGGAGTAATGGAATATTAAAGTGTCAATTTGTTAAATGTGTCTTTTTGGATCAAAAGAATACTTGTTTGTGGTAATTTTTCATTGTGAATTGACTTAAAAGAGGATAAAATTTGTTTTGTAAGGTGTGAAATGAGAATTTGTGTTGTTGTGTGTTTGTTTAGGTGGGGAGAATGGCGGGGCAATTTGCGAAGCCGAGGTCGGATTCGTTTGAGGAGAAGAACGGCGTGAAGCTTCCGAGTTACAGAGGGGACAACATTAACGGAGACTCCTTTGACGAGAAGTCGAGGATTCCGGATCCGCAGAGGATGATTAGGGCTTATTGCCAAGCCGCGGCGACGCTGAATCTTCTCAGAGCTTTCGCCACCGGTGGTTATGCTGCTATGCAGAGGGTTACTCAGTGGAATTTGGACTTCACGGATCACAGCGAACAGGGAGATAGGTATTTGTTTATTTTATTTATTTGCAATTTGCAATTACAATTTTCTTATTTTTGTTGGAATTGGAACAATCCTGCCTCCTTTGAATTTGTTGTTGTTTTCATCGGTTTAAGGTTCTCTGATTTACTTTCTGAGTTTTCGGTTACATGGAATCTAGGTTGGCTTGTAACCGGAAAAAGGGAGTATCTAGATTGGGGATTAGGCTTCTTTCTTTTGGTTTGTGAGATTTTATGAATAGTAAAATAGTGTATTGGAGGGAGAAAGGGGGGGGGGGGTGTTGGTTGACTTTAATAATAATTAGTATTTATTTTTTGTTGATGATGTAAATTTTTTATACTGACTCTTGTAAAATTGGGTAACAAGAATGAAGGCTCTTTTAATT
The DNA here is from genome assembly GCA_013407115.1 of Glycine latifolia. Lineage (NCBI taxonomy): Eukaryota > Viridiplantae > Streptophyta > Magnoliopsida > Fabales > Fabaceae > Glycine > Glycine latifolia. The sequence continues at coordinate 31,468,743 of CM023954.1, forward strand.
ATTATTTTTTTGTTTCATATGAGATAAGGTAAAGTGGTGATTGATATTTTGTGATAAGTGGTGATGCATGTGTGGTGGAGGAGGGTATTGGGTGGTTGTTTTGTTTCTCTATCAAATGGGGACTCGTCCGGGTCGCAATGTTTTGAAAATTTGATGCTAAATCAGCACGAGTTACATGAGTTCTTCTCATATAGTGGTATCTGATGACGATAGTTTACTGTTTACTGGTGTTTCTTTCACATATCTGACGTAAGGGATGGACTTTAGGGAAATTTCATTCGTAATCCCAATTTACTTGTGAACCCTCACTCACCCATATTTGTGAGATGTGATTATCTAAAATCATATGCGAATCTTATTTTTTCCGTAATTTTATGTCTCCACTAGTACATACTCGGAAGGCAAAACTCTAAATTGCTCTTTACTTATGTATTTACCTTTTCACCCATTAAAAAGATAGCCCGTTTTTGCTTTCTTCTTTTGGTAGGTGATTTGACATTTTACAATAAATATTAAAGGGTAAAGTAAAAACAAATATTTTTCCAAAATTATTAGGTTGTGTAAATAGTTGTGAAGTTGATGTGTATGGAGCAAAATTTAATTTGCATTAAAGAACCGAGAGTGTACGTATTTCTTAATTTTGTAGTCTTTCACTAAGAGATAAATACCATAGATTGCTGGGTTAAACAAATATCTTTCCCAAACTGTTAGACTTGTATTCATATTTATGTAGTTGATGTGAATATACATACACGGAGCTAAATTTGATGGTGCATTAAAGAGATGGGGTGTATGGATTTCCTAATTTGGTGGTATTTAACTCAGAAATAAATACACATTTTTGGAAAATCGGTATTTTTCACCAGAGGACGGTCCCTGATTTCTTTCATGCCCTTTTTTATTTCAGCATCATGATGTTTACACATTTGTTACTCTTTTCCCAGTTTGGGAAAACATATAGTGTTTGGTGTGTGCATATTTGTTGTTTTATTTAACAGAAGAAGTATAAGAATGATGTTATGAAAATGCCCTTTGATATGAGGAATGTGCATGCTTACTTTTTTTTTTTACAAGGTCTATTATGTTGTTCTTTAATGGTAGTGTGACTTTAGGGAAATTATAATTAAACATTTAATCATGTTTTCGGTATGGTAGGTACCGAGAGCTTGCTAACCGAGTTGATGAGGCTCTTGGATTCATGGCCGCTGCTGGGCTCACGGTGGACCATCCCATAATGAGAACAACTGAATTCTGGACATCTCATGAGTGCTTATTGTTGCCTTATGAACAATCCCTCACCAGGTTGGATTCAACTTCTGGTCTCTACTATGACTGTTCAGCCCATATGCTCTGGGTTGGGGAACGAACCAGGCAGCTTGATGGTGCCCATGTCGAGTTTCTAAGAGGAGTTGCTAATCCCTTGGGAATTAAGGTTTGGACTTGATTAATTGTTATCATTCTTAAGTATTTGATTTTCATTCCTTGGCGGGTAAGAGGCTTCAATTTGCTTTATTGAAGTTTTGTTATGTTTTGTATGCATTGGCAGGTAAGTGACAAGATGGATCCAAATGAACTTGTTAGACTCATTGAGATCTTGAATCCCCAAAACAAACCAGGGAGAATAACTGTAATTACGAGGATGGGAGCTGAAAATATGAGAGTGAAGCTTCCACATCTCATCAGGGCAGTGCGCAGAGCAGGGCAAATTGTCACCTGGGTCAGTGATCCCATGCATGGAAACACCATTAAGGCTCCATGTGGTCTTAAAACTCGCCCCTTCGATTCCATCAGGGTATGATTCTCGTGTCTCTTTCTATTTCAATTGGTTATTGGTGGCTGTTGAGTAGCTTTAAATATGTGCATGCTAGGATTAAAATCAAATTTCAGTTATTATCCTCTTCCTCAGAAGAAAATATAATTGTTTCACTCTGTGCTTGTCATAATCTTTAGATAAAATAAGTTCTCTCTTAAAATTTCTGTTTGAAAGAAGGAAAAACACTGGAAAGAGGTCTTGTTTTTAGAAAATGATGCATGAACATCTCACACTAGTAAACAAAGAGAAAGAACCAGAAAAGAGACAAAAATGTAGATGTAGTAGATAATATAATATGAAAAAAAAAGTTAAAAGAAAAATGATGGATGTGAAAAGAATATACACTGGCATCTGAACTGAGGACGTCAATGGTGGGCTACCAACCCTGAAGGATATATAATATTTAGAAGCAGGAATGGGGTAGGTCGAAAAAGGGCTACTTGAAAAAGTAGGTGAAACAGTGGACTAGTCAAGTCATTTTTGGTTCCAAAGACATCATTGTGGAATTGGTTGCATTTCTCTATTATTAGGTGGGAGTGGTCGCTTGGGGGCCCATGTGGGTGTTGTTAATGTTCTTATTCTTGTCAATTGTCAACTAACAGCGAGAAACAATAAAACATGATTGCAGTCACTTTATTCAGTTTAGTGAGATAACAAAGTATTGATCATGTTTATTGAGGCCACTAACTTTAATCACTGCACTTAGTGCATGTTTGGATTAAACTTAAGTTTGCAAACCGAGTTTTTTGACAAAATTTTATTGTACAAACGTACTAATGAGTTTACTTTCTAAAAATACATTCAGCATTCAAAAGTATTTTTTGAATTGTTAACCAAACATGCTCTTAATTGTACAGGCTGAAGTGAGAGCATTCTTCGATGTGCACGAGCAAGAAGGAAGCCACCCAGGAGGGGTTCATCTAGAGATGACGGGTCAGAATGTGACCGAGTGCATTGGTGGGTCAAGGACGGTCACATTTGATGACTTGAGCTCACGTTACCACACACACTGTGACCCAAGGCTCAATGCTTCACAATCTCTTGAGCTTGCTTTCATCATCGCTGAGCGTTTGAGAAAGAGAAGGATCAGATCGCAGCAACCTCTTGCCCCTCTAGGAGTGTAAAAGTGTCTTCAAAACAAACAAGAGAAAGATATCTTTGTTCTTTTTTTTTTTGTCCTACATATTTATTATTAATCGGTGGTTGTCACTTTGATGTTGTGTTCTGTGTTTGTATCTGTATACTACCTAGTAATGCGTTTGAACTGCCAAGGATGAGTACTTCTATTGATAATAAAGAAACGAAAACGTTTCAATTGCGTTGGCTACTCAAGTTTCTGATCAGTCATTTTCTGATGTTTCTCTTTGGAAGTATATGATACAAGGAATGCGCTATAGAAGAATCAAATTTTCTCTTATTTGATAGAAGTGAATAAAAATATTTTTCAAAAACAAGATTTCCAGAAATGTTAATTTATGAATAAGAATAAAATTTTATTTATATACGTGAGAAAAAGGATTTTCTATATTAATTAACTGTAGTTAAAATTCTTTTTATGATAATATATATTAGTTTTAAGAGGAATTCTATTTACTGTAATTTTATTTTCAGAAATGTATATTAGAGTGCCGTTTTCATAATATTGGACTCATGTAAACTTAACGTTATGGGTTATCCATTCCACATTTCTAATGAATGTGGGGATTAATGGAGCAATTTTGTGTTTTTAACATGACACTTCAATTAATTGAATTAATAGATTAGTTATATTAAAAAATAATTAATATTGATATATATAATATTAAAATTTTTAGTGTATATTTAATACACATAAATTTATATGATAAATTTTATATAATTAATTTTAATCTAATAATATAATCTTTTACATACATAAATTTTAAATAAAAATTATAGATTTAATAAAAATTTATATGTAAAAAAATTAGTATTTAATCAAAATTATTTGTTATAAAATTTATTATGCAAACTTATGTGTATTAAATATACATTAAAAATTCTAGTGTCATATATAGCAATATTAATTATTTTTTAATATAATTGGTCTATTATTAGAGTTTAAAATTGTTTAGGTGAAAAAATGTGAACGCATTTTAATATACTTGTAAAAAAATTACTTAAAAATCCTTGGAGAGCAAAATAGCTTTATCTTCAATTAGAACATACTCATTGAATGGGATGTTGTCATGATAAGATGTGACAACCGATCAAAATAGCTTCAATATTTGCTAAGAAACTTGTTTTTGCATGTTTAATTGATTCAATTGAACTTTTTTTTATTTTTCTCCAAAACATCAAATCAATCATAGGCATAAAGGATGTGATCCTTCCTGGTTGCTGCACTAATATATGGTATAATGTGGAAAACTAGAGGGAGATAGGTTAATTTCATCAAACCTCGAGGAGCTCAGCATAATTTGCTTAATTAAATTTCCAATGATTTATGATGGAGTAGTAGAAGATGAATAAGCTAAGAGTTGAATTGGCTAATCAGCATTTCAGAAAGTTGATTAATGCCATGTTTTGTCTTAGCATCAGTATTCAGTAGACTTTTTTTAGAGGCAGGTTGAGTAGCAAAAACAAGTGGAGCCAATGCACGTTGCCTAGCATCACTAGGGGGAACACCTTGTTAATCGGTGGAATAGGATCCTTAAGAAGAATATGTCCTATGATTTGTGAGAAATATTCATGAAGGCACATCAAGAAAAGCATCGCATACTTTGTATGGTTGTAATCAAGAAGAGGTCCGATTCCCCCACAAGTGCAAGAAAGATGGGTTTATACCCTCCCAATTCTTCCCATAAAGCCTTAGCTTAGTAATTTATTGACTCACAGACATGGAACCAGGTAAAGAACTCTGAAGAACAAATGCTGGAAAGGCCATACTTCTGATAATATATTAGAAGATGAAAAAACTGAGAGAAGGAGAACTGATTCATTGATCAGCTGATGGAGAATATAATTACATAGTGTAAATATAAGATATGCTAACTGATTTGGTAATCAACTGAAATAACCATCCAAAACTAACTAAATTAGCTAACTAACTTACCTAATTTATTTGATATGTAATGCATCTGTGATATGCAGATTATTTAGGAGAAAAACTTGGAAGTCTACATAGATATGTTTGAAAATTAACTTGCCGTGAAACTGAGCATCTTAATGGGGAGTTAAGTTGACTTTTTCATTACTTTTGCAGGTGATCCTTCACTGAACACCAATTTATTAGATGTATTTAGAGGTGATCTGCTGGAACAAAGTACAAACTTCCTTTTGCAAGTAACATATCAAAGTAGAACAGAGGATGCTGGTAAGTTTGGCTTGCTTGCCATGTAAGTAACTGTCTCCACAATTCTTTTGCATATTAGTGAACACATAACATCAAAGACAACATTATCTTGAGATATGAAAATCTAGCTTCTGTCTCACCATGGACTATAAAAAAAACAAAAAAACTACTTACCCAATTGCCTAGAGGCTCTTTATTATGCGAAGGTAAGGAAGAGAGATATTGTATGCAGTACCCCATTGTCTAGTGGTTCCTCGCAATGCGAAGGTAAAAGGGATAGATATTGTACACAATCTTACCATTACATATGCAAAAAAACTGTTTTTGGTTTTGAACCCATGACCAAAAAGTTATCAAGGCACAATTTTACCACTGTGTCAGAGCTCAGCCTTTTCCCTAAAAGGGGGCAAAAAAAAAATTTTATTTACCAATTGGGGGCAACTTTTGAAAAAATTCCAAATTTGGGGGTAAGTCGTGCCACGTGTCACGACTTCTTTTTTTATTAAAAAAAAATAAAAAATTGGTCGCTAAAATTTGGTTCCTAATTTTGATCTCTAATTTCGTCGCTAACACTTTTTGCGACAGAATTATTGTGGTTTTTTAGGTTTGCAACCAAATATTCCGTCGCAAAGTGTTAGCGATAGAGTTAGAGACCAAAATTAGAGACCAATATTTATTTTTTTAAAAAAAAAAAGAAGTCGTGACACGTGGCACGACTTACCCTCAATCCGGAATTTTTTCAAAAGTTTCCCCCAATTGATAAATAAAAAATTTTTTTGCCCCCTTTTGGGAAAAAAACCGTCAGAGCTCACTTACGTATTATGTTCTTCCTAAATCCTAATATTTAAAATTTTAAAAGTAGTCCACAGATGCAATTCCATCCCTGTTCTTGTCAAGGACTCAAGAATATAAGCATAGTGTTTATTGAGTTAAACAATCCTATTGTGCCTGCACAACAAATATGTTTTGCTTTGTTCCTGATAGCCTAATCAATTATTGAGGCCTAACAGCTGGAATTCCTCAGTGTTTTGAAATTGTAGGTGCCAATGTACTTAACACGAGGACAATATATTGGGAGCAATTTTTAGTAAACGAGAAGAACTGAAATCATCAAATTGAAGTTATGGAAAGTCTTGCATAGTTTTCTTTGTCGGCTCGAGTGAATGCTATTAAATAACAGGTTTCTGGGTTGTTATGAGCAGAAAAAAAAATTAACAACTAACTCTAAATAGTTTTTTATTTTTTTAAAAAGTTTTTAAAAAGTGACGAAAATTATAAACACAGAAGAGCAAAATAAAGTTACGTACTAACAATTGACTTACATATACTGTTGGCTTTCTTGACTGATTCCGTACGCTACAAATGTTTTGATTCAATGTGCCAAAAATAGCTTGATAGAACTTCAAAACAGGAATCTTCGTGTAACTTAGTTCCTCAGAATTGAAGAGTCAATTGTTACATCAAGAATCCGGTCCCACAAGTGGCCAGCAGCAAGCTCATGGCAAAATTATAACAGAATAATTTGCAACGCTCATTTCTATAAGTTTTGAATAAATATAACATTACTACATCAAAATGAAGCTGTAGGTATGAATAAAAAAAAGAGGTGTGACTTAATTGTTATGATTAAAATTGACAACATAAATTGAGTTTTTGGAGAAGAATTTGAAATCAATTTTTACAAAATACATTCTTTGGAAATGACAAGTATGTTTGGTAGAGTGGAATGAAGTGAAAATGAATTGAGATTACTATATCACAAAATGAAGTTGTAGATATGAATTAAAAAGAAGACATGTAAATTAATTGATGTGATTCAGTTGACAACATAAATTGAGTTTTTGAAGAAAGACTTGATCGGTTTACAAAATACATTCTTTGGAAGGGACAAGTATGTTTGGCAGAGTGGAATGAAATGAAATGAAAACAAATTGAAATTGCTAAATCACAAAATGAAGTTGTAGATATAAATTAAAAAGAAGACATGCAACTTAATTAATGTGATTCAGTTGACAACACAAATTGAGCTCTTGGAGAAGGACTTGAGATCAACTTACAAAATACATTCTTTGAAAGGAGCAAGTATGTTTGGTAGAGTGAAATGAAATGAAAACAAATTAAAATTACTAGATCACAAAATGAAGTTGTAGATATAAATTGAAAAGAAGACATGTAACTTAATTGATGTGATTAAGTTAACAACATAAATTGAGTTTTTGGAGAAGGACTTGAAATCAATTTTTACAAAATACATTCTTTGGAAGGGACAAATATGTTTAGTAGACTAAAATGAAATGTAAACGAATTAAGATGAAGATTTTGAATTGAAATATAATATAAAAATGTGGGTACTAACTAGTTTTATTATTCATTTCATTTATTTTTATCTTTCTTTCATTGTAAACAAACAAAAGCTAAAATATAAATTGAAAGATTAATCTTATAACCGACTAAAATATCAAAACTCCTAATTCCAATAGTTTTTTTTGTTGTTAAAAGTATAAATGCAGATGTACAGTTAAATCCTACATAATGAGGGGGACGTCATGGTTGAGGGCAAAGCCTCCAACCAAGGAGAGCTATGCTTGCTCAATTCCCACTCTAACAAAATAAAATAAAATCCACTACCAAAGGTCTACTTACTTCCCATATCTCAGTTTCCCATGATGCAAAAATGGAACCTGCCACAACTTGCTTTATTTAATATTCTCATCTTTGGAACATATGGTGTTACTTCTCTAGGAAAACGGCACATGGTTTTGGCAGTTCCTAAATCTGAGCACATCCCCACGTTTGATGGGGGAGAGGGCAAAATGAACATAAGGAAACAAAACCTTTAAATGTCAAAACTAATAAATAACAAGCCATACAAGTGGGGCTACTGATCTTAATTGAAAAATTATGTTAACCATCATGGAATTTTGGCCCCTACAGAAAATTCTATTTACATTTTCACAGCAAACTATAGCTCAGCTTGTTCATGTACACACTTAAATAGGACACACAAATTCACCACTTGTTTCTATATCTTCAAGATCTTCATCAGCATCCAAGTCATCCAGGTCCATGCTGCCCCCTATAAGAAGGCCTCCAACCTTGGGAACATTAAGAGATTTTCTTGCCTCTTGTATAATAGGCAGGACTTCCTCAACACTTTGTGATGGATTATTTACATCATTCATTTGCCAGCTTCCACCTTCCATCAGTTCTATGGGCAAGTTCCTTAAAAACCATGGATGGTTTTTTATTTCTGGTATTGTTATTCTCTGCAAAATGCCATTAATGGTTCAATACAATGGGAAAGGAAGCTACATACATTTCAATAGAAGATTCAAGATGCCAAAGATGGTGTAAAGAATAAGCATCGCTAGAAGTGTGCCCAAAACACACATACTTGAAGCCAAAACATGCATTGGTAAGAGAATAACTGAACTTTTAAGTTACTTGAGAATAAATATGAAGATTATTTTTATATAAACAGTGTGCTCCAGAATTTAAGCAATTAAATCTTCCATCTAGCAGGAATTTATAGATGTAGAAAACAATTAGATTTTAGAAATCAAATCAATTACCTTTTCAGGACTAGCTACAAATATTTGTGATACAAGAAGTCTACATTCCATGGAAACTCGTATATAATCTGGGACTGAGTACTGGACACTAAGAATCTTCTGTAATAAGCCACAAAGGGTCCAATTGAAACATCATGTCAGAAAATGTGCAACTAAACAACTAACTCTTATTTCTAGACTTCATATTGTTTAAGGATTCAATAAGTTTGCAGTTATCACTTATCGCTTACACCAATGGTTTTTTTGAAGTTTCTTGGATCTTCAGGGTCTTCAAAAGGATAAGCTCCAACTAACATCACATATAAGGTGACTCCACAAGACCAAACATCTGCAATCTATAGCTTTCAATGAAAACATAGTTAGAAAAGACAACATCAAACAGATCACAGAAAGGACCACATGTATCTAAGTAGTAAAAAAAAAACGAAACCATGACCAAGACCAAGGATAAGCAATTGGGAAGAATTAAGGCCTTACCTTTCCATCATATTCTTTCCTTGTAAGAACCTCAGGTGCAATGTAAGCTGGAGTTCCTACCGTAGACTTAGGTTGTGAATGCAATACTGATGACTAAAAGACAAGATATGAACACATTAACATCACTTTAAGAAGGTGGATTCATCTAGTGGAGTAATCCTTGTTAACATTATATACTACCTTTGAGTAACCAAAGTCACAAATTTTGACTCGTGGTGCAGTGCTTCCATCTAAAAGTGTGTTTTCAAGCTTCAGATCTCTATGACAAATTTGCTGCATAGACATTCCTGTAACTATCAATATCTACACATTGTGAAGGAACATGATTCATGGTACATGTTAGGCTTAGTTTCGTACCATTGAATGACAGTAACTGACTCCTGATATCAATTGCTGAAAGAAAAATCTTGCCTGATGAAAAGTAACAAGTCTTAAGGACCAGAGTTTCTGAATGAAATAATGCATATACTAGCATAACAGGACCAAATTAACCATATATGGACTAAGTTCAACCTTTTGGGCTTCATCAAATGGAACCTGTACAACAAGATAAAATCTAGACAATATAAAGTAATCAAATAGTATCTTACTTTCTATATTACCTCATCCTCACTGAATCTACCAGCATTGCATATCCTCTCAAAGAGTTCTCCTCCAGAAGCATATTCCATTACTATGGCTAAATGAGTTGGTGTCAACAGGACCTGGAAGTAGAGTCATCAAAGCTCACACAAAAGGATACTTTTCCTTCTTTTGAAACTGGTTTGAATATTATTCCAATGGAAGTATGTTTGCATTGAAAAAATAAATAGTACATGGTTCATCATATATAAAATTAAAATTTATTCAAAGGGAAGAACAGAACACTACCACTACCACCCACAAAGCACAGGGAAAGGAGAAAATAGAAAAATTAGTGAAAAATGAAATATTTTGATAAATTCATCCGAATAAGTTTGATGCGGGGACCTTTGTATTATTCTAAGTTCAATTCTGATTCACAACCCACTTCAGTAAAGGGTAATAACAAAATAGGAGACCAAATTATAAAAGTAAATCAATATTCAAAGTCATAATGAGTGTTCCCAAAGCTAACTCCCAAGGTCCCATTTTTCATGACAGTGGTAAGTACTTTCCACCACCACCACACACATTCTCTGCATCTCACATTTGACATTTCACATGTTCATCTTTGTTTTTGGGGCAATATCCACATGCTCATATATTACCAATAAGAAAAATTGGCAAAGAAATATTTCACAATAAAAAAATAGACAGTGACGAGGTTTTAAAAGGGTTTGCAACTGTGACTTTAGCCACAAATTCAAGGTTTTTTTAGCGTTCGCAATTATGACTACATTTGTCTATAATTTCCCGCAATATCAAGAAACATAACAAAACCATAATCGCGACTGTAATTTAAAAACCTTGGACCGTAAATTAAACAAAGAAGGCTTAAAAAAATTAAATCTAAAAATTAGATGAGCATATAAGCACGGATTAGCATAACATAAAGGTGGTCCAAATAGTAGGAGTCTTGAAGACCAAAAACGAATCTACTATTTTGCAGAATTTTATCATTTAGCTGAAAATAACAGACATCCTTTTACTCATTATTAGGAGCATGAATTTACTTTGACTAACCTCTTTGAATCTAATAATATTGGGGTGCTTCAATGATCTATGGTTCATGATTTCCCTCTGGACATGCTCATCAATCTGCAGCACATATTTCCACAGTAAACCCACAAACAGAATCAGACACTCAAACCATTACAAACCCAGACAAATAATAAATAATTACCAACAAAGAAAAAAGAAAATGAAACTGAAATTGAAAAGGTGAAGATGAAGAAGATGAAAAACACCTTCTGGCCTCTCTCAATGAACTTGACAGCAAAAAGCTCATTGGTGCAGTTGTCTCTAACAAGCTTGGCCACAGCAAAATTGCCTGAACCAATATCTTTGAGGATCTCATAGCGCTCCATGTTTGAGTGTGTTTTTTTTCTGTCTCCAATTTCACTGCAATTCTACTACACACCCGTGTGTTGTGGTTTTTTTGACATAAAAGGAATGAAAAGCTGAACTCGAAGTGAATGTCTTATTCCTATGAGACAAAAAAGCAGGTTCTCGGGGAGGGTTGTGAACATGTCCTCAAAGTCTTAACAAAGACGCAAGCCAAAGCCTTTGACTTGAGAATGATGTTGCTGTTGACAAACAGAGAGTGGCAAATAGGAAAAAAAGAAAAAAGAAACGCACACATGTGAATAACGAAACTGATAACATTTGACACGTGATGAATTTATTTACATGAAAACAAGAAACAACATACTGTGCCGATCAAAAAAAGAAAAAAGAAACAACATACTGCAACGCAATTTTTAAGTAATTTTGTACTCCAATAATGCACACAGAAACATGTAAATACAATAATTATTTACTATAAATGAAATTTTTTTTAAGTACACAAAAACATGAAAACAAGAGAAATGAAATACCCCTTAAAATTTTAATTTAGAACTTTTTTTGTTACATGGTGGTTTTTATTGGATGACTTATCAAAAGAAAGTTCTAGATTTTAATTTGAAAATGACGCTTAAAATACTAAAATTACACGTAAATATTGCTAAATAAGAAAGGAAAAAACTTTAAGTACAGTTCTTTATGTGTTTTTATTACTATTTTAATTAAAATTAAAATCTTACTACTATAGTCAATACCGAAGTTAATTGTATAAGGTAGTTAGATGATATTATGAAAATGACACCCAAAATTGCATAGCAGTACGCTAGAAAAGACAAATCTTAAACGCAGCATGAGTGGCACTAGCACCGGTCCCCAATATTTTGTTACTTTTAATATAATAAAAAAATTGTGCTATAGTGTATATCTTTCTAATATAAGCATGATGATATTAAAAGGTAAAGAATTTGCTTAATCAGTGCCATTGTTAAAAAATAAATTAAGATATTCAAAAAACATACTAATATTTTAAAATTATAGAAAGTATTTTATAGTGACTTTTGTTAAATATTTTTTAAAACTATTCATCTTTTAAAACCTAAAAGAAATAGTGGTGGGACTGGCGGGACCTCTCTGTGGTAAAATATTCTTCCTAAGGTTTATACTTCTATTATTTTTAGGTAACTATTTATAAAGAAAAAGATTATTCCTAACTTTTATACTTCCTATATTTTTAGGCAACCATTTATGAGGAAAAGATTCTTCCTAACTTTTATACTATAATTATTTTTAGGTAATATTTAATACTATCAATATTACTGAGACTTCTCATAAATTGATGTTCATTTAACTTTTTAAAAAATATATAAAAATATATTTTACCGTAATTAAGTGTCAAAGGTAAATACATTTTTGAAAATTAATTACAGACATGCTACTTGTATTTCTTTCTTTTCTTTTTTTTCTTCATATTCAATATTTTAAGTTTACTGTATTTTATCCATACTAGTGCTCCGTGTCTTGCACAGTATTAAATTCATATTTTATAATTTATAACAATAATTTTTATATTATTTTTAATTTTTAATATATTATTAATTATTTAGTTTAAATTTTAATAAATACATGATAGTAAATATGTTAATATTTAAATATATTTTTATATACACATGTTCTAAAAAATTGTTATTATTACAGACGTTATTCTTGATAGGACATCCTTTTACTTTGTGAATGTCTTGCACGGTCTTTTTAATTTTTTTTTTTTAAGAAAAAGTTGACTTTTGTGATTTGCACACTTTCTTTATTATTAGCATACCTCCTTGACTTGCACACTTAATTTAGGATAGCAAGAAATTGTATTTTTTTTTAATTTACCTTTTTAAGCTAAACTTAAAAAATTATTATCAAAAGCGTCATCTAATTTTGGTTGAAATTGAAAGAAAAAATCATATTAATGTTAATTATTTGAACTGATACTTGATAGTTTGATTAATTTCATAATAAATTATTTTAAAATTTAATTCCAAATATATTTACATTATGATATATATATATATATATATATCCTTTTAACTTGAATTATTTCTAAAATAATTTACCTGCATAAATTTTGTTTTTAGTTTTATCATAGTTAATTATATTTTAAATTAAATTAGTTTCAAAAATAACTTGTTCATTAAATATTTTTCGTGAATAAATTTCATAAAAAATGAAAATTTATTAAAATAAATAATAAATATTTTTTTTATTAAATTTCAATCAAATATTAACATAGGAGTATATTTTCATTGATAAAATCTTGTATAATTTTATTTTCAAGATCTAAATTTTAGTGATGTGAAAAATGTTATTAAATAGTTTTATATAATTATTTTATTATAACTCATTAAGTATTTTTCATGAATAAATGCCATGAGAAATGAAAATTCATTAAAATAAATAAATAATTTTTTTAAAATTAAATTTCAATCAAATATTCACGGAGAGGGATATATTTTTATCAATGATAAAATGTTGTATAATTCTCATGCACAAGGTCTAAATTTTAGTATGGCAACAAAACTTATTAAATAATTTTGTATAATTGTTTTATAATAATCATTATAAAAGATATAATAATATCATATTATTGTCGAACTAAAATATACACCAGATAAAACTTGTATAAGAAAACAAAATAAAAATTAAATTCATATAGTTAGTGTAAAAATTTTGCTGCAAATCATTTTTTATTAATTTTTATTAATTCAACTTGAACAAATATATTATAATTAAGGTAATCATTCAAAACATAGTTATTATTAATAAATAAAAAGGAAATTGATTACATTTATTGTTTTGGAGGTAATGAATATGGTATTACGACGTGACATTATTCCATATTTATAAAACTCTTTTATATAATATAGTAGATAAGATATTTTTATAAAGTCTATTATAAAAATTTATCTTTGAATAATTTCATTTTTCCTAATTATAAAAACAACACTATAGGGCATTTGGATTTTGATCAATAAATTCTAGCAGTGATGGGCATAATCCTCTCATAAAATGCATCTCAAATTTTCTCTCTTTCTCTGCAAATAGAATGTAATGTTGTTTAAAAACATAAATTTAAATTATAATAATTTTTAAATATGAAAGGAAACTTGTAACAACAAAAAATTCACATAGCATTGTCTAATTCAAAGACAATATATGAATTAGTTTTTTCGTCTCACTTGTATGAAACTCATTCTCTTCTAGCATCAATCAATCCAATAACCTCTATAAATAAATCAAATAATATAAGAATGATAATTAATAATACTTTTTATAATTAAAAATGAAAGAAAATTGTTAATTAGTAAATTAAAAATAGTTTTGATATATTAGTGACTAAACATGCATCCTCAAACATTAGTGCTTGCTTTAAAAAATATTTGTATAAGATGTGAAGGTAAACCCGTAAAATGGAATAAATGAATCAATAATCAACTTTACCAAGGTAATTGACTTAAAATATAGCAAATATTGATTATTAGTGGCCATGTATTTATAATTACTAAATGCCACATTTAGATTTCCAATTTCAGCAAGTTCTTTCCCTGAAGAGTATTTCAATTTTTTTAACCTTATTACTCCAAATTATACTTGAATCTTTCCTATTTGTATAAAAGGAAATTAACAGGGGAGAATACTTTGAATTCATAAAATTACGTGAAAGAAAATTGGTTTAAGACATGCTTTTTTGGTTGCCTTAAATTCATAGTTTTAAAGTTTGGACTGATTCGGCTGGTTTGACCGATCGAATCATGATTCGGTGGTTTAATTGAGTTGAGTCATAAGTTTGATCGATCACACTTTTTACCCAGAATAACCTGGTTTGATCCGATCAAATTTGTGGTCAAATCGGTGACCCAAATCAAGTTACTTATCTTTTTATTTTTCATTTTTTATATTTTTATATTTTAGTTTTTTTGTGTGATTTTGAGTTAAATTGATCTTTTCATTCATTGTTGAATATTTTTATGGCCGCAATTACATTTTTTATTAAGTTAAATTGATTTAGAAGTAACTGCAATTGTGGTTGAGTTCCACGTGCAATTGTGATTCCAAATTATTTTTTAAAACTGTGGTATGAAACTTTGGATGTATTTTTTATATTTTATAATCTACAATGATGTTATATGATTATCTTTCATTTTAGTATAAATATTAATATATATTGTTATTCATGAATTTGATGTTAAATGCTAGAGATAATAATTATTTTTTAACTTGTGTTATTTATATTTTTTATATTTTTAAGACTTTTAAATTTTAATGCACTAGAAGAAACATTTTAAGATATGTATAAAAATTTAATATTTTTTTTATTACATATCGGGTCATGCGAATTAATTAGTGATCCACCAGTTCGACCACTGATATAATACTATTATCGGGTCGATTTTTAAAACTATATTGAAATTAAAGAATCTTCAATGACTAAGAGATGAAATTTAGAATTTTCATATTTTTTATTATTTTTTATGTTCATATTTGCAATTGAGTTAAAATTGAGAGACATGATATACGTACAGACTTCCTGCTCACTTGGTACTTAACCCGAAATTGGTATAGAATACATGCATGTCTTTATTAAAAATATATAGCTTGTATTTTATTTTGAGAATATATTTGTTAAACTACATTGTATGGAATAACATTTACTTGTATTTTTTTAATATTTTTAAAATTCTTTATTAAAATTATATAGCTTTACGTACTCTTCAGCATGTTACATTTACAAATATATATATATATATATATATATATATATATATATATATATATATATATATATATATATATATATGTGTTTATGAATAATCAACTTAAAAACAATATTAAAAAATAATCAATCAATTATATAATAATTTTATATGTTTTAAAAATCAGTTATATCACACTATATATGACTTATAGTACGGAGGACAATATTATTTTTTTTGTTAATAATTTTGTTTCACTGAATTATAACAATTAATTATAATAATCAATTATTAATTACATGTAATAATATGAATTATGAATGGTTTGTTATGAATAATATATTTTTGACGGTCCAAATCTTTCATTATTTTTTATAATTTTTTCTTGTTTATATTTATCTTTTATAACTTTCTCAATTATGTTTTGTACCTATAAATAGGTTATTTCTATTGAAAATAATATACACAATTCTCATTCTCTCTAATTTCTTGTATTCTCTCTCTTTTTTTTTTTTTT
>CM023954.1:31485235-31517955 GCA_013407115.1 Glycine latifolia
TTTTTTTTTTTTTTTTTTTTACTTTTCTCTCTATTTTTTTTTGTTTCAAGTTTTATTTTATTTAATATGTTATCAGCATGATTTTCTTTCTTCCATATGTCATCGAGAATTGGTATTATAATTTGCAAGAAAAAAGTCATGTAAAGAAATTGATTTGAAAAGATTGTTCTTTTAAATTCATATTTCAATGTTAGATTTTTTTCTCTTTGTAATTTTGTTAATCATATTATGAGTTTGGTACAATATTTGTGTTTTATTTACGTAATTGTGACTTTGATCATTTAAGAGTCTTGAAGAATCTATCATAGAAGAAAATTTTTGGAATACTTTTCTCACCCAAATTGAGGAAATAATGCAACAGTGAAAATAAAAGAATAATTTTTCTCACTCGAAGTAAGAAAATAATGTCATAATGGTTGAAACCTATGAATTTTATTATAATTTGATATTGTGGTAAGAGGGTCATTTTTTGTAGTTCACATTTGATGATAAGATTATTTCATCTCCCTAATCATATTATTTATAATTTGATGTGTATAGTTATATTATTCACATGCATATAAAATTTACTTAGAAATAATGTGTCTTGAAGACACTATCAAATAAAAAAAATTTAAAAATACTTTGTAAAAGGTCCTGAAGACCTTATCAAAGAAATAACGATAAGATTATTTTCATCTCCCTAATCATATTATTTATAATTTGATGTGTATAGTTATATTATTCACATACATATAAAATTTACTTAGAAATAATGTGTCTTGAAGACACTATCAAATAAAAATTCTAAAAATACTTTTGTAAAAGGTCTTGAAGATCTTATCAAATAAATAAATTTGAAGATTTTTTTCTCTCACCAGAAGTGAGAAAAACAATACCAAAAATGAAAAGGGGGAGAATTTTCACTTGAAGAATAAGAATAAAAAAATTGTTTTATCTCATATGAATTGAGAAAATAGTGCAAAAAAAAATCAAAAAGAAAGAATTTTTCATTTAAAGAACAAAATATAAAAGATTGATTCTTTCTCACCCGAAGTGGAAAAAATAGTGCAAGAAAAAAAAGGAAATTTTCATTCTTGAAGAATGTGACATTTTACTGGTTATTAAAATCTCAATTTATGTATATTAATTTATCTCAACTTTTATGTGATATCTTAACATGATTAGTCTTACCTACAGTATTTCTATATGTGCATCTGAATCACATAATATAAGGTAATATGATATATTAATATTTTATTTGTTAATATGTGTTTCGATTCACGTAATTACATTTGATAAACATTATTAGAATATTACTATGATTCTTGGGTAAATGCAATCTAAATAATTAGATGCATATTAATTAATATTTTAAAGTAGGAATAAAAGATATTCACAATTCTTTATGATAATTGTTTATGATATTTATTGTCATACTTATATTGATTAGTATTATCATTATGGATAAATATAAATACTGGTTGATTGATATTGTGTGGAAAAAATTATATATGGTTTTATGTTAAAGAAAACATTATTTATTTTCATGCATTTCATGTGTTGTTGTAGTAGCAATATCAAGGAATAATAACTTAATAAATATCTGGAGTTTGTTTCTTGTATACTCATAGAAAAATAAAGTATGAAATTTATATGAAAAATTATGACTCATTTGATTGAACAAATGTTAAACGAATGTTACACATGTATTTTTATAAAATATTTGTTTGAATAATTTATTTCAATTATATAACTTTTATTCATTATTGTTATATATATATATAATTAACATTGATTATTTATGATTTATATGTTTTATATGATTATTTTTGAATTATTTTGTAATCACACTTATTCCCACATTATGATTTGATTTATGTTTTTGTTTGAAGAGATATATTATTTGACTTAAAAAATTTGTAAATTCAATGAACCAATATGTATATATAGATTTTATATACATATTTCTGAAATGTTTTATTAAATTAGTCTATAAACTAATATATGAAATGTGATTTTTTATGGCGATCGAGATTCAAATTTTTTTGAACTTTATATATATAGTCATATGTAAGTTATCACTGTCCATTTTGTTTATCATGAACATGATTGATTATATATTAAAATAATTACAGAATTATTTTAAAGTTGTGTATTGCGCATGATTAGTTTCATATAAGATAATTATAATAGTTTTTACATATATTAAGGTTGCAATGTTTTTCCTTTAATGATTTTATTGGTTTACTAGGGGATAACAAACACTTTGTGCCTAACTTCTTTTTTCATGTTTTTATTTTAAATAAAAAAGAAAGATAATAGAAGTTAGTGGGTGGTTTATAAAGGTAGTTATAGGGATGAAATAGTAATTTATGAATATAGTTAGAGGGATAAAATGAGCATGAAAATGTGTACACCATATTTCCTTTATATATAGTTATAGATAAACATGTATACATTATATGTTGTGTGTCTTTCATGGTGGGCAATATCAAGAAAAATAATTTAAAATATAGTTTGATATATATTTGGTATGTTTTGTTAATAGTAATTGAAAAAATACTGTTGTAAACTATAAATTTACAAAACAAAAATGAGTTTGATGTTTGGCATGACCGGTTGGGTCATCTCTTGTTTGTTATGATGCAAAACAATATTTGAAACTCATGTGAACACCTATTGAAGAGTCAGAAGATTATTTAGTTCAATAATTCCCAAAGGAAGTTGATAATTGAACAATCACCAAGAAAAAATGGGAAAAATTCCATTTCATTTCTAGAATGGTTATAGGATGATAATTGTGGACCAATACACCCACCATGTGAATCATTTAAATATTTTATGATTTTAATTTATACATCAACTAAATGGTCACATGTTTCCTTGTTGTCATCTCGCAACTAGTCGTTTGTGATATTGTTGGATCAATTAATCCGAGTTAGAGCTCTTATTCAAATGATCCAACTTAGAGAATCTAGCTTGATAATGGTGATAAGTTTACATCTCATACGGTTAATGAGTATTGTATGACTATTAGAATTTATGTTGAACATCATGTAGAATATGCTCATTTACTCATGAGATCAAAACTTTTAACGTTTTCTTGGGGATATGCAATCTTGCATGTTTTAATATTGATTTGCATCATGTCAACAAGTTATACTTAAATCTTCCCTCTTGAAATTGATTTTCAGTTAGCAACCTTATATTTCCAATTAAATATTTTGTTTTCTTCATATGTGTTGCATATGTTATAAATACGAGTCCAATTGTTCCATCACAATACACTAAGATAAGTCCTCAAAGGAAGTAGAAATATATGTTGGGTATTAATCTCAATATGTTGAATCATCAACAGTAGATTTATTTACGATTCAACTTGTAGATTGTTATTTTAAATTAGTTTTTCCAACATGAAGGGGAGATAGTAAGCAGTTGAGAAAAATAGATTAGTTGGAACGAATTGTCTTCGTTTACAAAGTTTAGTCAAAAGAAGTGGCTAAATCATATATATTAACGGCTAATGCTCCAACAAAATTTGAAGTTCCTATTAGACAATATTGCAAAATGGGTCTTAAACGCATGAAGCATACTAGACATGTTGGTTCCAAAGATAAAAGTCATCAATTAAGAAAAAAGGAACTAAAAAGCAAGACGATCAAATTGAGGTTATGAGAATGCTGAAATATTTTCTGACATAATTACATATTTTAGTTCCAGAAAACTTAAGTACCTGAAATTAGTGAAAATAAAGATATCTCATATTATATCATGAATGAAATATGATGGAACTGAAAAAAAAAAAACAAGATTGACAATGTATTTGTATATAATGTAGTGTTAAATATAATAAATGAGAATGATGATCATTAGTAATTCTATAATAGATTGTGGACAAAGAAATGATTGATTAAAATATAAAGACTCAATTGAGACAAAATTAGACTTGTTTCGCAAAGCGAATGATTTTTGGACCTGTAGTCTATAAACATGAAGATGTAAAACACAATTATGTTTTTGGACATGTAATCCATTCACCTGAAAATAAAAAATTTGGATATATAGTCCATATACATGAAGACGTAAAACTAATTAGGTTTTTGAACCTGTCGTCCATATACTTGAAGATGTAAAATCTATTACATTTTTTGACTCATTGGTTATACATTTGAAGATTTTAAATCAGTTGGACTCAAATAGATTTTTGTGTAAAAACAAAATGAGAACGGTGAAATTGAGTGATAAAAAACATGACTTGACATTAATTTTGAAGACACGTTCACTTGTAATGGATGTGAGTACTTTTGATACTTAATCACTCTAGTGCACATGAATGACTTAATTTAAATCCACTGGATGTTGTTATAACTTACTTATATAAGTTATATGGCTCTCTTGATAATCACATTTGTATGAAACTCCTTGAAGGATATAATTTGCTCATTAATGCATATTCTCTAGAAGAATACTCTCTATGGACTAAAGCAATCAAGTTGCATGAGGTATAATCGACTTAGTGAGTACTTGCTATGTATTTTCACAAAAATCAGAGAATAGATTTTTCACAATTGTTGTTTATATAGATGAAGCAAATATTATTGGAACTCTTGAAGAGCTTCCAAAAGATATAGATTGATTAAAGAAATAATTTGAGATAAAGGACCTAGGATGCACAAAGTTCAGTTTGAGAAATCGAATACTTAAAGAACAAAATTTTTGTACACCAAGAAGCTTATATAGTAGAGGTGCTTAAAAGGTTTTAAATGAAAAATAACATTTGCTGTACATTTCATTGATTGAAAGTCTTTAGATGTGAATTAAAATCTTTTTAGATCTTGAGAGAAAAATGAAGTGTTTGATCTTGAAGTACCATGTCTTAGTGTTATTGAAACACTAGTGTATCTTATTGTGCATACACGATTTGATACATCATTTTTCACTAATTCACTAGCAAAATATAATTTTTCACTAATACAAAGACATTTAAGCATGTACCTCGTTATTTTAGATGTTATTTGTTAGATCCTTATAATGATATAACATAAGTTTACATGAGTTGATACAACAATTTCATAACAATATGTGAAATAATCCAAATTGGCGTATAAGCTAATCATGCAGAAATTTTAGCTCAACATGAGGAAAAATTACATCGATGATCACATATGAATACAATGTTACATGTATGACTTGGTTGAAAGAATGATACATCAAAGGAGATAAAACAAATCATATTTTACCAAATATTTTTCCACTCATGATCTCCAAAAAAGATGTTCAACAAGTTTGTTCGTGTGAGAAAATTTAGAAGATTTTTTTGCAAAATCATTAGCAAGGAAGATTTTTGAGCAACTAACTCACAAAATTGAATTTCGTCTTCTTAAAGATGATTGTCTGCATAAGGGGGGAAATAAATATCTTTTACACTCTTTTTCGCATTCGTCATGGTTTTGTTTTATTAAATTTTTTTGGCAAAGTTTTTAATGAGATAGGTGATTATGTATTGAATAAAGATGTACTTTTTCTTTCACTAGGTTTTTTTCCGTCAGAGCTTTTTCCCAGCAAGATTTTAAGTAAACATATTCTTAGATAATGGACATCCAATAAAGAATGTTATGAATAATTTATTTGTGGTGGTTCATAACTTTCATTATCTTTTATAATATTTTCTTATTTATATTTATCTTTTGTAACTTTCTCAATTATCTTTTATATCTATAAAAATGCTACTCCTTGTTGGAAAAAATATACAAAATTTTCATTGTCTATAAACTTTTGTATTCTCTTTTTCTTTACTTTTCCTCTACTTTTTTTTTTGTTTCAAGTTATATTTTTTAATATATCCTAATAGAATAAATTGAATATTAAAATAGAATATTTTTTACAATATATTGAATAATATTGCAAAAATGTCACGTGTAATCAAAATTTCTTTTATATATAAATGATTAAGCGTCACTCTTTCTACAAATCTTATCCCTTATGTCTCTTGAATATAATTTTAAGGATAATTATTTTTAAATTGTCAATTATTACAGTTATTATTTTATTCCACGTTATATATTGAATTTCATGATCGGACGGTTTTCTTTTACAGATTAGTTGGATGATGGTATTATATACACAGGTGAACAGAAAATGAAATTATTATTATTATTATTATTATTAAAATGTTATATATTAATGATGTAAAATATTTTTATATTATCATTTGATTATATATCATTATGTATTATATATTTATTTTAAAAATCATATCAACAATAATTTAGAATTTGATAATAATATAAAATAATATTATACTGTGGGTATATGATTCTAGTTATCAATTACGAATAATGATAGCTATTACCTGCCACTATATTTATTATATTAATTTAAAATTAAAACATATAATGGAATAAATATACTTTAAAAATTAAAATTTTCAAAAATAATGGAGGTTAAAAACGGACATGCGTAGGGTTTGGTCTTAGTTGGCTTTAGTGTCACCGTCTTCGTCGACGTGCGTGGAGCACTTGTTCTTGAACGGCAGAAATGGACACGTGATAAGGAAAATGGACAAAGGAGATTTATGCGGCAGAGGCAACGAAGATCAGATATGGACACCGTCTTCCTTAACCCCTATTTCGTTAACCACTTTTTCGTACTTTGCTTCATTTTCATTACTCAAGATCAGATCAGAAACTTTTTGCCTCTGACGAAAGCTCATGTTGCTGGCGCCACTTCACCGCTGCAACAAGGGTTTTCGAGAACTCCGATTCATGGACCTGCTCATGGAGGCCGGCGTAAATTTGGACCGCGCGATCAGAGTGGCGAGCTCACGGCACTGCACATGGCGGCGGGATACATTAGGCCCGGCGTGGCAGAGCTGCTTATGATCTCGGCGCGGATGTATGATGGTGGCATTTTTTTATTTTGTTGTAAACATTGTGAATTTTTTGTTGAGGAATTTGGAATACGGAAAGTTCATGAAGGCTGATTTTTTCCCCTAAAATGATTAATGACACAAATAATTAGTTAAAAACAACAATATGAAGATCCCATTTTGAAATTTTAATCATTTTTTATGGATCACACGACTTAAAGGTCTTTTTTATATTTTACTCTTATAGTATATATCATTTAATCTTAAAAAAAATTGTATGTAAATCAATTTTGTAGAAAAAGAGAATAAAAAATGAACTTTTTTAAAAATAAATGTAAATATTAATAATTCTTTTATAAGAATTGAATCTTTAAAAGCCAATCCAACATCTTGCTCTACTAATAAATCTTAAGAATATCAAATCCTAAAAATAAGATTACAAGATCAACCTCTTGATAATTTGGTATTGTCTTGGTACTTAAAAAAATACAATGTGATGGCATGTTCCCCACTTTATATTGGTTTCATTTATTTAATAAATAATAAATAAAATGAGGGTTTAAAGCTGACACTTTCTGTTAACTTTTTAAAAAATCATATTAATTATATTTTCTTTAATCAGAAATAATAATAAATGTAGTATCGGTTCCAAGTGACCGCTAATAGTAAATCAAAATTATCAGAATTTACAAAATAACAGCGTCATTTTGATTGAACATAAAGAATCTAATTGAATCAATTTTAAAAATAAAAGAATCTAATTGTATAGTTAAAAACTAAAAAATTTGTTTAAGCATTTTAAGTAAATTAAGGGACTAAATTAGATAGAGTAAGTTACACTCGCATCCCCTATGTTTTGCTCAAATTTCACCTGATACTCCTCCATTTTTGCACCCTACAAAAAATCCCTTAATTGTTTTGCTCACATTACACTTAGACTCTCTCCTTCCTAAACACCGTTTAATAATCTAACAAAAATTAGGCACATGCTGGTCAAATGACTTTTAATGAAAAATTATGTCTAAAATATCCTCATCTTCTTCCTCTCAACCTGAAAATATTTTAATACTCTTCTTCTTTTTTGTTTTTCTACGTAAACCCAACTTTGAACCCACTTTGTTGGTACGCAATGTTAACACATTTCTTCTCATCCTTTGTTCTATTAACTTATATATGAACTGAATTCTGATTCTCAACAAACATTTTCATCCATTATGTTCTTGTGGTCCAAAACATCAACACTATTTTAATCAACAATAATAAACAGATAATTTCCAATTCATCCATTGTGTTTCCTGTAGTCCCAAATATCAACACTATTTTAATCAACAATAATAAACAAATAATTTTCAGTTCATCTATTGTGTTTTCTGTTGTCTCAAACATCAACACTATTTTAATCAGCAATAATAAACAAATGATTTACACTTCATCCATTGTGTTTCCTGTTGTCCCAAACATCAACACTATTTTAATCAACAATAATAAACAAATGATTTTAAAAATCATAAGTGATCTCAAACTGGTCTCCCATTGAAACCCCATTCAGAAATAGACAACAATAAACAACCAAAATTAAATAAATAGTCTTAAAAAGTAACCTATATACAAGGTCCAGTGGTCACTTACAAGCATAGCCTAGCGTGAATAAAAATTGTGAAACAGGAAGAAAAACACTTGCACCCCCTGGACGTTGAAGAAGAACTCGCCAACAAGAGGAAGATGAACAATACTCACTAATAGTGAAGAGGAATGAAACGTGAATCATAAATTCTGAAACTAATTGGGAATGAATAATTTGGGTTTTACAATTAAAATGTAAGGGAAATTTTGTCTGCTCACATATTTCAATTGACGTTAGTTAGTGGCGTTAATAGAGGGGAGTAAAAGTAATGTACAAAAAGGGAGAAGTATAAGGTGAAATTTGAGCAAAATACAGGGGATGCGAGTTAATTTACTCAATTAGATATTAAACCATTATTAAACTTTATTTTTGATTTTTTTTTCCTCAAAATATCACACAGTATAAAATATTATCGCGTCATTATTCAAAACGGAATTGGTTGTGGGGATAGGATTGTGTATCAACTATCAAGTGTGCTGCCATGAAATTTGTGAGTAGTGACTACTCTTTAACATCGGCATATATCTGATATATAAGATTCTCAAGGCTTCCAATAATTTTATTCCAGTTACTGTAAAATGGTAAATTGGGAACCAAAATGCTGAATTTCTTCTACTTATTATAAAATGAAATTTATACATCAAATTTATAGTATAAATTAGATTTATTATATTTTTAATTCTTTATTTTATATTACATGTTATTTTATTTCTAAACTTTTATTTAATTAAGTTTTTGTTTTTAAAATTAGTTAAATTTGATTTCTCGTTATTTTTTGCTTAAAGCCCTCAATTTATTAATTTTATTCAAATATTTAGATATTTATGATAAAAATGGAGTATAAAATAACTTTACAAGTTTTAAAACAAGAAATTTAGTTAAAACTTGAATAAACTCCAAGAATTTAATAAGATGTAGGATTATGATTTGAAGAGGGAAACTCTGCATTTTTTTTAAATGATAAAATTTGATGCTTTAATTAGTAAATTTTAAATAATAAAAACTTAATTCAATTTGTAAATTATTTTGAATAAAAAAGGATTTGAGGGTTTTAGGTAGAAGAAAATTGATGGTTTGATTTTTGTTAAAAAGAAAATCTCAAATCTAAACTCAAATATTATAATTATTAAAAGTGGAAAGTTAAGGCGGTTACCTAAATTCTTTGAAGTAGAATAAGTAAAGTTGAAATATAAGTGTGAGATGAAGTTTCATATTGGATATAAATAAAAAGCTAAGTATTATATAAGTGTGGAAAAGATCTGTGAACATGAACTATGTTTTAGGTTAAAGTGTAGAGTTAAATTTATTTACATGGTTGCATATGGTCTATTAGGATAAAATCTCCATGGTATTTAACTCCTTTGGATTACACAACA
The DNA here is from genome assembly GCA_013407115.1 of Glycine latifolia. Classification (NCBI taxonomy): domain Eukaryota; kingdom Viridiplantae; phylum Streptophyta; class Magnoliopsida; order Fabales; family Fabaceae; genus Glycine; species Glycine latifolia. The sequence continues at coordinate 31,495,086 of CM023954.1, forward strand.
ATTAGTATCAAAACTTATGATTTGATTTGGTAACTAACTCAAATTATTAGTGTAAATCTCTCTAGCATTTATCCCCTCATATGAACAACATATAATAAATTAAATATTTTTTATGAAAAGAAAAAGGATATACTACTCACCGACTCAAATAATTATAATTAAACAATGTATAAATGTGCGTGGGCTCTCATTCAGAATGCGTGGGCACTCATTTAGTATTTGTATTGTATATGTGAAAGTCTTGATTTGGACAAGGATAAGCTTTTGATTTTGGATTTTACAGCTGAAGATAAGCATGCCACCTTTCCAGTTACACCTAGTCTTAATATGATAAAATTTAGAACGCATTTGGCACTAAATAAAATACCAAGCTGGCTATAAATATATACGGACAGAAAACAGTCAATAGTTGTTGAAGCACTATTGTATAAAGTTCTATATTTACATTTGTTGTGTGTTTACAGAATTTTTTTGTCAACAAACACATTTAATCCCGATTATTAATCTAAAATTATCTATAAGACTCTTAACTAACTCATGTTTAAATCATAATTTAAGGAAAACAGAAAAATAAAATTTAATTTTATCATAATTTTTTTAGAAGAATTTTATCATATTTGAAAAGTAATAAATCAGTTGTTGAGGAATGAGGATGATCCAGAAAAAACACATGGACGATAAATGCCAAGTGGAAACGACTGAAAAACAGAGAAATCACAAAAATTGACGAGATGAAAGAATACGTGAAAAAATAACACACAAAAAACTAACGTGGTTCAACCTAACAATTACGGGCTACATCAACAAGCAAAGGAGTATAACAAATTTCACTATGATGTTGCAAATTACAAGTAATGTTGAGTGAAGAGCGCGCATTAAATCACAGAATTTTTCTGTCTATTGCTCACGACTCCTCTCGTCTTAAATCCTTCCCATTTAGAAAGTTTCTTAAAGTCCGTTTGATCCTCAAGATTTTAGAGGAATGGACAGCACAAAATTAATTGGCCCTAGGGGAAATCCATTTGGGGAATGCATAATTGCTTTGAAAGACTTGCTATAAATTCTCATCACCTTGGACCCATCATTTGGGGCATGTCACATGGCATGAGGAGCATCTCTTCTAGTCTACACTGGTCCGGCAGCGCTGACAGGCCAAAGTTGGAGACTTTAAGGTCTTCGTTATCGTCGAGGAGAAGATTCTCTAGCTTCAAATCGTGGTGAGTGACACCGCAGCTGTGGCAGAAATTCATGATGTTTATGAGTTGCTGAAAGTACTTTCTAGAGACGTCTTCATTCATTTTCTCCTTTGCAACCTTGGTGAAGAGTTCCCCTCCCTTGACATATTTAACAACCATGAAGATTTTGTTTTCAGTGCGGATGGTGCACCTTTGCTGAAAATCGTCTTTAATTGCGACAAACGATGGCCAGTGGCAGTGGCCGAGTAGCTAGGGAGAAGAGATGTGGTGATAAGGTATAAAAGATGCACCATAATATTATTGAATGAAATCAATCTAAAGGTTATTATTTTTTTACACCATACACACACAAAATTTCTTTCCTGCGCCAACATTTGATTTAGATATGTTAGAGGACAACAGAAAATAAGAGAGTAACAACACTGGACAAAAAGTTTAAAAAATTGTAACTTACTAAACCATTATATTGGACAACATTTTATCAAGTAATAGAAACATACTATGAAATTGAACGAATAAGGGATTCAAATGAATAGTTGTAAATAAAAAAAATTATTTATAACAGGAAAAATTACATTATAATGATAATATTGAAATTATAATTATAATTGTTAAACAAATGAAACGAATACAAAAAATTAAATACTCAATTTAATTTGTTGGATTTGAACATTTAGTTAGGATATATATGAAATTATTAATAGAGATGCAACCAGCTTGTCTAATAATCTTTACATGGGATTGGAGGTTCTATGATAAGGTTCAAGACTAAGAGGATGAAATAAACATTGGAATGTCTGATTATAAAGATCAAAGAGAAAGAAAATAATTGTGAATTAAGGATTGTACCTAATTAGGTCACTTTCCTACAAACATTCATGGGTTGTTACATTCATGGGATGAATATGTTTTTTGGCCAACTTAAAAGAATCACTTTGGAAAGCCCAATTTACAAGACAAGAAAAATTTTCTCTTATAAATTGGAAAGCCCAATTTACATGGGTTGAGTTGATCAGTTTTGGTGGACTGATTATATAATAACTAAGTCCAATTTTTGTTATTTTCTCTTAGTCTTAGTAAATATTTTCTAGTATGCTCCAAGTCATGTAGTGACTAGTGGGAATTTATTTTCACGTTTATCGTCATTTATTTTCATTTAGTGACATGCAATTATCAATGCATTTGGTATATGCATATTATTGAGAATTTATTACAGCATTTCAAGATTAACCTATAAATAGGGAACTCTTGTACTTTTGAAAGGCAGAATTTGTAGATTAATAAAATTTGATCGTTTCTCTATTGTGAGAGTTTTTCCTTTGTTATTTGGTAAGAGCTTGATAGTGTTGATTCTATCATCATGTCACGGTTAGGGTCACACTCCTTTTGATAACTTTGGTTCTATTGACATGTCACGGTTAGGGTCAAGTTCTTTTCTTTTTATACTTATTTTCAAGACGATCATAAGTGTTCTCTTATCACTTATGATGTGCATTGCACTTATATATATATATATATATATATATATATATATATATATATATCGGTGTAATTTTGATAATTATATTATTTTTATAATTTGATATAAAATATGATTTTTATTGATCTAATTGTTGAATTATATTTACATATTACAAATTTTGTCTGTATCAAATTTTGTCAAAATTAAACAACAAAAAAAATGTAATCAAATAATCTGTATTTTAGTATATTTTGAAATATTTATATTACGTTTATTTTAATCTATGTTAACAAGATAACAAATGATTTTGGATTAATACAAAATTTTACATAAGTGATTTATATGAAAGAAATTTTTAATCCAACCGTAAGTTTTAAAAAAATATTATGTAATTAAAAGTTATAAAATAATATAATATCAAAGTTATTTTGAGACCTTTAAATAAATAACATAATATTAATATATGTAGAAGTCATTTTGAAATATGTGTGAAAATCACTACGACTGCAATTGCATTAATACTCTGCTAGCTCTTCCGTATGGTAGTTACCCTATATCCGCTTATCCTTGGTTATATTGCATTTATCTTCACATAGTATAAATTCAATATAACGTTGGTCTTTTAAGGTTGGATGGTTGTTTCTTGTTTTAAAGCTGTAATGACTTATTGATAAAAAAAAAATTCTGCTAGCTTTTCCTCTAATAATATTTAAGACTTAAATTAGAATTTTTTTATTAAGTTAGAATAATTTTGCTTAGTTAATTTATGTGCTTGGTAATTATTAAGTGTATATTTATTATCACTTGGAGAAATCCTCTTTAAAAATTCTACAAACAGATGAGTAAAAGTAAAAAAGTTATTTGTCTCAAATAAGTTAAACCAAATTATCTTTGAACTATTTTCCAAGTTGCATCTATTTTCTAGTTTACACAATATTTTCTACTTTCCGAGATCCCAATACCTGTTGTGCTAGATCTTAATTTTCTATTTAGCCGAGTATTAATTCTTTGTTCTCTCATATTTCAAGTGTAGAAAAAGTTAAATTAAAGTGATCCCTACACACATGAATCTAAATCTAAAGTTTCAACAAAGCTAGTCGTGACATAAACTTAATTGGAATTAGTATATGCGGCAGCCTTTGACCATGCAAGCGGATATATACCACCAAAAGTCTGAAACTGTGCACTTTCCCTCGCTGATACGGCAATTACCAATATGCGGTTCCAAATCCAACGCATTTTCACATATTCTAATTGCCCAGATGATTGTGGCCTTCAAAACTTTTCTCATATATATATTTAAGAAATCAATAAATATAGTTCAATTAACAACACTACTTGAATTTATGAGAAAAAAAATTTAATTTAATTTCTACAAAATACATTTATGAAGAAGAAAGAAAAATTTAAGTATAACTCCAAAGTCAGAATTAATTTCATAATCAATATATAAGACCAAGGTGGTTAACAAAATAATATTTACATATATAAGAACTTATGTATATACAGACATTCAATTTACACGTGATTATCAAAATTGATTTGATTGAAGTTGCAGGCTACGTTTGAATTGTCGTTCATTATGTGGCAACACATGTTTTCATACAGATCCAACGATCGTTTACAAAAGATATCTTTCAGATTCTTTTCTAAATCCGATTTTGAGGACCCCAACGATAACTCAGACACCCACGTAATCGTCCACGGTTACAATTGACGGTCCAAGGTATGGTGCTCCTTGAACAACTAGATCACTAGGCATTGGTTTCTCTTCAAGTATGGCATAACCTGTAGTTGTAGCATAAAAAATAATAATATAAATTATTAATGAATATGTGGCTTAAATTGTACTGCCTAAAGATAAAATTAATGAAGATAATTAATTAGAGCATCCAAAATTAAATTACCATTAAGAGAAGGGATAGGGATATCTGAGAAGTAAGTGGAAGGCCTTCCAAACTCTTGAGAGTATGGTGGAGATAGCACGTCTAGTATTGCACATGGCGTCAACGCTGTGAAAGAATGAATGTTGCCACCACTTCTTGGAAATAATATGGATGGCTCATGTGGTGCTTCGATTACTTCATCCACTACCCTCCCAGCCAATCCTACTGCACTCACACATCAATATAGAAAGAAAAAAAACTGTTATTATGGTTAATTAAAAATATATCAATATTGAAAGTCAAATTGTTGTTATGGTTAATTTAGTTGCTATATATGGTACCCTTAAAAATCAAAGAGTTTTTGTATTTGGTCAACCGTCGAATGAGTTTGAGCACACTAAGGAAGAAGGAGAGTTTCTCAATAACAATGTCAAAATCCTTAGATTTTCAAAAGTACCATAGAAATTCTCTAATAAAAAATAGGTTTAAGGTGTTTGTAATTAGAAAGCACCATATTTATTTGGATCGGCTAGAAAGCACCATGATAAATTTTGTATTTAATCCTTAAAAAAATAGTTGGTTTTGATCTTTATAAAATTTATATATTTATGGTAAAGAAAAATTTAGAGGGAAAAAATGACACTTCAGTTCAAGGTAACAAAAGTCTTCTAACTCAAAATTACTTACATAATTACTTACATAGAGATGAATGGGAGTATAATTACTTACATAGAGATGAATGGGAGCTTGAATGACTGATCTTTATAAAATTTAAAAATGATTTATATAATCATCATTTACCATTGACATAGCATATTACATTTAAATTTGTCCCATCAGAGAAAATACTGATGTAACATGTTTAGATACGTGTCACGTTAAGTCTATTCTTAAGAAAAATAAATTTATAAAACTAAAACTAACAAAAAAATGTTTAAAGGATTTTGCTATATTTATAAGGATTAAAACATGTATAAACCTTACAAATATATATATATGCCTGAAAATTCAGATTAAAACGAAATTCTTCTTACTTGTTTGGCTTCCAGCACTATCCAATGCGATCCAGTCATAAGCTTTGACATAGGCAGAGCCATACAAGAGCTTACTCAATACTGTCATTCCCGGGTGATCATGAAGTGGAAACACTTTTCCTGCTGGAAGACAGAACACACCCATCTACATGTTGTTCAAATTCGTTACATTAGATCCTCATAAGGGTAGTTAAATCTCGCTACAATTTATTGGTAAACAAAGGAAGTAATTTAAATATGGTATTTCTATTTTCTACTACTCACAGAGAAATAGTCACATTCATGAATGTGAATGTATGTTATCTCAGAGAGTCCTTGTCCACAAAGCAAACCCTTGCTGTTGCTGCTATCAACGGTTGCGTCTGATGTTGGAGAATCACACAACGCGAACTCGTCGATTCCTACGTCCATAGCTTCAATTTTGTCTGCAAATTAATTGAACTCAAACATATGAATCGATCCTTAAATTTATTTGCATACTATACATGCAAGCTAATAATAACTATAGTGGTTAGGATTTAGAAATCAAGAAAATGATGAAGACAAACAAATTAAATAACAAGACTGCACATGAACGAGGATAAGATTAATGATATATATACAAACAAACATTAACACACCTAGCAAATTTTTGAGATAATGGATTTGTTGAAAAGTTGGAAGCCCCTCTTGAGAAAACACGGCATGGCTAGCATCATAAAGCACTTGCATTTTGCTTCTTTCCATTGTTTTGGGGTGGTAGGGCTTAATAATTAACCTTAGCTAGCTATGTAGCCGACCAATTTTAAAGCATCATTAAGATTATGTTGATTGATGGCATTAATTGGAAGGACAGTGAACAACGGAGAAAAAAGGATTGTGAAATAATAACGTTAAACAAACCTTGGGCCTTATCTTGACTTGTATTTTAGTATTACAGTGGGTGCGTATCTTTTGTTTCCAATTTTCTTCCCCTTCCGGGAAAGGGAAAGGGTTCTTTATTATACAACTAAGTCAAACTGGGGGCGGAAGCTTGAAACAGTTACTTTTTAAATATAACTTCTGCCCTATGTTTAAACCATAAAATGGGCCACATGGCACATACTATAGAAAAGGTGAAAAATCAAACAAAATATCACAAGTATATGGATGATCCATGATGTTGCTTGCTTTGAAAATTTAAATTAGTAACACCTCTAAAATCGTGTCATGCGATAAAGAAACAAGCAATGTTGCTGGTAATATAACTAACAAGGGTCTGTTTTATGTTGCGGTGGATTATGCTCACTGAGTATTTGTTAAGTAGACCCAGCAAAGTAATATAATACTACTATTAATGTTGATCGGAAACTATATTATATAATATATACGGTAGTTTATTTGTATCAAAAAATTATTAATCTAAGTGATATTGAATTCAATCTTAAATAAAATTTTAAATTTAAATTTTATAAATAAAAAATATGATTAAAAGAAAAAAAATCATATTAAAAATAATTAATCAAATTTTTATCTAAATTAATTAACAAAATTAATAAACATTCTATATATAAATAGAAGATATTAATCATAGTATAGCGTAAGTGCCGAAAATAGGAACATGTGAACGTTGAGATTCGGTGTCCTAACGTTTAGCCAATACTAAAAATGTGGTAAATGCCAATTAGAGGTCCCACGTCGGGAACGGAATCAACATATCGATGTAGGATGGGGTGCGGAATCTGTGGTTCCTATTCCCTGGAATCACTTGCTTCTTTTTTACACCTTTTTTTTTTAATTACTATTAGTATTTCTTAATTATATTTGAGAAAAATAAAGACGAGAATTTGACATTTAATTAAGAAAATGGTTAAGAAATTAACTAAGATTAATAATAAATGAAAGGAAAAAAAAGGCATTCTAGTTTGAAAGTTAAAGTCCATAACATTTTATATGAAGTCTTTAAAAAACTTAATTGTTAAACTAACTAATATATAGTATAAAATAAAATAAAAAGATATAAACATGTTAGTTTTATTTTTTATATTTTTTAATTTACAGATAAAATACGTTTTTAAGTTATTTATAGTTTTAAGCTTTTAATTAATTTTAAATTCTTATCATTTTTATTTAAAGAAAATATTTTATCAAAGTTAAAATAAATAATATTAAAGGAAATATTTTGTTAAAATAAATAATGTAATATCAAAGGAAGGAAGTACTCAGGTTGAAAACCAACAATAAAAAAAGATTGTTATAATATCAAAAGTTAATTACTTCAAGTTGCATTTGAAATCAAAATTACTAAGTACTTTATCATTGGCTAATCTTGTAATTCTTTCTATAGATATGTCTCAATCTCATAAGCCACTACAAAGAGGATTCTTCATTTATAACACATCTTTAGTTACCAATGTGAACATGCATAACATTCTATTGTAGATTCATTTTTCAAATTAATAGAAAAAAAACCATTGGACAATATATTGATGCAAACCTAGGATGGTTACAATTGACAAACAGAACAAGCCAAATATAGAATAAGCATAACCAGATTGGAAATTTTTGAAGCATTGTGGTTTTGTTGGTGATGACCTTTCTTACTTATTTTGGCTGTAGTTTGAGCTATGGTAATTTGATTGATGAATTTTTTATGCATTGGAAAGCTAAGAGAATTATCTATAAGTCTAATTTCATATATCAAGATCTGAGTTGGCTTCTATCATTGTGAAAACTAGGATGGAATTTGAAGACGAAATTCTAAACATAACTATTGAGTCATTTACAATCAATTGGGCCTGTATTTGGTTTTGATGTTTATCTTCTATTTTAGGCTTTATGTAAACTCATTAAGGTTAATATGTGAGGGAGTGTCCTCACTATTATAAATAGGACATCCATCTTTTATTGGGTTAAATTTGTAATTGGTTCTTATATTGGGTCTGAAAGTAATGCTAGATAAGAGGAGAAGTCAGGTTAGTCTCCTTTTGTGAGTAGGATCACCTTGGAATAAAATTTATAAACAAAGATGTAATCCTCGTCATTGGACAAATTGAATAATATTTAAATTTTATTCACTTGTGAGTGTGAGTAAAGCATTAACTTAATTCTTTTTTAGATCATGGATTAGAACTTCTTTTGGATCTTGTTAAAAGATTTATCATACCTTTGTGACGATTCATCACTGGAATATCACCCTCTCTTGAGTATGACACTTGGATTTTTCTTGATTTCTCCTCAGACTGATAGTTTAATTACCTTTTCCCTTCTACTTAGCTTCATTAGCTTGATTCATGATCTTTCTTTCAATTGTCGTTTAAGCATTTTTTACTGATTTCTATTGTTAATCCTTCCTTTCTCTTAAACACACAAGTCAAAAATTTATCATCAATTGATCATTTATCCTTGTGTGTATTACAAGAGGTCTTGAATGAACTATATTGAGGTGAAAGTATGTTCATAAAATAGTGCAGGAAGAAAGATTTAAGTGACCTTAATTTTGATGTATGTCCATTATTTGCATAATGTGCTCATGTACAACTTTCATAGTGATAAGCTCCCTGGATGAAAACTTCATAATTAGGGTGCTAGTAAGTGCATTATCTAAGGTCTCAAATTGCTAATCAATAGTCTCTCAATGCCTAAACACTGTTATACCAGTTAATTAAAATCATGAATACTAGTACAAATATCAGTCTTTATGAACATCACACATGGGTATTATTAGATCATTCCTATTTTTATGAATATCAACATCATTAGAAATACTAGCTAGTTTTTTTTAATAGGAAATGGTTTGTCCTTTTTAATAACATAGCCAATGTCCATCTTTCCTAAGTGGAGGAAGATCTTTAATTTCTTTCTATACTTTATAGTCTTCACCTCTTAATTCAGGAATATAATTTCACACTTAAAATTAGAGAAATTTGTAAGTTGCATCACTGCATAAATTACTAAACAAAATATCGTGTTTTACCTGTATATCGATCATGTTCCAAGATACGAATCTAGTGCCAAATTTGCATGTGGCCTAAAGCTTTATTCAAGTAAATACATTTGTACTTTTGAATAAAACCATCAAATCATGTTTTATTTTCTAATTTATGTGGTATATAATATGATATACTATCCTTCCACTTTTTCTCTCTTTGTATAAATGTTGTCCGTAAATTAATTTTGATAAAAATCCATAATGTTCTAGTATATTATTTAATGTTTAAGACATTTCTATCATTCTATTATTTACAATGTGTTTGGATTAAATGATTAAAGAGGAGAAAAATATAAAAGAATAAAATGGAGGAGATTGTGACTTTCACCTATTTAATTAGAAGAAAAATAAGGAGATATGTCAAATTCTATGGGTCCTACCGTTTGATAAATCCTTCCACATTTATCATGGTTTGGATTTTGGAGATGATTAATGGTGCACATCTCTTTTTATTTTTTTAATTTTTAAAAATTGAATAAGTTTTTTACAATATAAATTGTGTTAAGAGATAAAAGTAGAGTAAAAACTTATATATTTTTATTAATATATAATTTATATTATTTATTTTCACTCTCTTTTTACTTGTCCAAATAAACGGAGAGAGATTTTTCTACTTCTTTTCTTCTTATTTCTAGTCTTTCAAAGAATTCATTTTTTCCACTCCATTTCTTCTCTCTTTCTATACTTTTTTTTTCTCTCCTCTATTTCGCTTCCAATAAAAAAATATTAAAAGATTCAATTTTCACGTTAGTTTTTCACCCTTACTATTGATTTCAGGAGAGCCACTAGCCCAGAAACGAAGGCGACGACCTTGCCTCTTCAAAGTGAAAGCGACAAAGCCCATGGAAAAACAAACACTTTGATAAGCCTAATAATCATTAAACGCATGGTTTATAAAATATAATTGAATTATAATTCTCAGCATATGTGAGGGAATTCTTTCTTAGTCTAAAATAAAGTATACTATCGTTAATTCTCTGGTGGGATAAAATTTCCCTTTCTAAGAAAATATTTTATATTTAAACAACAAATAATAACTAAGTAATTAAACACAAATAATTATTTATTTTTCGACTGAATTTTAAATTAATCAGAATCTCATTTTTCTGATAATCTAGATGGTTAAGAAAAAAAATTAACTAAAAGAGTTAATTTGGTTAAAATCTTATTGAACGTCATTACATTTTTTTTGTCTAGATTCATCGTCAAACACTGAATTCAATCCCTCTTTTTCTGGTTCATAGACAAGATATAAATGTAGTAACTCTTGTAACATCTTTCATGATACCCCAGGTACCTCTCTAATAACTCTTGTACCCTGAATTGTCACTATAAGATTATTATAACTAAAAAAATTGCTTGTTGTAGATTGTAGATTATTACTAAATACAAACTTGGGTAACATTGGTAATGATGATTTAGGCATCAACGATGAATGTGCTTGTACAACAACTACACACGGTCAAAAGGCAATGCTTCCACAAAAGAAGTTGAAATTTTGTAGAGTTCCGTCTGGAATGAGAACAGTGCCCTTTATTTGTTTTTCTAGAAAAGGAGGCAGACAAATAATGGGACATTGGGACCTTTGACAATTTTATTCCAGTTTATCTGCTTCGGGGCTAACGCCATCAATATTTACTTAAGGACCATCACACAATTTTTTATTTTCTTTTACAATAGCACCCTTTTAAATAGTACTAGTAATTGTTTACATGTTTAAACTTGTATCTGTATAACAGGATACAAAACTTGACTTTTTATTAATTTAGAAGTTATCGAAAGTAATGGTTTAAGACTTTTAAGTTTACCCGTTTTATTGATACAACCGAAAAATTCAAGTGCATATTTAGACAAGGCCATTTAATATTCATATTATGAGCATCTCCTAAGATGAAAGACTCACTGTTTCCTATAGATCTTTTGAAATAACAAGTTCACTATAATAGAAAGAATAATGAATATGATTGTTGAATTGAAACATTTATTGGAATTTCAGATATTTATTTAATTTATTTTTCATAAGATTCGACATATTTTAGGAGAATGTTTTTGTAAAATAGATTTTGGACATAAAATATTAGATAAAGTCTTACATATCATCTTTAATGTCATATCAAATCATACTCCTATCTAACTATTTTCTAAACCTCATATGCAAATCTCACAAGACATGTTATGATAGTGCATAAGATTCAACTTTTAACCTTTATATTTATTTACATCTAATCAAAATAATAAGGGTCTTGATTCGTTTTAAGACACAAATATTTTTTGACTTAACATATTTATTATTTTTTCTTAGTATGATAAAACAATCTAGGATGACAATTATTTTGGGACAAAAAAAAATATAAACTTTCTACTTTTTAAAATTCTTTTAATACTTTATTTTATTTAATTTTCTTGACTTTTCATTTATCTTATTATATAAACATAAAAAGTCAATAAATTTATACATGAAATAAATAAAAAGTCAAAGAAGAAAATTAAATGGATTAATATTTAAAAAATTTAAAATTTTCGAAAAATTCTACCCACCAGTTTTACTAGAAGTATTTTAACATATAACAATACATACTCATGAAAACTCTTATTAAAGTTGCATATGAAATTTATTATAATTTTCTAAAATTTATTACCATGTTTAATTACAATATTTTAGTCACTTTCCATTTTCAAAATTTATTTATTTAATCAATTTATTAACTTTAAAGTTTTTCGTAACATAAAAAACTAAACAATGAATTTTTATGTAAAAAATAAAATATAAAAGAATATACAAATTAAGTAATAGAATAATAATCATAAATATTAAATGAATATAATTCTTTTGCTTTTATATTTAAAATCGATATATAATGAATAAGATTTTTTAATTTATTAGTATATATTTTAAATTTTTATTTAAAACTTATGAAAAGTTAAAAAAAATGAAAGGTTTATTTAAAATGTTAGAAACATAAAAAGTAAAAGTCATGTATTTTACATGAAATAAATGAAAAGTTAATAAAAAAAATTATGTGAAATAATTAAATTTAAAAAAATTAAAAAGAATAATGTATGTAACAACTTTCATATCTAAGTATATATTATATAAATAGTAAATAATTATGATAGATATAGCAAGATTTGTGATTGTTTTTATATTTACACCTTTATATTATAATCATTTTCTTTATCTCAAATTTTAACTACTTATGCTCTCACTTTTTTTAAATTTTTTTAATTATTTTGTCTGTTAAATGTAATCAACGTATATTTTCCTTTTTTAAAAAATTGTAATGCAGATCTATTTTATAGTTTTAAACATTATTTCTTTTGATTTATATTTTTAACGACGCATTACAAAAAGATCACCTATGCCTAGAGACTCCTTTTGCCTACAATTATCGGTTAGTGTAGGTAAAACTAAAAAATACTTTTACTTACAATTAATTAATATAGGTAAAACTTAGCAACTTGTACCTATCATTATTTAGTATAAGTAAATTCATTAAAACTAAAAATGATTTTTACCTACAATTACTTTATGTAGGTAGAACTCCAAAAAATGTATGTCTATAGTCAATTAATATAGGTAAAACTTAAAATGATTATTACCTACAAAAATCTAGTGTAGGAAAAATTCTAAAAAATATATACCTATGATTACATCATATAGATGAAACTTCTTAAACTTGTACCTACATTTGGTTAAGATAGGTACAATTTCAAAGTCTTATACCTACAATTATTTGGTGTAAGTGAAACTAAAATAATTATACACCACTAAATATAAATGATCTTAACTAAAATGACTTCGGCCATGTCTAGATTAGGATGTTTTAAATTGACTAATTATTTTATTAAGATTAAAAAGAATTAATTAAGTATTATAATTATAAGAATCTGAAAAGCAAATAAAGCATGACTCCAGCAATGAGACACGTAAAAGCATGACTATTTGCAAATGGGGGAATATTTTATCTTTTTTACTCACTGGCTATTGTTCTTTGCAAAAGTGATGTTAATTAATAATTAGTAATACTCCTAAAACTATGATAGTAGTATATAATTACCACAGAGAGTCGAGTAAAAAGAGTGTGGGCCAGGTTGTGTTGTTTTGCTTTGGATAGTGAGAATGACTGGATTTTTCTCTTAATTGTATTTAGGATTGAACAGTGATGTGAGCTTGGTTTGGTGAGTTTCTATGGAGAGGAAAAGTGTCACCGTACAGAAAGAGAAGTTAGCCATTTGAGTGATAAAATTTAAAAGAGAAGTTAGTCTAATAGTTGGTGCATAGTTTTCGAGGGTCTCTGTCACGGAAAAAAGGTTTTACAAAAACCACTGTTAACTATTAAGTGTTAAGAATTTAAGATTAAGATGTCTATAAAAGAAGAAAAAAAACCAGTAATATAGTTTTTAAAATTAAAATGAAGTAATAAACTAATAATATTCTTTAATAAAAAAGTATTTTTAAATTAATGTCCTTAAGCTTAAAGTAATTATTAACATTTGGATAGAAAAATAAGTCAATTTTGTTGTAGTGACATCTGCTACTTCTCTTTTTGTTTGTAACAACGTCTTCTACTTCTCTCTCTGTTTTAACCTTCCTGGTTTAACATATTGGTGGTGAGTAATTTTAATTATTAACGATGCCGTTCAATTTTTTCTTAAAAACTATTTGACAAATGTTCAATGGGAGCATTATGTATCTTTATGCTTGAGTATTTGATTTGTATTTGTAAGTTATTGCTTCAACGCCTTTCCTTTACATTAGTTCTTTGACACAATGGTCGGCTTCCATAACCACACATCTATTGCTACTTCTATTTAAGTTTTTTTTATCTAAATTATTTATTTTCTTTGTTAGTTGAATAAATAATGAGGGTATTTTAAATAAACATTTCTATTTAAGCGCTTTAGTTGTACTTGTTATTTGATCATAAACATGAAGCATTCAATCATAAGAGAAGTTTAAAAATGACAAGACACATTAAATTCAAAAGGCCAAGTTAGTTAGATGATCTACACAACAAATAAGTTATTTTAGAAAGTAATAGGTTCGTTAACTTTTTCAGAATTTTTATTCCTTAATCTAAATTTTGATTAGTCAAAGTTCTTAATTCCTAAATTCATTATTTTATGTGAATTTTAAACTTACTTTAATATAGATTTAATCAAATTTTTTGGTCTTCATACTATCACCATTTCACAAATTTGGTCCTTTTATTTGTTGGTTTATATATGTTTTTAATCTTTTAAATTTGAGATAAGCTTGTTTTTGATCCAATAAATTTAAACTTTATCTTTTTAGTCCATTTAATTTGGAAAGTGTATGTTTTAGTCCCTCTTGTCTAAAAGTCCTCTACCCAAATGTTTCCAAAATGAATACTTTGAAAAAAAAAAACTCTTGTCATAGGTTGTTTAATAATAAGAATGCAAGAACAAAGTGAGTTACCATGTAAGCGACTTGTAATTTGTTAGTCAAACAACCAAATATCTAAGGACATTTAAGCAAAGATACCAAACACAAGCTTTTTTCATATTACAAAAACTAAAAAGATCAATTTCAAATTTAGGATAGCAAAACTAAACTTCCAAAATTTGAGAGACAAAAAATATACTTGAGACTTCTTTGTTTTATGCAAATTTAGTCACTATTTTTAATTGTTTATTCTTTATACATTTGTTTACTTGACATCTATTATCTATTATTTAACATGAATGATGAAGTGACACTCTATTACCTATCACGTGATGAGATATATCTTGGTGTAATACTCTACTATTATATCAATATATTTTGCATATATTGTTTTTAACACTTGGAGTGTCTTTGTAGATATCTTGACTTTTAACTCATTGGACTAACATTCTCACCCAATGGTGTAGTAAGTAGTAATGTTTGATCTTAGCTACAGGAGGGTCCATAATAGGGATAATTGCAGGAGCTATCAAAGGCCATACAAGAGGAGTTGGTTTTCTTGATGGAGCTTGCAAATGAGCTATCACACGGCCATTGCAGCACTACAATTGTAAAACATTGCTGCTTGTGATGAGCCACTTTCTAATGTGTAATACTTCATTCAAGTTCCATGATTTGGAAATACGATATATTCATATAATATCATATTATTTCACCAATGGCTAGTAGCTACACACACTTTACATTTGTGTTATTGGTCACTCACTAGTCTAAGTCCAAGGTTTCTCTGATTTGTGCCTTTTCTAGTTGGTTCTACTTTCTACATATTACTGATTCAATAGTTAGGTCTGAGGTAAAGTTCTTGATTCTTGACGACAAGCAACAATGTAGAAAATGACAAGAATATGCTGAAACAAGTAAAAGAAAAAATGTAATGGTAATGAAGGAGAAATTCATCCAATGTCTGGATCCAAGCTATCTAAATCAATTGGTTTATCTGAATTCCAACAAGCAACAACAAACTCATGCTAAATAGGTTATTATAGGAATATTTTATTAAACTACTCTTTGAAGCAGAGATCAAGAACAAAAATAAAGCTGTAAAGAGACAAAGTATAGGGAATATTGTCATTTAGAACATAAAGAAGAAAGCTTAAAAGAGGCGAACAACTACAACATACAAGCATGACAGTAAAAAATTATAACCATAAGGATACAAAATTACATTAGTTTTGGATGTATTGACGAAACCTTAACTCTGAAATTTTCCTTGCCTATAATATTTTTGTTTCTAGTGTTTTAGTTGAGGTAAACAAAACTTGTTTTCTGATTGTTTAAGTTTGAAGGTTATTTAGACTTGAAATGCCCTTCAATCTACAGTAATATGCAACCCACATGCTAGATTAGGGAGATTCATGAAAGGGTGAGCTGAGCATAGGCGTAGATGTAGAGCGAAGAGTGAGGGATGATTTGAGTGTTTCATGTTTTTTCTCTATCTCAATATCTTAAGTAATGGTTCAATTCAGCAATTCATTTAGAAGCATTTTGGTTCCTCATCGCCCTTACTTTTTGTGAAAGAAAGTCAACTGTTTAAACAAGGTTGTGATGATTCTTAGCCATTATTGATTCAAAGTTACTATTCAGAACACTAAGAGCATGCATTGGATCAAATTGCATGATTCAAATGGTGAACCTTGTGCTTCATGTATCAATGTCTAATTTTTTGTGTTGTAGTCTATACAACAAATTTAGGTTGTTAAGTTCAATATATAAGTTTGTATATTTTTCTTGACACCGATTTACCTTAAATTGGCTATATTCCCTGAAATAGAGATTTATTAAATCTTGTCACATGCATAATGAATGTGCATTACATATATCTTCCTAAATATGATATATATGAGTTTCTTATTCTTGTCTTAATTGAAAATTACCTCTGAAATTCAGACACAACTTATACTAGGGGGCTGCATTTTAAGATTGACATTATAGAAATTCTATTTTGATATGAGTAATACAGTCAACTCTAAAATAAGATTTTGAATGTCATTTTTTAACATGATTAAAGTTTGTGATGTGTTTGATCTGAATGCCAATTATTTTTATTTTTTTTACAATTTACTATATTATGATGTATTTTTCAGAAAGAAAAGGAATCCAAAAAGTTTGACAAGTCATTGGAGGATGTTCATACACCCTATTTCATGGCGCTGAAAGTAGATTCAATTACAGATGAAACAACTTTAGTATCAAACATGTAAATATGAGAAAGAGATTGCATCATACAATTACACAAAGCAGCTTGATTTTGCACACTTTATATTAGAAGACTCTAATATCAAATCCATCCCTATATATGATCGGATGCATAAAAATAAAGTTATGAAGAGAAACAAAAGAAAAAGAGTTGAAGAGCATTGTAATATAGAATCATACATGTCTAACCATAGTTTATTCTCCTATTATGGTATGTCATTTCTTTTTTTGTTATAGTATTTACGTTGGTATGTTTTTGTTTTATAATTTTTTTTCTTATGTCTTTTTCTAGAGAAAACAGATTGTACTGTTGTTTTGAAAGAGTTTGTGATGTTGGTATAGGTGAGTAGCAGTAATATACATGGCGTTGTGTTTGTTATTTATATAATTGGCAAAAATTATCTCACCATAAAATTGTAAAATTGTGGATCAAACAAGCACAAAGAATTCAATGCACGGTTTCTTATCTTGATTTTAATGTATTACCTTATAATTAAATGAAAAGATTATTTAGTTAATTACCTACACAATGGTTATATAATTTAATTTGTTCTTTATTTAAGTATATATAGTTACTCCCATATATAACTTTTGTTTGACTGGTTCTGTATAAAAATTAATTAAGTTAGTATTTCATTTATCGTATTTTCTTTCTCGAAGAAAAATAATAATCCTATAAACTCAACATGCCATATATATATATATATATATATATATACAAAAAAAACATGGCATATATATTCATTGCCAGTTTGACCCTAGCACCATACCACCGACATACCACTCCCTTTGACGCATGTACGAAAGAATTCCCACGTGAAACAACAACTAAGATATTTTTTAAATATTTTAATTTTTAAGGCATTGTGTTTGACAAATTAAAGAAGATTTTTATTTCTTTATTTTCACTAAGGACTGTAGGCATACCATATGTGCAGGATGCCCTTAAAAACCATGTTGATTACCTACAGAGAAAATATGAAGTGGTTGCCTTGAAAAGGTGTGTGGATCCTTCACATCTTTGCTTTGTGGTTTTGTTTTCTCAGTGTGTGTTCATTTACTTTTAGAACACACTTCATGCAAATAAATTATTAATCAATGATGTTATGTTGTGTTTTTCCCATTTCCAACTATCTTATTTCTTTAATATAGGTCACAATTTCTAACAGGGATGTAAATGTCCAACTTATTGAGGGGTGGTTGGTTAAGAGAGAAACACAATGATAAAATTGTATTATCTGCCTTCTTCAAATATTTGGAAGAAAGTAAGGAACACTGACAGACCTAAATTTTATAATGGTTAAATCCATACAGGTAACCTCTATAAAATACTATATTCTATCAAATTCACGTCCTTCCAAATTTTTGGGCAGAAAAGTCTGCAAATCATTAAAAACATTAACATATGATGTTATCACTAATATAAAATCAGAGCTTTGGGAACTATGGTTGTCATAATACTATTCATTATAAGCATAGATTATTATGTTTACTTTTCTATTCATAGATGAATGATCACTATTCTTCTTCTTAATCCCTTTGTTAAGAAAATGATACTAACTTTATGTTTTACCTTCTTTATGATGTAGGAATTTTTTAGATATGTAATTTTACATGTGAATTTGCATTCTAGGGATGTTGTTGCTATCATGTTTGGTAACTAAAACATGGAAAAGCTTTCTCCAGCTGTGTCATCCGCATTCACACAGTGCAAATAGAATCTTGCCTACCACCACCTTAACACAATATCTAGGTGTTACTCTGATGAACTAGCATGCCTAATATTTGTAGATCCTAGTTATGTGACTTTGATAACTTGGAACAATTTTGAAGATTTATGTGCGACAATCCTACACACAATTAAAAATTCTACCTAAATGTTGCCTTTTTTTAATATATGGCAACTCGGGATTAAAAATTTTTTTTAATCCTATTATAATAATAATAATAATAATAGTAACATGTAACATATTTAAGCAATTTTCAATTGAAAAAATTCTCATAATTTTTTTTAATTGATTGTTGTAAAGGTCGAAATTCATGATGACAAAATCAAGAAAAAGGCCATGAAGTAGTCACTACTACAAACGAATAGTGACTACTACAAACGAATTTTCATGACGTACAAAGACTGGTCTTTAACATCGATTATTTGACCATACAAAGACAGTTCTTCAATTGTCTTCGATTCTCCAACCGTCTTTGTAGCGAACACCGTTGAAAGGCAAGACTTTCAATGATGGTTATTCAATCGTCTTTGTTCCAAACGATTCTAAGACGATTCCTCCACTGTCTTAGAGGGTTTTTTTTTTTAAAAAAATTAACACTTATTCGAAGACGGTTTTAATCTAACACCATCTTCAAATAAATGTTAAATTTTTTTAGAAGCCTTCTAAGATGGTTATAGGTTAAAATCGTCTTAGAATGTCACCATTCTAAGACGATTTTTACCCTACAACCGTCTTAGAATTAGTGTTATTTTTTTTTAAAAGTCTTCTAAGACGGTTATAGGCTAAAAGCGTCTTAGAATGACGCCATTCTAAGACGGTTTAACCCTATAACCGTCTTTGAATTAGTGTTAAATTTTTTTAAAAGCCTTCAAAATGGTTATACCTTAGAACCGTCTTAGAAGATCCACTTTCTAAGACGATTTTTTGGAAAACCGTCTTAGAATTCTCAATTTTTTTTTAAAAGATATTTTTAAGACAATTTTTCGTAAAAATTGTCTTAGAAAGTAAACTTTCTAAAACGGTTTTCCAAATAACCGTCTTAAAAATGTATTTTTTTTAAAGAAAAATCTAATATACAAACTAAATGTCTTAAAAGATAATATAAATAATATTTTTAAATGATCATATAGCTACTTATTTTAATTTTAACTAACCATATGACTATATGAATAAGATTTACATGAAATGAAAAAATATCCTCATAATATATATCTCCAATAGATTTGTATATACAAACTAATAATAATCATTAATTCATAAAACAATTACCACTCTAAAAAATAAAACTAATTATGAAACTGTCAGGTTCCATACACGTGTCGTCTCTAGGAGCTCATCATTCCATTTCCTTAGAGAGAGACTGAGTTCCTTACTTGTGGTGGAT
Organism: Glycine latifolia; assembly: GCA_013407115.1. Lineage (NCBI taxonomy): Eukaryota > Viridiplantae > Streptophyta > Magnoliopsida > Fabales > Fabaceae > Glycine > Glycine latifolia. Next base: position 31,515,390 of record CM023954.1, read on the forward strand.
TGTTTCCTTTAGAATTGCTAAGTCCAAACCCATTTTCTTGAGAACTGTCGGGTTCCTTACTCGACAGAGCTTGTCTACTCTTGGGAAATGAGCTACCGGGTTCCCTTACACCCTTGTGTGGGTTGGTAAAATACAAACCCGGGGTCTTACAAGCGCTATCTGTTGTAATTGATTACAACGCTTATGCAATCGATTACATAGTGCAAAACCCATCCTTAGGACTTTATAAGGAACCAAAGGACCTCATGACCGCCTTTGGCAAAACCTTACCAAACCCAACCGACCTCGACAGAGTTCCTCCGACCTCGCCCGTTTTACTACCTTTTTTTTCCCTTGTCCAAACTTTACCCCTCTGACCGACCCTTACTGACCTTGTCCGAGTTCTACCAGTCTTGACCGACCTTGTCCGCCTTCGTCCGACTTTGTTCAGATTCTTACCTTGAGATACTATATCTAAGTGCCAACCCGGATACCTCGTACTTCACACCAGTTCACTTGTTTGTATGTGTTTATGAGTGACGCATATGATTATGTTGGTGGCATTTGAACTCGGCCTATGTGATGGCTTGAGATGAGGAATGCATTTGGATATACATAAATACCCACCGGGTGTATGGCATTATCCTAGCCAGGTTGAGTTGAGTCTGGTTTCAGGTCATACATTGATGGTGCCGTGGTGATATTCTATGTATAGACGTGAGATGCCGGGACCGGGTGGTAAACCTTGCGAGGACCATGGTCAGTGCATCGTTGGGCCCTTGTGTGGGCGGTATGTTACATAGGGGGTGTATAACGGGTTACCCTTGCGAGGAAGGATTGTGTTCCTAGCCGGGTCAAATATTGATGGTGCCTACGTAATATACGACATTTGCATGACGAAAATATGATGGTTGACTACATAGTACGAGAAGTACTGGGCGTCTGTAGGGAGATCCTTATGACACCCATTTTGGCTGATCACCATGGGGGGGTGAGTCCTGTGCACAACAGAGTGACCCTGACGTATTGCAGTAATCATTCGTACCATGGATTTTGGCCTATTTCCGGGATGGTACCACATTGCATGATGAGAATTGAGTCAAGAGCATGCATCATGCTAGATATTAGAAGTCGATTTATGAGATGATTGTGGATGTTTGTGTATGTTGGTGTTTGATGGATGCTTGGAATGTTTGTATTGATATGTTGATGACTGTGTTGCTTCTTGACCAACTTGTGTCCCTTTTCTGTTGTATTTATTGTTGTTATTTAATATGATGAACTCACATTTGTTTTGTTGTACCTTGTGGTTTGGTACCTGTGATGATCGCAAATCGCGTACGTGTGAGCAAATGGACAGCAGTAGGTGCTTTTGGGAGAGGACCGGGTTGTTTGGAGCCGCCATGTTTTGCCGGGATGTCCATGGACATGATCCCGAGCAGGAGTTGCACTTTGCTAGATGCATCCCTTATTTTTAATGGATGCACTCCTTGTTTTGCTAATTACACCCCTGACTTCTATTTCCCTTTCTATTTGTAAAACACTTAATGTATATTTTGAGACATAATCTTTTGTACTTATAATTAAATTATGTCTGGTATGTGCATACATATTTTCGAAATGTCTTACGAGTACCTCTAATTACGTTTACGTTTATTTTCTATGAGGATGGTCGTTATATGCTCGTGAAAAATTTATCATCGTTTTCACAAGTAACTAAAGGGGTGTTCTTTTTTATTAAAAATGAATTTATATCATGGTCATGAGTTAGTAATACAATAGCGACGTGGGGGGTCGTTACAGTGATCAGCCATACGAGTGTCATAAGGATCTCCCTACAGACGTGGCCCCCTAGTACTTCTCGTACTATTACAGTCAATTATCCTATTTTCGCCATGCAAATGAAGTATGTTTCTCATGGGCGCCATCAATGTATGGCCCGGCACAGGAACTTCTCGCCCTGACTAGGATCTTCATACCCTCCCATGTTACATACACACTGCCCCAAACGAGGGCTACCCCAACATGGGCCACAACCACGTATGTCTCTCATGGGCACCATCAATGTATGGCCCGGCACAGGAACTTCTTGCCTTCGCTAGGATCTCCATATCCTCCCATGTTACATGCACACTGCCCCAAACAAGGGCCGCCCCAACACGGGCTCACTGATGCACTGATCGTGGTTCTTACAAGGTCCACCACTCGGTCCCGGCATCTTACGTGTTTATACCTAGCCTCTCACTATGGCTCTATCAAGGTACAAAACATCTCAAGCCATCACATAGGCTGACTTCAATCGTAATCACATACGTCATCCACAAATACTACACATATCTATATGCATACATATATATATATACAACTCGGCTAATCTGTCTCGGCAGTTGACATCACCAACACATACACATACAACTCGGCCAACCCATCTCGGCAGTCGACATCACTAACACATACACACATACAACTCGACCAACCCACCTCGGCATCCGACATCACCAACACATACACATACAACTCGGCCAACCCATCTCGGCAGCCGACATCACTAACACATACACACATACAACTCGACCAACCCACCTCG
>CM023954.1:31527045-31544974 GCA_013407115.1 Glycine latifolia
ACGCTACGTACTGAACTTAGTCCAGCATACCATCAAGTATGTTTTGGGACTTTCACAAACACTACTCACAAGGTGTTTTGGGAGTTTACAGAATCAAAATACTGGCTTCACACGCATGCACGGGTAGTTCTTACACATCAACTCTCCTCATAAGAACACCATCAAACTCTTCACACAAAACGACAACCATCAAACATAAAACATAGTACGTCCTGTTCATTAAAAGACATAGTTTTTCTGGGAAAAACAACGTACATCAGGGATATGCAGTTATCAAACATAATAAACTCCCCTTACCTAACCAGGAGTTCATCCTACAGTTAAGCGATGCTGAAACACCGTCTTTGTGAGCGTGTCCGTTTTCTTTCGAACCTTAAGAAGGATGTTTGCCGGCCTTTGCTCTGGTCACGATGTTCCTCTTAACATAAAGGGGTTCGTGGCAAATATGGTGGTCCTCGAGGGCTGAAGGTAACATAGGGAGGTTGAGGAAGAGCGGTTTTTGGGCAAGCTTAGAGAGATAAGAGAGGAAAGAGAGAAAAGTTCAAGGAAGAAGAAAGGGAAAAGCACCCTCTGCTGCTTATAAACATGGCTAACAAGGCACGTCCACTTAATGTGCACGGCCAGCAACCACAGAACAGCAGTGTTGACTTACGTCTAATCATCCATCAAGCACGTATACCAAGGCAGAACAGTACCAAACAGTAATTACAAAAATAAACCAAATAATCAAGTATTACACACATACAAAACGTCCAGCTCAACACACTCTGAAATCCAAGGTGTTACAGTGTACAAATTTGAATTTTTTAGGGTGGTTTTTACAGGGGTAAAGAAAGTCTTAGTGGACATCAAGGACTTGAAAATGACTATAATTGGGGATGTTGGTGTTGTAACACTAGTTGAGAAGCTTAGAAAATTTTGTCACGTTGAGATGCTATTAGTTGGACAACCAAATAGGAGAAAAAAGAGGAACAAAAGAAAGAGGAGAAGAAGCCAAAAGGCAAGAAAGATCCAAATGCTGAACTTCCGAAGGTAGATGAAGCCTATTATAATCAGACCAGACAACAACAATACCCTTATTACTATTACAGAACAATGGATATTGCAATTAATATGATCACTTCAACCATTATCTAATTAATTTACTAACTTAAATATCAGTGATTGAATATGCATGATGCATGTGACTTAGCTATATAAATCCATATATTGAGGAAAAATGTACCTTGGTTAAACTCCCTACAATCACACTAAAATGGCTGTTAAGTCTTTAAATCATAAGGATTTGGTGGAGCTTCTATTTTCTCTTTTGCATAAAGCGACCTTAATGAGTACCTCGAGATCAACTTTGAAGGATAGTATTCCTAGAGCTAGTCTTGAAGCAATCCCTGCCAATGACACAAGCACCAAACATATAATCAGAAACACCCAGAAGTCAAGCTGACAATATGGGAATGCATCTTCTTTAATAATGAACATTGTGTGATTGAATAAAGTCTTCTAGTAATGTTGGGGAATATGGTGAAAATGCATCCATATTTATTGATTGGTTAGTTTAATGACTTGGTTTTTCAAGAGAACTAGCCATGAGTACTTTTTGTGTAGAGACATCATGACAATGAGGAAGAAGATAAAACATAGATGCAAATAGCATTCGGCTCAAAAAGATGTTGTGAATATATGGATTCTGAGAAAGGAATAACATTTCAAATAAAATAAAGTACATGAGTGGCATTCTTGGAATACAAATCTATATGTTAAAAAAATAATCTATTATCGTCAGCCCTTAAAAGATTTATTTTAAGTACTTTAGTTTTTATTCAAAAAGATTAATTTATTTTTATTGGCTTTAGACCATAGGTATCCTCTGTGAGAGGATATTCATGCTAGTTGATCCATGTGCTTGATGATAAAGAAATTTTTATTAAACTTTTGTATTTTGGATGTGATAAATGCTATATCTTTTTGTTTTTGTTTTACTTTCATATGCTTAAAAATCAATTATAAAGATTGATATCAACAAAACCACAATGTTATCTGCAAATGAAAATTATAATTTGAATACAGGAATGGTTTGTTTTGTTAAACTGCAGACAACCAAATTTGATTTGATTGCATGAATACTTTTTATTATAGTATTGAAAGACATAGAATGAAAAAAGTTTAAGGGCTACAAGCTGAATCATGGTGGAGATATCATAGTGAAGACTTGAATGAGAAATGAAAATGAGACAAGAATTTAGGGGTTGACAACGACATTCCATATACAAATAATGATGTCATGTAAATCTTCAATGGTTAAACAATAATTTAAGTCCTCAATTTTTTTGTTGGCCAGAGCCACAGATCCTTTGACTCGGCATTATAGCTATACTCCAATAGTAGTGAAGACACCTCTTGATGAGAACTAATTGTCATGTAATAAGTTTAAATTTCCTCAAGCTAATTGACTAGAAAAATTAAAATTACAAGCTAATTATCCAAAACCCAAAACCCATATAAGGTTGATGAAGCTACCTGAAATACCAATATATATATTTAACAAATTCCCACTTTAACCTATCATAGATTTTTTCCAAATCCACCTTGATGGCCAACCACCCTATTATCCTTCTTATTGCACATAGAGTGCAATACTTCTTGAGATTGAAATACTTCCTCTCATTGTTGATCACTCCTCTTATAATCTTAGTAATAATTCATAAAAATAATATCTTTATGATCTTAGTAATAATTGCAGTAAAAATTATATTTGTAATAATTTTTTTACAATGTATAAAAATCAAGCATTTTTTTTATTTAAATTTTGTACAATAATAAAATAAAAAATTCAATTTCTCTTTTTTGCAATCTGATGCAAACTACAAATTTCAAATTGAAGGAACATTTTTCCAACGAACACCATGGTCCATGGTCCCATCCACGCCAGTCAGTCACTCACCACGGGAGTGCGTGAGTCACACCTTTCCGCCACACGAAATCAAACTCCCCGTGCTTGCCAGCTATTTATTCCCCTCTCTCACAAAGCAATATTCTTGTTAACAAATTAACTAATTAATAGAAAACACGAAGAATCATTCCCATAAAAACTAAAATTGATAATAACAAGAACACAAAAATAGAAGGAAAAAAACAGAACAGTAAAAAAAAACACAAGATAAATAAATAAATAAATTTAAAAGAAAAAAATTGCTAACCTCTTTATTTTTGTTCTTGTAACTAAATCCTACCTAAAATTTAATATCCCTAACCTAAAAGTATTCAAATGAAATAATCATAATTTGCCATCTTAAATTTATCCTTGGAGTTTTTATCTATGTGGTTTCCATCTATCTTGTAACGGTCATTTAAGTCTTTAATTCTTCATTAATCGTTATTATGAATATTTTGTAACATACTCCTTGATCATTATAGCTCTAGAGGGGATACAAAGTTGTTCTCCATTATTAGTACGGGTCGTTAATTACTAACTAACGGGAGGTGCATGAGGGAAATCCTGAGCTAGTCGACATTTGATCAATGAAGTACACAATTCCCAATTTCGAGTGCATGAGCACTAAGATGCTTGAAAGTCTTGAATTGGTTAACATCTACCTATTGAGAAGTCTCAAATATATAAATACGAAAAGTCTTGAAGTTTGACATCTATCTAATGAGAAGTCTCAAATATATAAATACGAAGAGTCTTGAAGTTTTGAACAGATCAATATTCGACCGGTGAGATTCATCTATCTAATGAGAAGTCTCAAGCATAATTGATCAATATTTTTTATATATTTATATTTATTGATGAATTTATTCTTTAAGCTTTAAAATATATGTGAATTTATTTTCTCTTTAAATTTTTTTAAAATATAATACTTTTTTATAATAATGACTAAATCTACGTATTTTATAAATGTTACAAACTAAATTTAATGCTAATATTCTAATAAAGTACAATTATAAATCTAAAAACACATTTTAAAGAAATAAAAAAAGAAATGCTATTTTTGGCCTGGATCCAAAGGTGGAGATTTCGCTCCTCCAAAAAAAAAAAATAACACCCCTCGAAAACGCAATCATGGGTGGCAGAAACAGAAGCACGGTACCACGAACCAATCCCAACCTTTCGGTTCCCCCACAAATAAAATAGTTACCATAAATCACTATTGGTTGCTTGCTGCGAGCGACTCCCTCTATCTATCTCTCACATACACTTTCCTTCTCTCTCTATCTCTCTCTATCTCTTTTTCTCTCACCCAGATCTTGCAGCAATGGCGAGCGCTCCCACTCAACGAGAAGAGTTCGTGTACATGGCGAAGCTGGCGGAGCAGGCCGAGCGCTACGAGGAGATGGTGGAGTTCATGGAGAAGGTCTCCGCCTCCGCCGAGAGCGAGGAGTTGACCGTGGAGGAGCGCAACCTCCTCTCCGTCGCCTACAAGAACGTGATCGGCGCTCGCCGCGCCTCCTGGCGCATCATCTCCTCGATCGAGCAGAAGGAGGAGAGCCGTGGCAACGAGGACCACGTCTCCGTCATCCGCGACTACCGCTCCAAGATCGAGGCCGAGCTCTCCAACATCTGCGACGGAATCCTCAAACTCCTCGACACGCGCCTCGTCCCCTCAGCCGCCTCCGGCGACTCCAAGGTCTTCTACCTCAAGATGAAGGGAGACTACCACAGGTACCTCGCCGAGTTCAAGACTGGCGCTGACCGCAAGGAGGCCGCCGAGAGCACGCTCTCCGCCTACAAAGCCGCTCAGGTTTGCTTTTTCTTTTTTCTTTCGGTTTTATGATTTTTATTTATATTTTTTTGTGATGTAGATCTGTGTACGATTTGACTGATTATGTGTATATTGTTCGCACGAGCGAGAGGAAATCCCACGCGCGCGATTTGGTGGATTTTATTTTAGAATAGTGGAATCTTTTACGGTAACAGTGATTTTTTTTAAGCGAAGGAAGTTGATTTTTGAAATTACTTGTTTAAAATTGAAAATATTGAACTTTATCGAATTGTTTTTGCGTGCGTATTTGATCTATGGTTCAATACATGTGATTCTGCAAATTTTAGGTTAGAAATAGTGGAATCTTTACGATAGTAGTATTTTTGAAGCGAAGGAAGTTGAAATTTTGAAATTACTTGTTTAAAATTGAAAATATTAGATTGTTGAGTCGTTTTTGTGTGCGTATTTGATCTATGGTTCAAAACATGTGATTCTGCGTTGCAAATTTAGGTTGGAAATAGCGGCTTTTTGAAGGGAAGGAAGTTGAAAATTTGAAATTGCTTGTTTAAAATCGAAAATATGAAATTATTGAATCGTTTTTGCGTGTGTTTGATCTGCGGTTACTTCCATTTTGTGGCTTGAAATTGATCTGTGGCTTTCTAGAACTGTGGATTTTCTTTTGTTTGAATGATTTGCTTTGATTTTGAAGTTTGGATTCCGCGTTTTTTTTGTTTTGATGTTTTTTTTTTGTTTGACTGTGTTGCGTGCACTGCAGGACATTGCTAATACCGAGTTGCCTCCAACTCACCCTATCAGGCTTGGTCTTGCTCTGAACTTCTCTGTGTTTTACTATGAGATTCTTAACTCTCCTGATCGGGCTTGCAGCCTAGCAAAACAGGTTAGTGTTTAGAGAAACTGATATTTCATTTTCCTTTCCATAATCTCCAATTTGACTACTTTCAGTTTTTTCTGTGGTAAAAACATGATTATGGTAGTATGTAGTGAAATGTTCGAAGTTCCATGAATTGGAAAAATATCCATTTCATTGCAAAAATTGCATACTATCGTTTCAGTTATGTTGAATTAACGTTATTTGTTGTGGTGACTAGATAGGGTATTGTTTAATGATAAATGATTGTTACTTGATAAATTTGGTTCGCTTGTTCTAAATTGGTATTTAATCGTGTGAACATTTCTGTTAATTTTGATATTTTCACTAGGCTTTTGATGAGGCCATTGCTGAATTGGATACATTGGGAGAGGAGTCATACAAGGATAGCACTTTGATCATGCAACTTCTTCGTGATAACCTCACCCTCTGGACCTCTGACATGCAGGTATGGCTCTTTAGATTTTCACCATATCTTTTGCATCTTATTCCTTCATTGTCTTTTACTCCTAGTGAATCTATTTATTGATTACGGTTGTTATTTTGTTGTGGTTTCAGGACGATGGTGCAGATGAAATTAAAGAAGCCGCACCCAAAGGTGACGGGGAACAAAATTAAACATACCATACTCTGCTGATTAGTCATTGAACTTCCCTTCTGTAATGTTTTCAAAGGGAGAAGGTGTTGAATGCTAATCTCGATGTTACTGAGATTTTGGGCATTCATGTTCTTCGTTATGAATTGTGGATGTACTGGGCTATTTTAGTTTGTCCTTCCATTTGTACGCGTTTCTGAACTGCCTATTTTCTTAATGACACTGAAATTTCCATTATGATGCTGTTTAGAATATTACCAAGATGTTGTTCTCTTTAGCAAACTACGTATTGCTCATTATTTTAGAGGATGTGAAGGTGTGACACCTTTCATTTGTTGTTATTCTAAAGCCTCGGAACCATAACTCTGATCGATTTTAATGTGTTTTTTATTGTGAGGATTGTAAACTTCATATGTTTAGGTGGTCTGGTTTTGTTGTTCTTGAGCGCTATTTTAGTGCAATGCACATGGGGTCATGGGAGAAGTGTTTGATATAAAAAGTATGATTTCTAATTTTCAAATGTTTCTCTTCGTTTGATAATTTAAGTGGCTGGATTGGAAGTAGTGAGAAAACGTTAACTACAGTGACTTTGGAGTTTGCATAGATGACTCACGATGCTGTCATGGCTTTCGGTGGAACCAAGGCGGAGCGTAAAAGAACAAGGCACAATAAGCATGCGTAGTATAAAAATAGGCACAGAATGCATGGGTAATAAAAATAATCGCTCCCTTAACAAGCCTAATAACAAGGCACAATAGGCAAAGAATAAAAAAAGCACAATTTTGGATAGTTGGTCAATATGAACAACTTGACACGTCGAAAATGTTAGGTTGCACGAATCAATGATGCTTCTGATTCGATACACCTTTTGACTATAATCCTTACCAATGCCAACGTCAGAAACCAACATCCCCCGTAAAACAGTGAACAATTACGAGATAAAATGAAAAAAATAAAATAATGAGATGTTATATTGGTACAATAAACATATATAAATAAGAGAAAAATAAAGAGAAAAATATGATAAAGAAATAAAATAGAAATAAAATAGAGAAAAAAAAGCGGTATATTAATAAATAATTCTTTTTCTTAAATACTATTGATTATTATATATATACTAAATAATAGTATATAATTAACTTCAAAAATATTATTATATTTATTAAATTAAATAAATAAATATAAGTTAAAGTAGATAATATAAATATAAATTATATTATAAATATAATTTATTAAGGTAGATGTTCCCAATATTATTATTTTATCTTTTTTAATCACCACAGATTTCATTAGGAATAAGATTCTTTTTTTTAATAGGTTGTCTATCAAGATGGTGTGACATGATATTATAATTGTTAGATAATATTATCCTCTAAATTTGTGGTTAAGAGTTTTATCCTTGTACGTATAAAAAAAATATATTTAAAGATGTTAATCAATTGAATAAATCTCTGTACCTCTGAGAGATTAATTATTAGCTTTTCGAAGGATACCTTAATTCATAAATAAAAAATAGATTGTCAAATGGATAGGTTTTGCTGACCGACTTGAATATGTATAACATTTAGACCCTAATTATCGGTCAAATCAAGCGGTGCACAACAACCTAAGCTATTCGATCCATTTACCTGACTAAATTATTATTGTTATTTGTTTTTTATTTTTTTGTTGTTATATGAATCAACATGTATACCATTTCGTGATTAGATTTATTCATTCGTTGTTAAATGGTTCTTAAAGTAGAGTTAGTTAATGTTGTTGAGTCATAAGTGTAATGAATCGTTATTAAAGTTTGTAACAACAGCAGCAAATTAAATATTAAAGTATTTAGTGGTGTAGAACTTGTTCCAAATTATAATATCATTTTGAAGGTATCTCAATAAAATATACAGTAAATAGTCATTTTTATTCTTGATGTATAGAGTATTGATAATTTTATCTTTAAAAGATGAAAATTTAAATTTTAGTTTCCAAAAGTAGAAAATGTGCGACAAATTCATTCATACATTAACTTCATATGTTACTATTAATGAAAGAGTTTATATGACACATTTATGGACAAATTTGTCAACACTCTACATATTCAAGAATGAAAATAACTATATATCCAAAATATAATTTAATATTCATCTTTTCTCTTTGTTGATCGTTACAAACATAAAATTACAATAAAACTTAAAAAAAGGAAAACAAATGTAACAACCCGTATATACTCGGTTCATTAACATTGATTTATGGTCATTAAGCGCAGCAATTATCACAGATAATCAATTCGAAAGCGATAACTAAAATGACGTCATCAATCGTCATTAACAACACCCACTATACATCATATATGGTGAATTCTCATAATATACACTGTGTATACATAACAAAACTATACAAAACCCTCTCTCCGCATACAAAACATTAGGCATAAATCAAAAGTAGAGCTAACATACTCTCAATCCTATGCCTAAGGTTCTCACAGAACCTATCCCTGCTCGGGCCTCTTGCCCTGAGATCTCTCAGCTGCTCCCTGAGTGTCACCTGCAAAAACATAACTCCCAACACGGGTGAGATAACAATCTCAGTAAACTCAGGGTTCTTGGAGGTCTTTCCTCCCCCTGGTTCACTTTCATGCATATAATATCAAAATTGGCATTACAACTAGCCATCACAACTCTCAAGCCATAATAACACATATACATATGTCTCAAGGGTTTATCAGTACCCTTTTCATAACATACATCATCATCATTTAGCCATCACGACCCTCAACAGTTCACAACACCTTAAAACACAATCACATGTACATGGCACATCTGTATCTATATCATTTATCAATTCCTGAGGAAGCTACATCCATCTATATGGACACTTTTCTCATCAGGACTTCCTATCTTTGCCTGAGGAAGATCATCCACTGAAGGGCTCTCATTCCCTTAGGACTCTTATCACTTACTACCTGAGGAAGATCATCCACTGAAGGGCTCTCATTCACTCAGGACTCTTAACCACTGCCTGATGAAGATCATCCACTGAAAGGCACTCATTCATTCAGGACTCTCAAACTCTACCTGAGGAAGATCATCCATTGAAGGGCACTCATTCGCTTAGGATTTCCACTCACTGCCTGAGGAAGATCATCCACTGAAGGGCACTCATTCTCTCAGAACTTACGTCACATAAACCTATTCTACCTCCACCCTATCACCGCATATACCTCATAGAGGTTCTCGCTAACACAGTACACTATCCTAGTGTATATCTCATTCAACATCATCTCAATCGCCCACAATATATCATTCACTCAGATGTCTACGCATATAGGCATCATATACATGCCTCAATCACAATCAGTAACAGGACTTACTCAGACATGTACATTCTATTCTATTCTATTCTACTGTCTAGAGAAATCTCACATCAATCAATACACATAGCCCCAATCCATGTATCTCAAGTACAGGATTTCAATCCAAACAGTAACACACAATTTTCAATATACATGCATTAACTCATACAATAACCATTACTCTCACTGGAGTATGGTGGAACACAATTAGTGGGAAACACTCCCAAGAACAAAGAGTTTACCTGGCAATGCAGTGCTCTGCTGTCCAATCCCTGGACTGTGGTCTCCGCCACCGACACCCTTGGTGTCACGCCCTATACAAAGGCACACACAAGCAAGAATCATCAACGGTCCTCAACCGTTCAAAAGAAAAGCAAAACATTCCCTTTCCATTTAAACCTCTTTGTCTTCTATCTTAGAGTTATCTGAACTACTCATCTTATAGGCTACTCACAGACCCTCAACAAGGTCTATCCCAGCCTAACCAAGGTACTAGAGTCTCCCAAAGACTCTGCACAAGTCAATTCTATCAGTTCAATTGCCTTCATCCAGGCCAAATATCAACATTTATCAAGTTGGCTAAAATGGTTACTTCAACACTTTTTCACCGTTTATTTAGCCTCCTGAACATCTTTTGTAAAAGCACCTAGGCTCAAACTCATCATTATAACATCAATCTTCCTACTCATACAGATGTCAGAGTCAAAACTAAACTTTATCAATACTCAAGTTTCAAAGCTCAGTATTCATCAGAACAACCCCCTGAGCATACTTTTCTAAAGAACCTAAGCCTAATTCCAGCCCTATCACAAATGGGTTACTATTCATCCCATGAACAAATTCCCAAATCAATTGGTAAAACTTAAGTTTCTTACCTCAAAACTGTCGAGGAAGGCTGGAGGATCACTTCTCCAAGCTCTAGTGTCCTTAAATCGCCTTCTTTCCCTTCCAAACACAGTTTTCCCAAGTTCCCTAGAGAACGGGATCTCTCTGATTGATGGTTTTCTCAAGAAATTGAAGCTGGAATCTAATCCATCAAGAGGTTCTAATCACTTTCCTAGTTGGTTATCAAGTGTTTAGGTGAATAATGGAAAATATATGAAGCTTTTCACTTCATTAATGAAGGAAAGGGCTCAGAGGAAGAAGAAGAAGCAGTTTTGAAGCCCAAAAACGTAAAAATGGCCTTTTATAGGCCCCCAGCGAGAGTCTCACGCTACCAGCGTGGCCCCCCACGCTACCGGCGTGGAAATCCAGTGGAAAATGGTTTTCTGGAGCACTTCCCACGCTACCGACGTGGCTCCTTCAACTCTAAATTCGTCGCTAAATCCGTCACTAATGCTTTTGTGACAGAAAATTAGCAAATTTACACTTTTCTTTTTTTTTCTTTTATTTATTTAACCTTGGTTATTATAACAAACATAAGTTAGAATAAACATAATAATAAGCATAATATTGATTAATAAGCATATTTTGTTTGTTACTCTAAAATTTCTATGATGACAATATTATGTAGTGACAAAATCAAGTTGAGTCTCATTTTTTTGTAAAGATTTACTTAATAATTGTACATTTTTGTTTAAGTCTCATATTTTTGGTAAAGTAGTGTCGCATTAGAAATTTAAGAGCAAAAATATGAGATAATACATTATCCAAAATATGAGACTCAAACAAATTAAAATGCGCAACTATTAAATTAATCCTTACAAAAAAAATGAGACTCCACTAGATTTTGTTATTACATTTGTTACAATAGAAATTTCAGAGCAACATATATATTATATTTATTAAACAATATTATGTTTATTATTATGTTTGTTCTACCTTATGTTTGCTTTCATATTTTTTTAATGTTATGTTTGCAACAATTGAAAAAAAAGAAGAAAATGAAGATTAAATTATATTTTGAATGAATAGTTATTTTCTTCACATGTGTAGAGCGTTAACAAATTCGTCCCTGAATATGGCTCGTAGACTCTTTTATTAATGGTACCATATGAATGAATTTGTTGCACTTTTTCTACTTTTGAGACTAAATTTTGAATTTTTTTTTCTGAAAATAAATTTATGAACACTTTACGTATAAAGAGACAAAAATAACTATTTACCCTAAAATAAAATCATATTTGCGGAAGAGTTAAATAAACATTTTGTGTTCTACTTATCGATAGAGAAACCATTAGTGGGATCAAATTAGAAGGGTTTTTTTTTTTTTTTCCTCAGCACGGATCAAACTAGAAGGTAATCCATATGATACTAGTAGATACGTTTATACCATGAACAACACTTTGTCCATTGGCACTTTCTATATTGTTTATCGAGTTTGACTGACTATATAGGTTAAGTTACCGTGGTATTTTTTATCATGGTAATTTCATCAGAACTAATTTCCTTAGAAGTTTATTATTCTTCGTTATCTTTAAAATCTTTTTATTGCCTAATTGCCTGAAAGAGTGTTTTGGCACTATACACATAAACTTGGCCATACCCAATCTGTCAGTTTTGCTTACGTTGAAATAATGTTAAAATGAAGAAGATAAATTATTTTGCTCTGGTTTCTAAGTTTGAATAAAGTTTGTTCTTTTTTTCTCGCAAAAGTGTTAATCATTGTGATGTTCTGGGAGAGTTTGATTAAACTCATAATTTAATTCAATCAAATTTGAATCGGTGAAATGGGTTATTTTTTAAGAGAAATTGTAAAATCTAATCAATTCACTAACAAGTTGGTTTGAGTTTAATTAACAAGTCATAATATTAATTTTTTTTATTGTTTTTTAAATTTTAATATTTTTATAAGTTAAAATTTTATTAAAATGCACCAAAACTTAACACAAATTAATATCGTACATGATGCATCTTATATCCAAATTTATAAGCTAATATAAAAGAAATAAAACAAAAACAAATATAATAATAATAATAATAATAATAATAATAATAATCTATACTAATAATAAAGGAAATACTCTCATTTGGTTTCTACATTTTATTAGACATTTTTATCCTTAAATCAATTTTTAAACTTTAAAATTTTTCTTCTAACCTACTATAACTTTGCACTACTATATTATTAATTTTTTTATTTTGTTACTTCTTCTTTGTTTACTGTATTTAACTTCTGTTTTTTTTTTTGTTTTTATTTATTATTTACAAAATTTAGAGAGACATGGAGTGCGTCTCTTTCCAAAGTAGTAATAATAACAATAATTTAACATTAAATAAAAAATGAATAAATCGCATCAACTAGTCAACAAGTTCATAAACCTAATTCAATAATGAAGAAGTTTGAATAATTTGGTTCTGATAGAAATATATTGAATAAAAAATAAAATGAGTATCCACTTACCTTTCAAACCACAAACATTAAGCATATAATTCAGACTTATATATTTTTTAATAGGAAAAGAAAAAATATATTAATATAAATGGACTTTTACATATATATATATATATATATATATATATATATATATATTTGTGTGTGTGTGTGAGTGTTGTGATTCGTGTCATATACATGTAAATTTTTTTTTCTAAATATTTTTATATAATAAATTTAAAATATATATTTTAAATATTTTTAGTAAGAATATGTATATTTTCTACTTGCTTATTCTACCCATTTAGTTATTAGTTATTGTTGTCTATTATTAATGATTGTTATATATATAATAGAATTTTTTTATTTATAAAATGAAATTTTCAATCATGTTTTTTTAAATTAAAACTTAAACTCATGAGACGTGTGTTACTCATAACATATATGTTATATATTATGATTTATGATATAAAACATTTTAAGACTTTATCATATAAGAATTTTTAAAAATTTTGTATTAAGAATTATAAACTAAAACTGATACTTTTGTTCTAGATATCAATAATGTATCATAAATATAACAAATTTTTAAGTTATTTAATTATGATTGTGTAGTATAAATATGGAAATAATAAAAATAAGAATTAAATTTATGTTCACTCAATAAATTATTTATGTTTTATGTTAATTTGAATATGTTGTAATTTTGAATCAAAATATATTAATGTTATTAATTAATCCTAATTAATATATATTACTCCTAATTACTTTAAATTAAATATTTTTTAAAAATTATTGAGCATTTCATGTTGAATATTTTTATTTTATGTTTAAAATATATTTTTTACTTAATTATAATGAATTGGTGATGCTCGTGTGATCTTTGACCAAGAAAAAAAATGAACGGATATTTTATCACACTTAATGAAATTATATATTTTTCCATAAAAAATAGAATTATGTATTTTAACATATATATTAATCAAATCAAAATTAATTTATTTGTTAATTTTTATGCAAAAAAAAAAGATATTTCTATTTGTTTCTAAATTTTAAAATTTCTTTAATTAATATCAATTTTTTCTACTTAATTTACATATACACTTATTTAATTATTGATACGTATAGTTATCTTAGATTGAATTATCTTTGAAGATACATTCTTTTGTCCTTTTTTGTTTCCTTGACCACATCTTATTCTCTAACTTTGTTTGAATTAAAAATAGAAATACTAGATACTAATAAATTTCATGATTACATATAATGATTGTGAAATCATACTAAATGAGAAGATACTATAAAAATTATTTTTATTTTTTAATGTCATAACTATCTTAAAACAATTTTGTATGCAATTGTGCATAAATTATTATGTGTATAAATAAGTGTGAGACTAACACATAAACAAAAAATGGTGAAGGACACCAAGAAGGCTATCATTCATAATTAACAAAGATATTTATTTAAAAGGTTTAAATGTAATTTTGGTATTTCTATTTTGGTCAATCCGCAATTTTGGCTTCTCCATTTTAAAATAGAAGAAACATTTGTCTCTCTCTTATACAAAAACTCCATGATTTTAGTTTTCTTATTTTAAAAATTTTATAATTTGGTCAAATTCTTAATTTTGTCTATGGTTATTTATTTTATTTTGTTATAGTTGAACCTTAGACCTAACATATATATTTAAGGTATTTTCAAAATATGATTTAATTAATTATAATGTAAGAAATAAAAATAGAAAAATTTAATATTGAACCAAAATTATAGTTTTTTTAAAATATAAGAATCAAAATTGTGAATTTTCTAAAATAGAAGAACAAAATATCTGTATTTTAAAATGGAAAAACTAAAATTGTAGATTGAACAAAATAAGGGAACCAAAATTGTATTTAAGTCTATTTAAAATTGTGTATAAAATATTTATTCATTTTCATATTCATTATTTGGCAATTAAAACATATGTTATTACTTGTATACTACTAATAATAATAATAGGTATGCAGTAAAAATATATAATATGTATAATTATTTAGTCATTTTTATTATTATAATAATAATATAAAAATTTGCAATCAATTGTCATAGTTACATTACAATTATCATATAATTTAAAATAAATTCTCTTTTAAAAATGAATGTATTGTTTAAAGCTCTTGAGAATGACACATGTAAACATTCCTATTAAAAATATTTATGTATATATTATTATAGATAGATTATAATAATTATAAACCACCATATTGCAATCAATTATTATAATTATATTACAATTATTATATAATTTAAAATGAATTCTCTTTTTAAAAAAAATCAAATGAAGTTATTGCTTAGAATTCTTGGAAACAACACATGTAAACATTCCTATCGAAAAATATTTATATATATATATATATATATATATATATATATATATATATATATATAGATAGATAGATAGATAGATAGATAGATAGATAGATAGATTGATTGATAGATAAGATTTACTAATTTATACTCACTTAAATTTAAGGGATTTTTGCATTAGTGCAAGATCTTGTTGTATTTACATGTAGAGAATGAGGGAATAGTTCATGTTTGATTTTTACTATGTGTAAAATTTCATTAAATCAATGATAATTACATATTATGAGTGTGATTAGTCTTTAATCTAATGAGTTTAGAAACACTTGAAGTCTCTTATTTAGGACAAAAAATAAAATTTACACGAACTTATTTTTTAAATTTCTTAAAATATATTTAAGGTATAACTTGTTAACTTATTCAAACTATAAAATAAGTGAAAATGTATGATTAAACCTCATACTTTAGACCAGACTCGTAGCTCATATGATAAAAAAAAAAAAATCTAGAAATTTAGTGTGAATACCTTTAAAGAAAACATCCCAATTTTTTATTTATAAATTATCATCTACATAACTTTCTAAGCAATAAGTCATTAATTTAAGGTTAAGAATACTTATATTAACATATTGAGTAAATTATACATATCTTTTATGATATTTAAGAAAATTACATGTCTCTTTTTCTTTTGTAAAACCTATGCATGTCCTCATGAGATTTAAGGAAATTGCACATATCTTTTTTTTTTTATTTTTTAAAACTTATACAAACTCTCTAAATATCGTCTAAATATTTGAAAGTAACAAATAATGTAACTTGATAATATTGATTAAAAAAGCTAAAAATATATTTTTCATTCTCATAAATATAAATATATTCAGGATTGCTGAAACTTTATTTTATCTATTTTTCTTATTTGCAAAATTTAAATGTTATTTTTTGCTAAAAGTTAGGTTTGAGGACATATGAATCTATATGTATGTTATTGTAGAAAGCTACAAATTTGTTTTACATAATTTTTTTAAACTTTTTTTAGTCAAAACTATATATACACATGAATTACCGTAAAATATTTAGATAACATCTAAAGAATTTATGTAAATTAAAAAAAAAACTTATATAATTTTCTTAAATATCAAAAAAGATATATAAAATTTTTAAACTTCAAGAAAAAGAAAAACATGTGTATATTTTTGAAAAGGTGAACAAACATATATAATTTTTTTAAACATCAACAAAGTCACTAGTCATTTAGTCTAATATCATCGATCGTGGATTTTACACCATTTCTAAAAAAGTCAACACTTTTACGTCCAACTATTCTTACTTTAGAAATCTAATCAAATCAAATTACAAATTATAACATCATGACTCACGCAACGTACAAAACAAGTTCAAAGATCTCTCCATCCAGTGCTCGAAACCGGCATAGTCGGTGAAAGGGGCACCAACGCATTGAAGCATCCAAAAGTGACCGGCGAAAACGGTATCTGAAACTCTGACTCCGAAGAAGACGGCACCGAGTTCCGCAGAAAGCTGCGCATGTACGCTGAGACGGGAGACTCCGCGTGGACGGTGGGTAACGGCTGCAGAGGCGACGGAGTCGCGACGGAGACGTTTCCGAAGTTCGGCGGCGGGGGGCGGTGGCTAACAACTTGCGGAAGCGGTGGCGGGCGCAAACGGTGGAGGCGAGAGCTTGAAACCAGTTTGGGCTGCGGGGTGTGACCGGGTGAGCCGGTCAGCTTTTGGACCATGTCCCTGAAATCGTTCTTGCTGATGTTGTACACTTGTGGCTGAGACTCGGCGGGGAGAGCGTGTTGTTTGTTGAAGGTGTTGTTGTGAGTGAGGCTTTGAGAAGAAGAGTCAACAAAAGTGGGTTTCTTAATGTTGTTGGGTTTGGAGATGTTATGTGAAAACTTGTTGAGTTGTTTCAGATAGTGGTCTCTGTTATTAGTAGTAGTAGGAAAAGATGATGATGGGTCTAAAGGAGATTGATAGTGTTTGTGATCCATTACTCTTTTTTCTCTTTCACTCTATCTGGGTTAGTAGAGACTAGAGAGTCTTGAAGAATAAGGTGTATATATATGGATATACAGACAACAAATGTTTGATCTGATTAATAAGTAACAAACTCATATCTTACAAAAATTGCTTCAATTTGGTTGTTAAGGTGAAAATCGTTTTAATAGATAATATTATCACTCATTAAATCTTGTTAGAGAGACTTGAAGAGTAAAGTGTATATATGTATGTGTGTAGAACTAACAAAGTTAGTCCAATTGATAAAGAATAAATATACATCTCATAAGTCATTATGATTTACGTTTTGTAAGTGTTTATTGAGTCATCAAACTTGTTTCATAAGTAATCAAAATCTAAGTCACCTAAAGTTAGTAATATCAAAAAATATGTATAAAGGTACAGAGGAGACGTTGGGGGAAGATTAATATTTTTGGGGCTTAAAATATACGGTCAAGTTATTCATCAAAGTGTTTGTTGCCAATCACTATAAGAATAATTAATGAGTAAAGGAGTGAGTGATGAAATTAATAGATGGGGAGAAAAGAAAAAGGAGACATATATGGCCGTTTGTTTTTCTTTTTAATGGATGTATAATGTAGATGAGGGGTCGACCCCATAAGAGGGCCGGTTAATAAATCAAACTTTGACTGTACGTTATACAACAAATTTGAATATAAAAAGTGTTATATATATATATATATATATATATATATATATATATATATAT
>CM023954.1:31549974-31577410 GCA_013407115.1 Glycine latifolia
TAAATAAAGAGAGAGATAAGAAGGAAAGACAACAAAATATAATAAGATAAATAACATGATATATATGAAGATAAAGAAAAAAGATTTGTATAATAATTATTATAAAAATAACATTACTATTTCGATTTTAATAATATAACAATAACAATGAGTAGTGAAGATTATAGACGCCCCCACCCCACCCACCCACACACATGTTCGAAACTTAAATCATAATTTTGAGATACTTAGAAGTATTTTTTGGAAATTTTTTTGACCAAATCCTCTTTAGGCATTTGCCAAGGGCTTCTCCTCTCAATTTCGAGTGTTTTGACATAAACTACTCCTCAATTGGATATTTCAGTCAAAAGTTATGACCGTCCGAAATTTATATACGCATCGCTCCACATGACACATGTCAGGAATGGGTTACGCCCAGAACTGGACAGGACTGGTCATGCCCAGAACCAGGCATGACTGCCCCCCTAGTTACTCCTGATTCTGGGCGTGACCAATCCTATTCAATTCTTAGTATGACCCAAATACTAAATTGATAATATGTTTCAAAACAGTGTCAAATTTATAATTTTTTATTAAAAATGTAATATTTAGATTCTTTTCTGAGTATTTTAACCCAAAACCTTGCACACAAATACATCAGAGGGACACGAACTCAAACCGTTTTAGCTTCTCCGAGTTTTGACCTACAACACTCTCGAATCCCCTCTTGCGTGTTGTAGCCGCCCCGTGACCATCAATGGCGGAAACTGCTGCCGACAAATCCCAATCTCTGGCTGAGGTACTCTTTCTTCCTTCATCTCTCTTCAATCTCTTTTCTCCTTTCAATTCCGCTTCCAGAATCTTCGTTTTCATTCGAGTTCCTTTTATCTTATCAATCAATTGGAAATTACAAATCAGACACTGATTTAGTTAATCCACAATCTGGATTACTTTGAACTAAATCTTGATTAGGTTTCAATTGTACAGTTTTTTTTTTCTTTGGTAGGATAGTGTTTTTAAAGTGCTTCTAGTGTATGCCATTAAAAATTGAAATTTGAGCTTAATGTAATCAATGCATGACATTTTCTGATCTGTTACATCTACCGAAAATTCTAAGCCTGATCTATATCATGGACGCCTAGTCAAGTCTCTATATTGGCCAAATAACGTTATTCTAGGGTATATTGTTTTAGGTTTTGGTAGAATTGATGTTAAATTAAAATAATTGAGGTTTGAAAAAAAGGTTATGTTTGGGACTAGTTTAAAAATGAGAGAATAGAAGGGTTTATTTTTGTTTCAATGATAATGTAAAATCACTTTTGAACTGTAATTATTGATTTGTTTTTGTGGGTGTGTAGACATTGAATCAGTTTTGTCAACGGAAAAGCAGAAGATTTCCAATTCTCTCAAAAAGTCAAAATCAATTCTGCTCATTGCAGAGTGATTTTGTTTAAAAAAAGCTCAAACATGAGGAAATACTATTGGAATGAATTTTATCTGCTGCAATTGGGGTTTTGAATCAACCAATCTGACATTAATCTTGCATTCAATTGTTGTATTAGACCTGCTGCTTATTTTATATTGCTTATATTATGAGAATGACAAAAATAATTGATACTAGGTAGACGATACAACATTGGGGATTTTGCAAGTTATATATATATATATATATATATATATATATATATATATATATATATATGTCTGTATGCGTAGTCCTTTAGTATATGGCTAAATAATGGAGTTGCCAGCTTTATTCTCTGTCGATGATAAATCATTTATTTGAACTCCATGTCATGGACATTGGAATCTTCATAGATAGAATTGCTGAGGTATGGTGTGTTGCTAGCTTCTATCTTTCCAGATAGGTAGTGATGGCCTTTTCCCTGAAATTCCTCAGCTCAATGTATAATGTTTTACGCCTTGACTTTGTGTTCTTTGTCATTATGATGGCCGGTCTTCTGTTGTCATATAGAGTGTAAGATGAAGATAGTGGGTGACAATTGTTTTCTTGACTTGCAGGAATATTATGTGAAGGACAAGCAAACAGCTGTAGTTGAAAAACCTGTTGAGGTCAAAGAAGTTGAAACAGAGGAGGCTGCTTCTGAGGAACCCGTTGCTGAGAAAACTCTGGAAGAAACAACTCCTGTTGCCCCTGCAGTTACTCAGGAAAGCAGTGAAGTCGCCCCTCCTCCTGCTGAAGAAAGCACTGAAGAGCAAAGTAGTGGAAATGTTGAAGAAAATTCTGGCAATGAAGATGCAGCTGAAGAGACCCCTGAAATTAAGGTAACATTTATTTAATTGAATCACTTTTCTAGGATTGATACTTGAGTGCATGATTAGCAAGGTCAATATTCCTTCCTTCAATTTGTTCATATTTATGCTATTATTATTTTCCAGCTTGAAACTGCTCCAGCAGATTTCCGTTTTCCAACTACAAATCAAACCAGGCATTGCTTTACCCGATACGTTGAATATCATCGGTGAGTCATACTTGGTTGCCTTTTATTTCCACTGAGCTCATTGTTCACACTTCACACACACTATTCATTTATTTTAATCTTTGAAACTCTTGTGCAGATGTGTAGCTGCAAAGGGAGAAGGTGCACCAGAATGTGACAAGTTTGCCAAATATTATCGTTCTCTTTGCCCTGGTGAATGGGTATGTATTTTAGCATTGGACATTGTTGATTATCTGCTAAGCGCCAGGGCCATCTTGTCCAATGAGATTTATTTACTGATATTTATTTTTGCCAACATAAAATTTCCATCAGTTTATGGTCTTATTGTATTCTATTTTATGGAAATGGAGTTACATCTTTTACTAGTAATATAAATTCTTGTAAAATATTTTATGATATGCTACAATTTTAGCATTTCTTTTATTTTTTTATCCACTTCTCATGATATTTGACTTCATGCTAAATAGAAAAGTATTGAAAGATAGACATGGATATCTATGAAAAATGACACTAGAATAACAACCTTAGTTATTAAATATGTAAGGCTGCTTTATGGAGAGGAAGATTTCCTTGTTTTCATGTATAGAGATTAGAGGGAGTTCTTAAGTTGTGGTTAATGTCCTATATATTGGTAGATGCATGATACTTTGGACACTCAGTTTTAATTTCTATCAGCTAATGTATCTCTTTATCATCTTTAACATGTTATTATTCCTTCTCAGATAAACCATGCTTCAGTTACTTGATAAAGTACTTCATATGAAGATCTTCATTTTCTTCAAATGATTAGAACCATTTTTTTGTTGTTTACAACAATTAGAACCTCCTTGAAGGGAAAGCCCCACTTGATTGACTTGTAAAGCATTAACAAGAGAATAAACCCAATGTAATTAGAGATGAGTGTTATGTCGTATGTGTGGAAATCCTTGACAAGGTAGGATCAAGAATGAGTGGGTTAAAGAGTAAGTTGGAATAGTACCTATTGTAGAAAATATGGTAGAGTCTTGTCTTAGGTGGTTTTTGGCATATGTGAAGACCCATAGAAGCTCTAGTAAGGAGAGTAGATCATATGGAAGATAACTCTATAGCTAGAGAGTAAGTTGGGACTTGGGAATGATAGTACCTATTGTAGAAAATATGGTAAATCTTGTCTTTGGTGGTTTGGGCATTTGCGAAGACCTATGGAAGCTCTAGTTAAGGAGAGTGGATCATGGCAGATAACCCTATCTAGCTAAAGGTAGAGGGGAGAAACATCATGTCATCATTTGATTCATGTAGTTAATCCCACTTGGTAGGAAAAATGCTTAGTTTTTGTTGTTGTTAACGTTCTAAACACTTTTGGAGAAGATTAATGTCTGATATAATTCACACAAGTAGTGCGTAGTGATTCTAGCTGGCTTATATATTACTTAAATTGATTGTCACTTCCCACATGTGTGAGGGCTAACTCAAGTTTCACATTTAGAACCAAAAAGTGAGTTACTACTTACTTGGCTTTAGTGTTCAAAATTATCATGGGTAATATCTAGTATTTACAGTAACTTGGTATTTTAAATAGATGCTTGATGATTACATTTTCAGTAGCAGTTGCCATCAGGTCAAATACATATAATTTTGATTTCTTTTTCATTTCTTCTTTTTCTTAATGGCTTATGTAGACATTTAAAAAAAATGTTTCTTTTTTCCTGCTACTACCAATCTTGAAATTGTGAATATGTGCTAACATCCTGTTTTGATTACTTTGCCTATGCATCAGATTGACAGATGGAACGAGCAAAGGGAGAATGGAACATTCCCAGGCCCGCTGTAGGTGGTGCATATCTGAAATGGCTGCACAATTCGTTTTTCAGTATTATATTTCAAATTGCTAGAGATAAACTCCCATACATTTGGGGAATGTACGCATTGGCCTAATAAGAAATTTTGGATATATGTTTGAACTAAGCTTGAGTTATACAATTTTCAGGAAACGCTTCTGGTGAAATTCCCAGAGATATATGCTATAATTTAACTGGATTCTTTACGCTGAGGGTTAGTTCTTTGGTATTCTATAAACCCCATCCCCATCCCCATCGCCTCCGGAATTCAAGATGAAATCCATGTTACTTTAGAAAGAAAGAAAAACGTTTATTTTTGTCATTTATTTTACCAAGTTTTTGTCAAATTATGGAGGCATCAGGCTTATGAGTCATACTATGAAATTGTGGGAGAGAGTTATCCAACATCGTCTAAGGAAGGAGACCATTATGTCTGTAAGTCAATTTGGATTTATGTCAGGAAGATGTACCATAGAAGCTATTTTCTTGATGAGATAATTAATGGAAAGGTATAGGGAAAAAAAGAAAGACTTATATATGGTGTTCATAGATCTTGAGAAAGCATATGATAGAGTTCCAAGATAAGTCTTATGGTGGATTCTTGAATGTAACATTAAAGTATGTTAATGTTATCAAAGATATGTATGATGGAGTTATCACATTTGTAAAAACGTGTAATGGAACATTAAGGTATTTTCCTATCATGATAGGTGTCTAACAAGGTTCAGCTCTTAGTCTTTATCTCTTTGTCTTAGTGATGAATAAACTAATGAAAGATATTCAAGAGGAAGTGTTGTGGTGTATGCTTTTTGCATATGATATCGTGCTTATTGATGAGACCAAAGATGATGTTAATAGGAAATTGGAATTATGGAGAAACACTTTAGAGTCTAAAGGATTCACGATAAGCAAGAGTAAGACGGAGTATATGAAGTGTGAGTTTTCGCGGGTAAGAGATGGTGATCAAGACACAGTGCATCTACTTGGTCAAGAGGTATCCAAGAAAGATGTTTTTAGATACTTGGATTAAAAATAAAAGGGAAGAGAAAAGAAAGCGTAACTCTTTGTTGTCCTCTTACTCTTTTAGCCTGCCTTGTGGAGGTCTCTCGGGTGTCTACGGTCAATGTTGCAAAAATGTGGTGAGATTGATGATGATGTAAATCATAGAATTAGAGCAGTGTGGATGAAATGACAGAGTGCATCGAGATTTTTGTGTAACCACAAAATTCCCCTAAAGCTAAAAGGAAAATTCTATAGAACAACTGTAAGACCGGTAATGCTATATGAAGCAGAATGCTGACCAACACAAAGGCAACTTGAGCATAAAATAGGAGTAGCAAAAATGAAGATGTTAAGGTGGATGTATGGATATACAAAGATGGGTAAGATAAGAAATGAGGATATTCGACGAAAGGTATCAACGACTCCCGTAAGAACAAAAGTTTGTTACCAAGAACTCGAAATAAAGAGAGGTAGAGATAGACCGAAACTTATATGGGGAAAGGTTGTGAAACATGACCTAATGGAGTGAGATATAGATTGGTGGACAATATGTCTTAGGACGGAGTGGAGAAAAACTATAAGCTTGGTGGAGGGTTAAACTCATTAGTAGTTCTATGTTCCATTCGTTCCCTTGTTTTAGTCATTTTCCTCCTCTTTTCTCCCTTCTTCCTTTCACCCTACATTTATTTTAGGTTTTTTTCCTCTTGTTTGTCTTATTTTCAATTTATCATTGGGTTCATCTACTATTGACTACAATTAACTTGGGTTAAAGGTATTGTTGATGTTAATGTTGATGTTGATGTTACCAAGTTTTTGCAATTAAGTAATAATTTGAGAAAATAATATTTTTTGAACATGAAAATAGATTTATTGTAGCTTTTGTTTAACTTTGGAAAACATTTTATTATTCGTCTTAAAAAAAATTAATATTTTGAGAAATAATATGTTGTTCTCTCCCCTTCGAAAAGAATATTCAAACGGTATGCTTCTGTTAAAAAGTAAATACCAATAATTATGAGGAAATATCATCTCATTCTTTTTTTTCCCTCAATGTGAGGTTCATATATATACAAAAAGCAGTGCAACAACCTACTAATTAACAGCAGTAACAAATTATTCTAATCCTAATTTTATCTATAATAAATCTGATTTTCTATTTAAATATATAATGTATATTGCAACAACCTAACAACTCATAACAATAATTTTAAATTTAAATTTCATAATTCAACACTCCCCCTCAAGTTGATGCATGAATATCGGTCATACCCAACTTGCCAATTGCTTTTTTAAATACTTTTCTAGGAATGACTTCGATTAACAATAGGTTCAAGAGGTGCTTCAGGATAGTCCACCATAGGTGTTTCGATTATGTGAGGTAGGAAGAGAATTGAGGTACGGGAAGGGATTTGAAACAATAACATGTTCATGTCAATAGACTTCAGGAATGGTCTGTGAAGGATTCAGAACAATGCAACGAACTTCACATCAATGATCTTCAAATGGAATACGTTCATGGAGATTTGAGATACGAGAAGAGATTCGGAACAATCATATGTTCATGTCAATAGACTTCAGGGTTGGTTTGTGAATGACTCAGAACAATACAACGAGCTTCACATTAATGACCTTCAAATGGATACGAGAAGGATTCAAAACGGAACCAAAATCGCAAAGGTTATGCGAGACAAAAATGGAATCATAATTTGTAGAGGAATCAAATATGGTGAAGGTTAAGGAGGAGAAAGAAAAGTGGAATACAGGTACTGATACGAGAAGATAAAATGAGATGTACTTTTGGGAATGAGAAAAAAAAAAGATAATTCGGATATGGAATGGAGAAGAAAAAGAGTAGTGGCAGCGGAAGTAATTTTTGTTTTCATGGAGGAAACCATGATTTTTTCATGGAGGAAATCATGGCTCTCATTCATGGAGGGAACCATGGCTCTGATACCATGGAAAAAATCAGATATAGATAAATTAGAATAATAATTCCTTTTTTATTCATTCATTCACTCGATTCTCATTTTTTTCCCTCAACGCGAGGTTCATATATATACAAAAAGTAGTGCAACAACCTGCTAATTAACAGCAGTAACAAACTATTCTAATCCTAATTTTATCTATAACAAATATGATTTTCCTATTTAAATATATAACGTATATTGTAACAGCCTAACAACTCATAACAATAATTAACAGTCTAACAACTCATAACAATAATATTAAATTTAAATTTCATTATTCAACACTCCCCCTCAAGTTGGTGCATGAATATCGGTCATGCCCAACTTGCCAATTGCTTCTTTAAATACTCTTCCAGGAATGACTTCGATTAACAATAGGTTCAAGAGGTGCTTCAGGATAGTTCATCATAGGTGTTTCGATTATGTAAGGTAGAAAGAGAATTGAGGTACGGAAAAGGATTCGAAACAATAACATGTTTATGTCAATAGACTTAAGGAATGGTCTGTGAAGGATTCAGAACAATGCAACGAACTTCACATCAATGATCTTCAAATGAAATATGTTCATGGAGATTTGAGATACGAGAAGAGATTTAGAACAACCATATGTTCATGTCAATAGACTTCAGGGTTGGTCTGTGAATGACTCAGAACAATGTAACGAGCTTCACATTAATGACCTTCAAATGAATACGAGAAGGATTCAAAACGGAACCAAAACCGCAAAGGTTATGCGAGACAAAAATGGAATCCATGGTAATAATAATCATAATTTGTAGAAGAACCAAAGATGGTGAAGGTTAAGGAGGAGAAATAAAAGTTAAATATATGTATTGATACGGGAAAAAAAAAAGAGATGAAAGTTTGAGAATATGAAGAAAAACTCTTATGGCAGCGGAAGATAATTTTTTTCATGGAGAGAACCATGACTCTCATTCATGGAGGAAACCATTGCTCTGATACCATGCTAAAAAATAAATACCAATAATTATGAGGAAATATCATCTCATTCTCTTTTTTTTCCCTCAATGTGAGGTTCATATATATACAAAAAGTAGTGCAACAATCTGCTAATTAACAGTAGTAACAAACTATTCTAATCCTAATTTTATGTATACAAAATCTGATTTTCTATTTAAATATATAATGTATATTGCAACAGCCTAACAACTCATAACAATAATTAACAGTTTAACAACTCATAACAATAATTTTAAATTTAAATTTCATAATTCAACAGCTTCGATGTGGAAAAGAACTAGATGGAAGGAAGAAAGTAGGGTAGAAAAGATGAATAGAGAAATTAGTAAAAATTGGACAAATTTTCAAGTTTTAATTGAGAAACAGTAGGGAAAAGGAGAAAACGAGAGTTTTTCTTTATTTAATTGAATTGTTTAGTGGAAAGAAAGAAAACAAACAAGTGATATATTGTATTTTTTACCCAATAAAAAAAATAAAGTTTTTCACTGAATAAAAGAGAAATAGATGGGTAGAATTAAAGAGTACATTATTTTTCACCCAATATTAATTCGACTATGATTAAACATTGAATCTTAAACAATAAATCAGTGTGTTGACTAGTTCAATAACCATTTTAATTTTAAAAACATTGCATAAAATAGTATAAAGTGAAAAATGAAAGTAGGTTTAAAGTATGGATTTAAAATATTTAAATGTATAGCGAATCTTTAACGGTACGTCAATTACCAATGATTATTGTTAATGTTCTATGGTGAAAAAAGAGTAGTTTTCTTTTTATGATAAAGGAAAAAAAAGAGAGTAGTTAAGCTGCTTATTTCATATATTTTTTTTAGAAATGCTTATTTTAATACAATAAATATTTTACAATGTACTAGATCCAGTAAATAAAATAAAATAAATTATAATGTAGACTCTGATGATCAATGGAATATTTATGGTCCCTAAAGTGGAGGACCATTGAGGATTGGGGCAAAACTTTATACACCAGCCAATAAACTAATACACCCAGAATTGAACAGTTAAATTCCGAATAAGCCCTCCGTTAAATAGGTTTAGGCATTTGAACGTTTAACTTTTCCCTCTCCTGGTGTATAGCTCCTGCTGTGGTGCTTTCTTTTCTCCCGTCGGCGCAATCTCGCATTTGGGTTGAAGAAGGTGGTTCATTCGTGGTTGTCGGACATTGGGGCGGCTCTTTTGGTGGTTTCCGACCTCCGGAGTAAGCTGTTCTGCGCTTTTTACTGGTTGTGGTGTCGTACGGATTAAGCAATCCGTATGGTGTTTACGGATTAAGTAATCCGTAAACACCATATGGATTGCTTAATCCGTACAGTCTTTACGGATTAAGCAATCCGTGAGCACCATACGGATTTCCAAATTTTACGGATTGGTTAATCCGTATGGTGCTCACGGATTACTTAATTCGTAAAGACTGTACGGATTAAGCAATCCGTACGACACCATTTTTTAAAAATTTAAATGCCAATTGATGGAATTTAGAATCAGATGCTTTGTTGATTGTCAAATGAATATGTTATTGGTAATTTATGTTTGTTTTATGCTATTATTGTTGACATGGAACTATAGTTTAACTTATTGGTTGGAGCTGTACACTTTATTTTGGTTAGTTACTGGATGGGTAGGGAAATTTTGGTTTATATAGACACAGGTATTAGAAACTTAGCTTACATTATTCTGCTTGGAGTTGTCCTGATGTGGATTGTTCCCACAGTTAGCATTTGACCAATGGAAATTGTTCAATGAAGATCAATGTGGTAAAATTTTATGTTGGTAAATCAAACTTAGCACAAAAACAATCAGAACCACTTTATATATCTATTGTAGGTATATTAGTAGTTCATTGGATTCCCAAGTACCACAGCTTATTTGGAAATTGCCAACACCATCAATGGTTCATACCAAATATAGGTGAAGTAGTGATACATAGAAATGGTGTAAGTTGTAGAAACAAGGTATTGATATTTGACTTGGTGATGCATGACATAGTGGATAATTTTGGATTTGGTAAAACTGTTGTTATTCCTTAATGTAATGAAATAGTCAAACAATTTAATCTATTTGGTAATGGATTTGGCGAGCATGTTTGTGCAGGTTTTGAAATGTGGATTTTTTTGTTGATGTTAGTTATCATTTGGTATTGAAATGTGACTTTTTTTCTTTTTCAAATGTTCTACCACAGGTTATGGCTAGAACAAGAGGTGGTATACGCCGCATAGCAGGACGAGATGGGGACAGAGGGCATGAAGAGTCAGCTGCTGAACGTCGTAGGCCTACGGCGTCAGTCAGAAGACAACGTGCAGGGGCAGTTGTCGATGAGCAGCCACAGGTGCCAGACCCACATGTAGGGGATGATATTCATGAGGTGCCTGCTGCTGAGGACCATGTTGCCATGGATGATGGAGGCGGTGATGTTCACTCATTTCCAGGTGGTCCGGAGGACACCTCAGTCTTAACAGAGTACGCTCAACATGTAGCTGTTCGAGTGTGGGAAGGAGAGGTATTGATAGTTGTAATTCAGAAACAAAGTTTTCCAATTATGTAGTCATCTTACAGTGAGTGATATGTTTGCAGGACCGGGGTGAATTGAAACTGGCCTCGCATGGGAGAAAAGTTCAGAAATTTGGACGGCCTGCACCTCAGATTGAGGGTATAGTTGCTGGGACGGGTTTGGCCCCTTTGATCAGCTCCTGTGTTGATACTGGAGATAGGGGATTGTTATCGGCGTTCGTTGAGAGGTGGCACTCAGAGACAAGCAGTTTTCATTTACCGGTGGGGGAGTTAAGTATCACATTGGACGATGTGGCATCCCTCTTGCATTTACCGATAGTAGGAGATCTTTTATCGTTCGAGAGTATTGATGTTGGCCAGGCCATACATATTATCGTTGATTTGCTTGAGGTATCTGCAGACGCAGCTGGAGCGGAGACCGAGCAATGCCATGGGGCATATGTTCGTTTGTCCTGGCTTCGAGACTTATACGCTGTGAAGGTTGCGGCTCAGGAGTGGATAGTAGCGGCCAGAGCCTACTTGCTTCACTTGGTTGGCTGCACTCTATTTGCCAACAAGAGTGCCACACATATCAGTGTGGTATTCTTGGAGGCTTTTCGTGATCTGGACCGTGCAGGGGGATACGCTTGGGGTGTGGCTGCTCTGGTTCATATGTATGCCAACCTCAACTACGCATCCTTGCATCACGGCAAGCACCTGGCCGGTTATGTGACATTGTTGCAGGTAATTCATTTTATGAGGCCCATGCTTATTATGAACCTTACATTTCATTTGTCACACATGCTAATAGGTTGTCCATGTATCATTTATGTTGCAGTGTTGGATTTATGAGCATTTCCCTACAGTTGGAAATGTCTCTGTATACGGATCATATGAGGAGAGATTACCACGAGCGTGTCGGTGGCGGGTTGAGAAGGCATTACCACTTACCACCTATCGTCGGAGACTGGATAGGTTGGTCATGGATGATGTACGCTGGGCTCCATATGCAGATCACCGTCCGCATAGAGACTTCGATATCCTCTCACTATTCTCTGGTCATATTCGCTGCGGACCGATCGTTGTTAGACACCTTCCAGGCAGGGTATTGCGGCAGTACGGTTATGTTCAGGATATCCCAGAGATCCAGTTATCAGACGCACCTACCACAGATGACATTGATGAGGCATGGATTGAGTTTGGGGATCACTTGGCATCCATCACTGAGGTAGCCCGTCAGCCTGGTCAGACAGTGGTTGGCTACATGGACTGGTATTTCCGGGTGTCCCATCCATATATGAGACCCGTTGAGATAGGTGATCCTGTTAGGCACCGTCCTGCCGATCCACACATTGTAGAGGACCCTCCGCATGCTGATACTCATCATCCAGTGCCTGATGCAGCTATAGCTGATGATGTAGCTAGACCTGATGACCCTCCACATGCGTTGGTATGTCTATCACTGTTCAACTATTTGTTTTTGTAAATGTATGTCGTGTTACAAAGGTAACCATTATTATGTTGACATTGCTTCAGGCTACTTTCGATAGGATAGCCCGAGGCTTACAGGAGATGATAGACCTACGCATGGTTACCCCGGGCACTGATGCTTATGCCGCCACGGAGAAGCTGTTACGTATAACGCGTTCGGTGACCGAGGAACGATGTGTCTACAGGCGGCAGAGACGGACGAGGCAGAGGCACCAGTAGCCACGCACTTGCAGACGTTATAGTTGTTGTTATATTTATCGTACTGGTTGTTGTAGTTGGATTTTGTACTCCATGTTTTATATGCACATTATTGTACTCTGACATTGTAGTTCATGTACTTCAACATTATTGTACTTTTGACATTGCTTTAGGTTATTTGTTTGGTATACATATCGATTGTCATCCAAAACACGTTTAAACAACAACACATGCTATTCATGGTTAAACAAACCATCAATCACTGATTAATAATCAACATTCATGATGTTCAACAATGTCAACTGAAATAATACAATTTCAACTAAAGTCCTAAGTCAACATAATCAGTACGGATATGCTGAAGTTGTCTATAAGCTTCTATTCTATATCGATAAGGAACGATCCATTGATTTGCAACATTGTAACAATTCCTTGACCATAACAACGCAGGTGGCGGAATAGGACATCCAGCTTTCAATACAACCTGAAACAATAACCAACATCAACTTTGGTTAAAATGTGTTCATAGCCTTGGCCCAATAAACTGTGTTCAACAAGTTTTACCTGAACAAAGTGATTTCCAAATACATGTCCAATACAAATAACCCGATGATTATTGATATCTGCAGGCGGTTGGCTTCTTAAAGGAAAGAACTTCATGCTTTGTTTGAGAGACAGAGAAACAAGAACAAGGTTATACCGTGATGCAATGACGTACCCCAGATCGGTGATATCCATCCACTTATCAATTGTTACCTGACATGAAAACCACTTAACTGTAAATATAATAACCATGCGTTAATGTATAAATACAAACATCCATAAACATAGTATTTACCATTGAGAACCCATCAACAAGTAGGGACCGTTTCAATTGCTCAAATCTGTCAAAGCCACCAAACAAGGCTATGTATTCACCAGACCATTCTGCAAGTTCTTTAAGCAAATGATTGCGAACCAAAGACCAAGATTCTTCACCGTAACCTAGTAAAGCCGCAATAACACGAAATCCACAGTTACCATCAGCTTTCACATCAATAATGTCTACAATGAAATCATGCATGAATGTATGAAACTGATCCACCATCGGAGGCTTGGCCTTTGTATGCCTATCATCAGCCGAAGATGTTGCAGGATGTATCGGTGTGGAACAGCTATTTTGCACCGAATGTAATTCGTCCACATACTCCCAGTAAGATGGATCCCGCTTGGTTGATCTCGCGTTCTGTGAAGCTTGTCTCTTTTGCGCACCTTTTGTTTTAACTTTTTCTGGCGGAGGACACATTGAATTTTTGTCAGGATATGCAATTTGTCTAAGTTTTGTCTTTAAAATAACCTTCCCACAAAAATCAAGGGCATTGAAACGCATAGATATGGCTTCCATCTCTCTACTTATGTCGACCTGGCCCTCATCTACACCTTGATCTTCATAACTTAGCCTCCGCCAAAACAAATCAACAGCATCAATAGGTATGGACCCAATAACATACTTAGCTAGCTCACATGCACAAGGCAGTCCATGCGTTGTTCTCATGACACATCCACAACGGTTTTTGCTTTTGCCTGCATAATGAACACGCTCATACTCAGCAGCTAATTGGTTTAAAGCATACCTGGATACCATTCCAATCAGTCGTTTATACAGTGTTACTTTAAACACATGACCCACCACATGTGTGCTTCTCTCCAATGATGCCCTAATCTCAGTATGTTGTAAGGTCAGCATGTTGTGCATTGCATCCCATACACTACAGAGGTCGCCTAGGCTATTATGCAACAGCCTCTTCAATGTCGAATGTGCTGACTCGACCCTACATTCCAATGGTATCAGTCACAAACTATCCCCTACAACCACAATATAAAAGCATAACTTTACAAAACTTAAAGATTTGCTAACCTGTTAGTTGTTGTGTTACCCAGATGCATAAATTGTTTGGTCCACGCCGTAACAAATTTTTCTTTGTGTGGATTAAGCCATGTGGTTTTCACGTAATCAACAAACGCAGGCCATGGAGAACACGCAATGTCAAACTTTGCCATACAATCACCAAATTCATTCTCATTACCACAGTCCACAAGACTTCCCCAGGCTTCCATCACATAGTCCCATGCGTTACTCTGTCGGATAAAAGTTTTACATTTTGCCTTCACATTTTTTTCAATATGGAACCGACAAAGTAAATTGGTAGACATAGGGAACACAGTTGTAATTGCACTCATCAATGCTAAATCTCTATCAGTGACAATCACTTTTGGGAAAAATTCGGTTTTAATAAACATGCCTCTAAAACGTTCTAGGGCCCAAACAACATTGTCTACACGTTCAGCTTCTAATAAAGCAAACGCAGCTGAGAAGGTCATCCCAGTAGGAGTGACACCAACAATGTCCAATAACAGAAGTCTGTACCTGTTTGTTTTGTATGTGCTGTCTACCATGAAAACAACATTATATGCATTTGTCAACTTCACTGTATCTGGATGGGTCCAAAACAGGTCACGAATGACATTTTCACCCTTCACTCTATGCCAATGAATGTACATGTCTCGTTCTAGAAGCTTCATCAACTGTTGCAATTCAGTATTACCTTCTCGGATACGCGTACGGTATGTATATCGTGCATTCATTACTTGCTTCAAGGATGTACAATTATTCGGATTATGCTCTTTCAAAGTAAGGAGAATATTCTTAGGCTTCACCATCGATCGTGTCATATCATGCACTACAACCTTCTCTTCCTCTGTCAGTCGACCAGCATACGGGTGTCCACATAATGAGTTTGCCAAACCATGATTATGAGTGCCACATAATAATTTCACCATCCACCCTTCACCTTCCGGTACTGGTTTCGCTTTCAATCTAAATGGACAATTGCATTTTCTCGTGCTAGTCACTGTGGGCACCATGTTTTTTTTGAACGCTCTATACTTTCCACTTCTCTCACAACCAATTAAAACAAATGAAGTTCTTCCCTTCTTTCCAGTATGCATGTCCGACCTCATTATCACGGCTACAAAACCATTCTGATACGCAACACTTCTGGCCCATTTTAATAGTTCATCACGAGAAGCGAACACCTACACAAATCAATAATAATGACTACTAAGTTCCATAAATCACTGACTAATAAACGCTAACGAATTTATAAATAATATACATACCTCACAAGTATTGAACGCTGCAGAACAATCGACTGAACCATCAGCTTTTTCAAATGCACTCGGTTCATCTCCGATATCTTCATTCATATCAATTTCTTCAGACATTATAGCATCATATATCCACTCATCGTTGTTCATCTTCACAAATGACAACAACCTTACATAAATCACAACACAAACAAATAATAATC
Source organism: Glycine latifolia (assembly GCA_013407115.1). Classification (NCBI taxonomy): domain Eukaryota; kingdom Viridiplantae; phylum Streptophyta; class Magnoliopsida; order Fabales; family Fabaceae; genus Glycine; species Glycine latifolia. The sequence continues at coordinate 31,565,727 of CM023954.1, forward strand.
ATTAAGAACACAATTTTTAATAATTAAAATCAAATTTTAATAATTAAATCCAAATTTTTATCCATACGGATCAGTCAATCCGTATGGACCATACGGATCACACAACGCTGAAATATATGTGCGGATTTACTAATCCGTAGATCCAATACGGATTACCCAATCCGTAAATGCCAAAAACGCAACTTACCTTCACCGACAGCTGCTCCACCGCCGTCTGCGACTCCGACCAACCCAACAGCGGCAACGGCACACACCACCAGCTAAAACGACCACAACCAACACCTTCCACTCACAATGCACTCAACCAAAGCTTGAAGTCGTTCATGGAAATCAAAAAAAATGCTCAGCTTCTGTTATAAACAACGGAGGGTATTATTGGCATTTTAAAAAAATTTTGGGTGTATAAGTCTTTATACTGGTGTATAAAGTTTTACCCTGAGGATTGTGGCAATTTTAAAAAACGAAAGGACCATATGTCAGAATCGTTCACTTTGAAAACAACAGATTATCAATGGAACTTAATTTTGGGATTGGGACCATTGAAACAGCCCCGTTAAAGAATTTTGTTAACCCACTTGATGGATGCATTTTTCCCCCTAGAAAATTACTTACTCTATACTTACGATAGATTTTTATGCGTTTCTTAACAGAACTTTAAAAACACAAAAAAATGTATTTTTCTAATTATAAATAAAAACAAATTCAACACTGAGTAGTGAGTATTTATACTTTTAGTTTCATCTGAGATTAGACTTATACTATAAGACAATTATGTATTTCCTAATTTTTTAAAAAAGAAATTGGAGTCTAGGTTATAAAAATGCAAATATATATGCTCATGACAAGGTTAACATTTATCTAGGGATAAAATTTGAAAACTAACATTAGTATATTTGCATTTTCAACATGAAAACTAAACCAAATCAAATAAAAAAATACAAACTTTTCAATTTTTTCAGTTAATAGTTTATTTAATCTTTGGTCCTTTAGCCGCATATAAGGAAATAAGTTAACAACGTGATTTATCAAGATGCAAAAGTTGAAACTAGTAGCTTCTGAAGATCTACGTCAAAACTGTCTCCAAAAGCATTTCCAAACACGCTATTAATCAGTTTAGTGGTTTGTAACAAATTTAGATCGTTTCGTGAACACTCTTAATTATCTCACTACATGTGCATGAATAATTACATAGAAGCTCAATGTTTCCAGTTAAAAAACAAAAAGAGAAAAATTTAAAATAAGTCAAAACTTGAAATTCAAGGTCTGTCTTGAGGAGGAAAATAATATGGTACTACCATATGTTTTACTTTTACAATTTGAGTTTGGTAATGTCGATCTTTGGTGGAGGATATGTATATGCCTCATAGTTGATTTGTTGGCCCAAGGTACTCAGTTTTGTGAAAGTGGTTATCAGATCAACCTATAAAAAAAAGTAAAGAAGCCAAAGAACACAAAGTGAATTTTCAAACCAAACAAAAGCTTCAGGAACTTCATTGCTGTTCATGGATGGAGCTATATACATAGAGAAACTTACCTCATAATCTGTCTGAGAGACTGTTTCACGGCTCCGTTGGTATTTCTGAACCCATGGAGCAACATCAGGATCAGTGGCCAATAAGGTCTCTGTTGCAGTCTGATCAGGACCTAAGAATGCAGATAAAACAGCCAGCTGACCGAACACAAAAGGAAATGATGAATTAGTGATATAAATGATTATGCTTTTTTTTCCAATTTATTTTTATCCTGTAGTCTCCGTTTTGACATTCCAATAGTCTGTAGCAGTGTGTATGAGAAAACATAACAAGGAAAGTAAAAACACAATGGATCTATGAAGTGTTCAAAAAAAGGTGGGAAGGAACAACTTGAGCAAGAAGTTGTAACTTGCAAGGCTAACAACTAGTCCAAGATGGAGGAAACTCACAAATTTGTTAGTATATGTGAACATTTGTATGGCCATTGAATGGTAAAACCAATGAGTCATGGAACAAGGGGTATCCGTATCTTCTCACTTCCACACAATTCGAGTTAAAATATGCAAAGCCAAAAAGATGCTGCTTTTTAAAGCATAATCATCAATTCATCATATAGCATTATAGTTTCGACAGACTTCTATGATCTGGACAAATAATGATTTGTTTAATAGAGAACTCACTAGAGTGAAAATGTCAAGACTTGCTTTTGTGATTTCACCTTATTTATTTTATTTTAGATGTGAAACTGCTTTCATCTTTTCTAAAGCCACACTGAAGAGGGAAAAATACTGATGTCAGGCTAAGTTGAACTTTGAACTTAGAACTTACAGCATATAAACCATGATCACAATTTCTACTCTGAGCTGTGCACATAGATCTTTGATTGTATGTATGACTTACTACATTTCAGTTAGCAAAAACAGCTATGAAATATGTGAAGTACCTGGCGAGGACCAAAGCCTACAGCAACAAACTTGTCTTTCATTTCCTGTACACTTGCCTTCTCCCATATTGGAACTCTTCCCTCTGGATCTGGGTCTTGAGTATCAGCCCTACCAAATTGTCTGTCGAACAAACCCCACTGTTCCACAATAAAAATTGCATGAGTTTGCGAATAAGTAAAGATATTATTAAGCATATTATCGAACAAACCTACATTTGAGGATTGCCACCATAGAGATGTTATTAAGCAGATTATAAGTAAAGAATATGCAAACCTGCCCATTCGATCCATATGCATTGTACAGTGTTTTCCCTTTCTCCTCATTTCCACCACATTTGCGAATGGCAGCAGCTAAAAATGTAGCCTTGGCAGCACTTTGTGCTACAAAAATTAAGTCAATAAAGTCAGGGGAATTAGAACATATCTCCACAACTTCTACCCACCATAATCACAAATAATTTTTAAATAAATGGTCATATTTAACAGACATAGAATATACATGGGAAACAAGTTTTGTTAATATCTATTAAGCATTAACTAGGTGATGATAAAAAGTATAACCTGCAAAGTGGATCAGATCTGCATAGGAAATGGGTCCACCTTTGGAATATGAGTCTATTTCCTTTTTTGCTTCCTCTAATAAATTCATGGCAGCAGAAAGCCCTGTATTTTCTGGTCTACCTATTTCTGAGCTTCAGGCAGAATAAGAAAAATAAAAAGGAGAAAAGATTATGATTATTAGCAAGTAATGAAGTAAAGATTTCTGATGCATACAAGTGAAGGAGACCAGAAATTTAAGATACACTACTAATAAATAAGAAAGCAAAGCTTCCAATGAAAAATAAAAAAATAAAAAAATCACCTTCTAAGAAGAGAGGGAAAACCTAAAAAAGCAGGAGTAATGGATGCAGAAATAACAACCACCTCAGTGTACTTTAACTAGTAGACAAACTGTTCTATAAAGAGAATTACAAAATCCACCTATGGCTATTTGTTAACATCATTGAATGTAAATTAAGGGGTTGTTTCATTTGAGAAAATGTTTGTTGTTTGCACTTTATTTCCGTTTTTCAGAAGTTTGTATAGAAAACAATGAAAATAGCTTTTTTTTATTGTTTTTAATTTGAGCATTGCTATTTTGTACAATTCTTTTGTAGAACGAATTGCACAAAACACTACATGTCTAATTTTGAACCAATAACATATCCACAGTTAAACTTGACAGAATTCAAGACACACCAAAATTTGAAAAAACAACCAATAAGCTCGTTTCGTATATCTTTTACATAAAATTCTTCCATCCCACTTAGCATTTTCCTTTTAATTTACATTTCCTGTTTTCACTTTTTCCTATATAAACTTCAGAAAATAGGAAATAAAGTAAAAATAGAAAATGAAAACAGATAACATTTTCTCAAACCAAACGCCCCCCTTAGGTTCTATTAGTTTTAGGGTACAATCTCATGAATATCAAACCCGAAAAGAAGTACCTGAACCGTATAGAGCCATTTGGACCACCTGATTTTGTTGCCTACAAACTTAAGCATCCGCAATCAGTAAAAACCACGTAACCCCATTGCCCGGAGGCTCCACGCTATGCGCAGGTAAGGGGGAGGGATATTGTACGCAGCCTTACCCTTGCATATGCAAAGAGGCTGTTTCCGGATTCGAACCCATGACCAACAGGTCACCAAGACACAACTTTACCGCTGTGTCAGGGCTCGCAATCAGTACTCATTTTAAATGATGGAAAACAACTATGGCGCAGATGTACACACTTGTGTGTTTTTCTCACCTTATCATAAGTCAAAGCATCATTTAGAGCCAGTGTCAATAAGGATGGAATAAGATCAGGATTTCCCTGAAAAACAGTCCTATGTCAAATTAGATTATATCCACAATAAGACTTCTATTTTCTGGATGAATAAATAAATGCACCTTAGTAGATGCATAAATCTATAGTCAATTTTTACAGTTAAATGCAAGTCAAATATTATACCTTTATGGCTGTAAAAAGTGTTTCCTTAACCTTAGCTGTAAGAATAGAAAGAACTAACTCAGCTAAGATGAGAGATCAGTTGAATTTGACATGACTAATAGTCACATGAACATGTAGACCTAAAGGATCTTACATTGAAATTCAGAACGCTGTCTGCGCTGTATCAAGTCAGCAGCATTAGCCATTCCAACCAGCGATCTGGAGCTTCCAATCAATTCCTAAAAACAGATACAACTGACCGAAACTCATCATCACATCAATCTAATTCACTAAGTATATATTGCATTAGATACTCAAAAGAACCATGCTATATGAAAACAGAAACAAAAGAAGGTAACAAATATGAAGAACCACTGGATACCATGTTGACTGTATAAAATTTGGATTAATCACGAGGCACGAGGCAATCTAATGGTGTAACATGTTAGCCTTCCTACTTGAATTACTCTGTGATGATAATATAAAACTTGGAACAAAAGAAGAAAAAAACACACATAAAACTTTATGGCTTTTTTAATTCCACTTGGACTTTGTCCTGAGACTTAGCTGTGCAAGATTTTGCAAAATTATCTCTAAAAAATAGAAAGATGAAATGCTGGAAGCCATGGAAGAAGAGATGTTCATTTTTCAAGGATGAGCTAGTGTAATCTTGAGATTCCAGACGTACAAATCCTTAAAGAGAATTGAAGCTACATCAGTTTTGTTTTATAAAAAATGATACAGGGATCTTTTCAAAGACAATTGCTGGACCAATCTGTAGAAAATTATATTACACAACAAAATTGCAAAGAAAAATGGCTAAGAAGTAAATATACTAAAGAGTCCATGACTTTGTCCGGATATAAGTTGCTGCAATTTGTTGGTCTAAAAACATTTAGATGAGACACTTGAAAACTGAAAAGGCTATGCACTATCTGGTGAGCATTTTTATTGATGCAAAAAGTCTTAATCCAAATGAGTATAGAGCGTTGTGGAGTGTCTCAAACACTTCCAAAAGATCTTGTAATGTTCAAATATTGTAATAAAAAGTGAGGCATCCGGATCAATAAGCTATCTTTTGGAAAATATCTCATTAGTCATGAAAGGACAGGCTTTCATTTGAATTTTGTCATTGTGCAGATAAAAAAGAATGCTGCAATGACTATGCAATTTCTATAAATGGTCAGCTCCTTGGACAGGATAAAAACTAACTAGACAAGTCTTTTTTTTTCATAATAAAGCTTCTTTGAAGACTCAATCTTCTTGTACTCATTCAGTTAGTTAGTTGAATGCATTTACACTAAACGAGAGTGTTCAATCTTTCTTAATCTCTTGTAAAGTTGAGTGTGGGTGTTTAATCAAGCATGTATGATGTAGATTGAGTCATTATCTAGTTAACTATTATTTAATTTTTGTTAAGTTTAGATGTAAGAATTTTGTCTCGTCTTTTGATTTGACTAGTTTAGATTTTATTTTTTCAGATATTATTTGATTTGTTGGTCTATGTATCATAAACCTTAACCAGCTTAGGTTATTGAATAATATTGAAGTTTCCATTATTTAGAGAGCATCTGAAATTGGGTTGGGGAAGCACTCAGCCCTAGAGTACTCTAGGCTTAGCAGGAGAGTACCCTGCCAAGAGAAGCACTCTTGGATTTGTTATCCATTCTATTCCATATCAGTCAGAGCTAGGGAAATGGGTTTGAGAGTGAACGTGGGGCCAACAGTGAAGAGTTATGGTGCAACTAATTGTTAAGGCTAGATGATTCAAAGACTGCTAAGTTATTAGATAGTGGAAAAACCTCACATTGGGTGGGGACTAGATGTAGCCTCCATGTTAGAGATCAAACCTGCATAAAAATCCTTGTGCAAGCACTTTCTTCCATTTCTCTCTCATTTTTGGTTTTATTGGTTGCTCTTGTTTGTTGAAATTTTCATTTTTGTTTTCTGACATCTGCTATCTCATTGCACATATAAGAAGCTACTTGCCAGCCATCTGTCTTACTTTTATCAGTGGTGTTTTGCTGTGTTAAACATCTTATAGGTATATAAGCTACCTAACTGACATCTGAATCTTATTAATTACTTTGTTATTAAGTGACTCATTCTCTACACAAGCTAAAGCTATATTATGGTCACCAGTATTACACTTATAGTTAGTTTTTTACGAAAGTTGTAATTGTTCCCCCCCCTCTCCCTCCTCAGATCTTCTTCTACCAATACAATGGGTATGAATTGTTTGTATGGGTAAAATGATGTTTATATATCATTAAGCCATTAAAAAGTCATAGGTGTTGGGGGGGAATGAAATAGAGAAGACTATTTGGCTATCCCTGAGTCATTTTAGGCAATATTGTTGCAGTAACTCTTAAAGCCCATCCTCACCAACCAAAGAAAATTTGTCAGAGCTTCAATTATGGAAAGGAAAAGAAAAAGAGAACAAAATGCAGATAACATTGTTTCAAGACCAGAATTAACATTTGCAAGCATAACAATCCCACCATAACCATTGTTAAGTGAGAACAAACATCCTAGTGAATTCATGTAAAAAACATGAACTTAATAGTTGTACCCAAAAAAAGTATAAGTTGTACAAATAATGATTCTATTTGTATTAGTAAAGCATATTGGAAAGGGTAAAAAAAGCAAATAAAAAGAGAAAAAAAATAGGGAAAACTTTGGATTTCCAAAAATTTGTAGTAGAATGGCTCTTACCAAGCCAACGGTTGCCCCAGCGCATTTAAGAATGTCTCTCCTTCTCCAATGGAACGGCTCTTCATCACTAACATTGCTTATGGTTTTATTACAACAAATGGACACCTAAGAACACATTGAAGTATTGAACGAACAACGGTTATAATCGACTTAACGATAAGAAAGAAACAGTTGAAGTTAAAATGGCTGATAAAAAAAAGAAGGAAGAAAAAGTTGAAGTTAAAATGATCGAGTATTTCTTTGCCATATCAGTGCAAAATTCACAAACCCATTTCTCAAATTCTCATTATTCATTCACAATGCGACATAACAGCATCCATGAACTGGAACTACATTGTATGTTGACAGACACAAGTAGATCAAAGTGGAAACTTACTGAACGAGGTTGGTATCTGGTGGAGGGTGGTGTATCATAAGCAACAAGTGGAAGCAGAGAAGGGCAAGTTGAGAGGAAGGAGACACCCATTGTTTGCCGCAATCACAACTACCTTTGTTTGGCGTCTCTAGAGAGAGAGAGAGAGAGATGCAAAAGCACAAAATTAAATGAAGTTATTCAAGTTATGTGGTAGAGTGTACAAGGTCACACATGAACATGATACGCGTTATCCAGAAAAATCTTTAACTATTGGATTGTCTCATGTCTGACCCAATCCTCACATATATTTGACCCAACTACGTTACTGCTCACTAAACTCACTAAACTAAACTATATGTAGTATAATAGTATAAAAAAGACTACCCACATCATATTAACATATTTCATTCATTTTTAATATTTTATTTCTAGAAAATTACAAATAATTAGTGTGCGTTGTAATATATGTTTTTATTTTATGTTTAAAAATGTATAAAATAAATTCTTTGATTTTTATGCATCATCATATAATTTTTTTACAATATAAATCAATCAGAAAATTGCTAATATAGCTGTTAAAATAATTATAATAAAAGTTGACAAATTTATAGCTTATTTAGGATTTTTTTATCCAAATAAATTTTTTATGTTAACTTTCTCAAAAATTGACTCAGGACAATAACAAAAGTTTCCCAAAATCTGAAACTAAGCTAAGTTGATGGTATGATTTTTAGTAGAAGCTCTTCTAAGAGCTTTTATAAAAATTAAAAAAAAATAATGAAACTCATTTGTCCAGACATCATTTCTAAGCAAGATTTACACTGGTATAGAAGTTCCCAGAATCTCTTATAATAGGATCTTAATTAAATATTGAAGAAGTCAAACAATAAATTTATACTGGTAGAGAAACAATGAAGGATGCACATATAGTTTATCAAATATTTTAGCCATAAAATTAGTTTATAAAATACTTAAATTGCTATCATATTAGTCTTCAAAGATTTTGTTATCAAATTAGTTTGACAAATTTAATCTATCACTACATTTGTTTCTGAAAAATCTAAAATGTTTCCATATTTATCTTTATAAAGAACTAAAGTAAGGATAAATATATTTAAAAAACTAATTTGGTTACATTTTAATTTTTTATCAACTAATTTAATGACAAAATCTTACAAAATTTAAAGTTTAAATAAATTAAATACATGCATTAAAATATGAAGGCTTCTTATTCTATAACATCAAAAATAATTTTTCACTCTTTCATATATATTAGGGAATTTCTCTAAAAAAATTAAATAAATTCATACTAATAGATTTGACTCATTTGAGTCCATAGTGAAGATCTAAATGTTTAAATCTTGTAGTACTCACTAATCAGACCCTATTAATAGATTTGTTCTTCATTGAAAAATTTAGGATTTTCAATTTTAAGTAAGATTAGTTTGAGATCATCAAATCTTTTTCCATCATATGAGAAAGGTTTGTTTCATAAAATATACTTATGAGTAATTGCTTTATAGATCCTACATCTATCTATATGAAGAAAAAATCATGACTAGAGGATTCTTATTTGTACAAATGATACTTTGATCTCAGTTGCTAAAGATCTTTGATCTCCACCAAAATCTCATGAAATAAAATGAGATCACATCTTATGGACTCATTCAAAATAAGTTTGATCTAGTTAGAAGTAAAAGACACTTTGATGGGATCTTCACGTATAATTGTAGTTAGTTTGATAAGGATGAGTGACATTATTTTCTTTCATTTGAACTCTAGATTCTAGTGTTATAAAAATCGTTCAGAATTGGCTGGTTTGATTGGTGGCCTAACTGGGTTAGTTCTGCTTTTGGATCGGTTACGTAATTGACTCGGGTTAATTCGGTTGGGTCGGTCACCGGATCTTGATTGGACCAATCTGATCGGTCGATTTTTATAAAAAATTGAAAAAAATTAGATTTTTTAAATTTGAATTTTGGAGTATGAATGAATTTTTCTTACTCAAATAATGTTAATTACATACTTATATATAATAGATACATATATAATTTTGAATTTTTATTATATATCGGGTCAAACCGAATCAATTACTGGCTCACCGATTTGAACACAACCACTGACTTATTACTTCAATCGGATATCGAACCAGTTTCACAACTATGCTAGAATATTTAAACATGATTCAAAAATAAAATATTAACAAGTAACTCAATTTTTTTTTCAATAGATATTTCTATTAACAAGTTTGTTTATCTCACAAATATTCTATTTATCTCTCTTATATTTAAAGACAAAGCTAAGCAACTTAAGATGAATAATTGCTTATATAAACAAGTCTCTTCAATTTAAAAAAACTCAAAATCACATGTGACATATTAAAACATTTTTTTTAAACAACCCATTAAGCAAGCCTATGATAAATGCTCTTAGTTGAGAAAATAATTAAGAATTTTATTTTGAAACAAAACAAAACATTAAAATAACAATAATAACAAAATTTAGGTGCAATGTTTTTAGATATCTCTAATAGTATTATATAATCATTAATCAAATTGAACTTTGAAGTCATTAATTAAAGTTGACATTTAACACTGCAGTTGTTAATGATTTTATTTTTGGTACATTGGGAAACATAAAGAATTGTTACTGGATTTAATTACAAAACTCATCTTAATAAAACTTTATTTTTCAATTAAAATATTTAATACCAAACCACACAAGAATAATACTGCCACTAAATTCCGTCCTTAATACAATAATACTTGTTAACAAAACATAATCCGAAGGAAAAGGACCACCGCATAGTGGCAGAGTGTCACTGTACAAAACACCGAGAAAAGCCAAATACCATACCAAACACAGCATAATCCGCTTTTGCTGTCATTTCATGCCCTTCGATTTCAATTCACCAAAACACACTCATCACTGTCTCTCACAACCCCAACAAGTGTTCATCCGCAGAGATTAACACTAGTGCTGCGCACACACCGACACATCAATTTCATGTTTTCTTCTTCTTCTTCTTCTCTTCCCCTAATTGAGTCTTTTATTTTTATTCAATAATAAGCGTCTTAATTAACTTTGGGCGAAATCAGTGACCCATAAAAGTGTCGAGAGAGAGAGAGAGAGAGAGAAAGAGAAAGTGGAATGCAGAAACGCAAGTGGATTCCGTTGGTGGTGCTGAGAAAGTTGCTCATTGCGGCCATATGCTCCATAGCGTTTGTTGCTCTCTTCTCTGCGCGCGTACACATTGTCCCTTCTTCTAAAGATCACAGGTTCAACGACAAGATCTCCACGGTTTGTGCCCTCTTTCTTTCTTTTTATCTTTCTTTTATTCATTTCCCTCATTAAATTAAAGAAAATGTTTAGGGTCTTATTGCTATACCAAGTTCTTTGATTTTGTTTAGGGAGCTCCTTGATGCTTTCCAACAGTTTATTATTATAATTGTTTTGCAGAACAAATTATTATTAATGTATGGGTATAATTTGGGCTTATGTTAGGGTTTTTTTTCTGTTGACGCTGTTATTTTCAGTACTTTGGTTTATGATTTTCTGTAATATTTTTTGTGTATTGGGTTTTGTTTTAGGAAATTTTGTTTTTGGTGATGTCGATTGTTACCTGACTAATGTTACTGATTTTTAAGGTTTTCATTTGTTTTTCAAAATTTGACAGACTCAGGATCCGCAAAGCTGGATGCGGGAGCTCGCCCCACCTCATTTATCCAAAGCTCCACTTCCTACTCCCAAGGTTTTATGGTTCATGCCGACACTGTCAAGTAACTGATTTGGTGGTCTCATATGTTTGGAAGCTGAGAAAATGTGATATTGAAACAGAATCATGTAGTACATTTTAAGAAAAAATTAGCTTCATACCAAATATGCATTTTTATTCTTTTATTTATGTGATATGATAAAAGTGCACCCCAAAATGGGGTGTAGGGGATAGAAGAAAAAGAGAGATAGAAAGAAAAAAGAAAAGAAGGGAGAAAGTGATGGAAAATGAAGATAGAGATAGGAAAATATGGGTGGAAAAAGAAATTGATGAGAATTTGGTTGTGCTCATTGTTAATGTTTATGAATCTCATCTGATGTGTAATTATGTGACTTTAAACTTGATTTAGTTTTAGCACATGTCTAGAGACAGTTGGTGTATCATGTATGTAGGAAGATATATATATATATATATATATATATATATATATATATATATATATATAT